>JAFBMS010000107.1:195000-390000 GCA_019788955.1 Albula glossodonta | reverse complement strand
GTGCAGTGTGCAGTTTTAGTGTACCCCGGGATAACTCAGCTCTGATGGACAGTTCATGAAAGTGGTTTTTTGGATATCTGATTGTCAGACGTTGTCCAAACCATTCCATTTGGCAGCATCGCAGAGAGCTGATTTACGATCTGTCTGAGACTCTTTGGTCCAACATATCAGTTCCAGAAAAAGAGTATTTCTCACACTTCAGGCCAAAGAGTTTAAAGGGGGTTCTGTTTGAAGTTAGCCTTTGAGCTCACCCTTTTAAAATGGACACAGTCAACATCCACAAATAAAAACATTTGAGTTGATATACACTTCCATTTCCTAGTAAGGTTAGTAGCCAGAGTCCACACCCTGGTTCAGTCAATCATTTATTACAAGCTGAAGCTCCAGATAAAAGCGTCTGCGCGGCCATGTCTGCATTGTGAAAATGAATTGGTCGGAGGTGTTTAGACAGTAGTCCAGTGGAGCACTGAGCCTCCCACCTGGAAGGCTGTATAAGAGAGATTTCTGGCACCTAACTAATCTCCACACTGGAGAGAAATTTATGACTTTCAGTATGCTTTTATCTGCCGAATTCCTGGAGTTCCCATGGTAAAGGGGAGGAGGGAGGGGTGAAAATGTGCCAGGGGAAATTAAGCAAGGTAAGGGTGTAGTCAGTCCGCTATAAAGCATTTGTAAATATCAGGTAGTTTTGTAACAGTAAAGGGGTCAACTAATCCTATTAATACATTTAACAGTCAACTTTATGAATCATTACAGACATGCAATCCATGCCCAGAACTGAGTAGCATATTAACCCGGCCTCATTTCGAAATGAAAGGGCTTTTTTTATCATCAAAAAATAATAATAAAAAAGTAATTGGTATTATTTGTTAAAAAGATTGAGTGACTCACTGTACCATATGTATAACCCTGTAACATTTCTGATTTGAAAATTACAACATGTGATGGTTGTAATTTATATTCTGATAAGATTGTTAAGATGGCTCCCACACACTTGCTTTTTTTGTCTCAGAACAAGTTTTTAATTTCTGTTGCCATTGGTTCATGGTGTCTGGTTTTAAATGATTCTTTTCCAAACAGAAAGTGGTATATAAGTAGCGATTTTAACCCTTTTTGGTTTAACTGCAGTTCTGCTCTCCATAAAGGGCAAGTTTTTAATGGTGAGTTTAAAAGTTTAGACAATTTTATAGGCATGGCTGAAATTGTGTCCATTAACGAAGGTGACACCCACCCTTTGCCATTAAAGCCTTGGTACCTAGAGTAGGGGTGCTAACCACATTGTGCTAAAGGGTACATAAAACAATCCCTCACTAACTGTCCCCAACTTAGCTTCCATAGATCATCATTAAAAATGAGGCCTGTATGTGTTCTCAGTTGAAAGACCTAGTCACAAAAAATGGGCAACGTGTGAGTTTTCACACTAGTACCACTGGATGTGAGTTGCACTGAATGTGTTGGGAGAATGCACACCACTCGTGACCATGTTAACCTGTTAATACCCTCCACCTGCTAAGCAGTCAGAGTAAGTGGGCCCTTTTGTGCTTGCTTGAGCGTAACCTCTGCAGGTGTAGGCAACAGCCCCCCTCATACCTGGCTAGCCTTGTAACATTACCCTATATACACCGTGGGCAGGCAGCTGAGAGATACACTCCACAGCATGGATATCAGACTGGCGATCTGGGAGACAGAAATCACCTGGGGGGTTGAATTTCTTTCAAGGAGCCTTATTGTCTGACTGTTACAGACTTACCCTGGCTATTTAGTGATATCTGAATGAAAAATTAGAACATATTTCCCTTTTAGATAAATGAAGCAAATGTCATAATATTGTTATTAAAATGGTGTGTGTGTGAGAGAGAGAGAGTGTCCGTCTGTGTGTGTATGTGTGTGTGCATGAATTCATGTGTGTGTGTGTGTGTGTGTGTGTGTGTGTGTGCTCATAACATAAAACAAAGTTTACTGTGAAGACCTGAATGTCATTTGTCAATCTTGCTTAATATAGAGGAACAGCAGACAGGTATGAAACCAAAGCAACAATAAATAATTAATTTTAGGGATTTGGAAATGAGTACTTCCTTGTGATATTCAAAACTAAAGGTTAGTGGGTGTCAAATCAATACAGATATCAGTATCGGCATATTGATTTGAGGGTGGACTCTTCATGTGAACCGTGAAAATTGCGTATGAAGCCACTTCTGTATAAAGAGTATGTGTTATGCAATATGCAGAAAATGCAAATTTATTGACTGTGTTTGCTTTCTTGCCAAAGGCTGAAATTTGATAAGCAAAATTCTTTTTATTTCTTATTTATGAACAGTCCATTTGCGATCTTGTTGAGTACATGCTAGGTAGCCATCATTAGTATATGAAATTGAATCTGTCAAAGGAATACTTGTACTAAAAACACTTACAGCTAAGTTACTGTGCAGAGATTGCCAGTCATATGTCAGATTGTGTTTTATGTTTGTATGAAGCATTTATATGTGGGTTACAGTTACAGTTCCTGAAACTAACAAGAAAATGGTGAATATGAACTTCAGAATCCATTAGCTTTGTTTCTGGTGATTTCTGGGTAGTTCAATGTTCGGTTCAAATATAGGGGGTTAAGGAACTCTGCTTTCTTAAGAGACTGTGATTCCCTCTTAATCATTTGCACTAAGATTAATCCTCTGAAAAAATGTATTTGTTATTTTAGTCCATCAACCCTAAATGAAAATGGAAGATTCTCCAGATTTGCTTTTCTTTGTGAATGTTTACAGATGCACGTGCATGTGTTTTTTCTTTCATGTTATGGTTGCACAGTACTTTCGCTGTAGTCGTCACCCGCGCTGTGTCAGAACTCGGGGCCTGAAGCCCAGTGGGGATCAGTCACTGTTTGTTAGTACCTCCCTGACCAGCGGAGCCACAGGACAACAGAGGGGAGCTCTTCAAAAGCAGGGGCACGGAGGAGGCTGTCCTTCAGATGCACTGCGCTGTGAAATCTGGTGGGAGCTCAGTGCGTGCCAGGGGGAGACCTGGGGGAGACCCGGGGGGAGACCCAGGGTCTGCACTGACCCGCGGTCCCTCGGCCTTGCAGAGAGGTGTCCATAAGTTCAGGGCAGCTCCCCCACTCACTTACTTTTATTGCAACTTACTCTTTTCTTTTGTCCTCCGCATGACCCTGGTCCCCTCCCCGCATCTGCCAAAATTATATTGCACACAGAACAAGCGCTGGAGTGCTTTCACAACATAATGTAATCCAGTATGTCAATATAGCAAAGCCTTCTTCCTGTGTGTCCAATTGTAGCATCTCTGTTGAACTGACAATAACAAATATGAAGTCTTCGAGGACAGCTACTTTCTGTGAAGGCTTAAACATTTCAACTTTGTGATGGGGTTTGTGTGTCTGTTATTCATCTCTCATTTGGAATCTTTTATTCTACACAATATCAAATTGGGAGCGGGAGAGGGGCAAGACTGGACCCATTATGTTTAAGCAATGTGGTTATCACACAGCTCAAAGCCCCCTCCCACCCCACCCCACCCCACCCCACCCTTAGAGCAGCTCAGTAAATATAAAAGTGAAAAAACCTCCTCTCCTTGTTATCACTCTAAGGTGAGCACATGTTGTAGGCCAAGGACCTGTTTCTCACTCATTCAATAGAATTTATTAGAAAAGGAGTGTTCCTTTTACCAGAGCTTCACATTCCTGCTAAAGGAGAGAGATGTTTTCAGCCGTGTTTCCTGCTTTTCAATATGTATGCATGCTAAGCTTTCAAATAACAACAAATCATTTCTTTTGTTTGGTTTTCTGTGAGGTTCTTTAGAATTTGTACTCATGCACACCTTGATGTTTGGTGTGTGTGTGTGTGTGTGTGTGTGTGTGTGTGCGTGTGTGTGTTCAAGGATTAAAACTGTGTTGACTGTTCTTTTCAGCGTGAGAAGTGGGTTCTCTGGAGATTAAACAGTGTTTATACACCAAAGTCAAGGTAAGGAATAACAGGTTAAATAATCATTTTATAAAATATTTAAAAATTCAGTTAAATAAAAAGATATAACCTATTGTATTTAATGGGGTATCAGAGAGACCAACCAGGTACGGCTGATGTGTGGCTGTGGTTCAAGCAGTAAAAGAATGACTGTAAGGCAAGCTTCAGAAGATTGAGCCATCATTTAATATGTAATATAAATTTGACATTACTTATTTTATGAATGACACTCATGCTTGCCTCGGCAGCACGAGTGACTCGTATTAGTCAACGAACAAAGCAATTCATATGGGTCACCAAAGCAAGAGAGGACGAGGCCTGAGGCTCCAGCAGGAAGCGACCCCGGTCAGGTGCTGGAGGAGATTCGGTTTCCACAATGCGCTCATCCATCACCTGGACTGGACTCCAGTGGGGTAATGTGTGAGATCTGGGTGTCTCCCACCCCATTCCCCAACGCTGTTTCCTCAGGTCGATCAGGTACCTGAAACTGCACCAGGTGAGTCTGCAGCAGCAGTTAACCTGCCCTATTAGGGTGCGTAAAAAAAGGTGCTGGCACGATTTCACACGTTTAAGAATGTCTACGTGTTGGTCCTTGCACACACAAACTGATAATGGATACAGCAGCTGGATCAGTCAACAGTTTGCAGGTAAGAGATGAGGCTCTCCACCTTCTGGAGTAAAAGGAAGCTTCATTCAGAAATCTCATGGGTAAGTTGAGTAAGCGCAGTGTAACAAAAAGAGACCTGCTGTAAATGTGCGGCATTCAGCCTCCTGGTGTTTTATTTGGGCGTATTTATTTGCTGTCACATTCTGAAAGTTGTAGTCTTTGCCAGGTCTGAGGGATTTATCCTCATAAAGGTGTAAGCAGCTCTGCTCAGTGTTTATTTACTGTATTATGTCCGCTGCCATACTGTAACAACAGCATCATGTTCCACCCAGTACAGCTTTTTCAATTTGTTTCCAATATAATATATTTCATAACTGATCACAAATTAATAATTAGGGCATCTCTAACAATCAGCAAAATTAAAATATTATTGAAAATATTACTAAAATATTTAAAAATGAGTCAACAATAAAATCAAAATACTGAAATTATGCTCTTAGAAAATCATGATAACACGTAGCAATGGAAAAAAAATTCCAGTGGTTGCAGGAAAGTTATGCGTAAGAATGTGTTATATAACACAACATAATGACTGCGAGCCAGTCATTGCATGGTCTGATACAGATCCAATGTGGTTTGGATGAAGACAAAGCCATGAAGGTACTTTATGCTCTCTGCTCCATCAGGCAGGGAAGCTCATTACCCACTGGGTTCACCGCTATGCTCCAGTGCTCCGATAAACGAGGTGAGGATCAGCTGACTGCCCACACCCCCTCCACCCCCCACACCCCCCACAACCCACACCCCCCACACCCCCCCCCTGTTTTTTTTGGGTGGGGGGTGGAAGAGGGGAGTCATTGGAATTAGCAGCTATGGTTAATTGTGGGCCCCTGTGATGAGTGTCCTCTGAACCCTGGAGGCACATACCAGGGAGCATACCATCCTCTCTCCACATCTGTGACCCCAGCCTCCCCACCCACTGTCCTTTGAAGGGTGACCGCCTTAATGGGTCAGATTTCATCCGCTGACAATCGCGCAAAATAGTTATTTCTGCCAAGAGCATTTTGGAAAAGCACGGCTTTTTAAACCACGCATGTGAGTGTGACTATGTGAGTGCTCTGCCTTGGCATTCCTTGCTTATTGCTGGGAGGAATGGCAAACAACCGCACTACAGGCCCATAGAGTCAGGTTTGACCATTCCTGATTCTGCAGGGCATGGCAGATCAGCTAAAAACATAAACTAGGCCTTTGAAAGAAAAGTAACCCTGGCTGCTCCTTTGGATTTGTCTATCGCTTTCATGTATGACTGTTTGGAGGTCATAAACACCGGCCTGAGGATCAGCTGGCTTCCTGCTTTCACCTCAAAACCAGGACCCAGCTCAGATCAGAGAAAGCCAAGTGACTGGGTAAACTGGGTAATTATGGGCTTTAGAGGAGTACTTAAGCACTGAAGAATGCCTAAAACCCACAGACCCTGTGGCTTTCCATGCCCAGGAATGGGGACCTGGGACCTGGATGTGCTGGGGCAGGGGGGGGGGGGGGTCTGGCAGACCCTATTATCAGCTTAATTATACCTCTCACGCACACACTCTTTCTAAATGACCGTGTTAGTTTACATAATTGCATACAGGACCTGGGAGGACCCCCAGGGTGCAGCAGCAAGTTGACATTTTTCATTGTGCCGCGCTTGTGTGAAGATGAACGTGTGATGTGCAAATGGAGTGAAGTAAATTACTGTAATTACAGACGTAACAGGGGCTAACTCTGTTGCTTTGTGTGGAGGCACATACTTGTGCAAGTAGCCTCCTAACCTCTGTGGCAAACACTGGAATCTCAAAAGAATGGTGGGTCACTGGGCTCGCTGTGGTGAGCCATGAGAATATGTATATCTGAAAACATTCGTTGAGCTGCCTTTTAATAACATTAAAATGACATTTTAATCAAGCGGAACATCGTGGCTGGTATGGTTTTAGAAAAAGGTATGATGTAGTAGACCTGGAACACAATTGGAGATACGGGTTCAAGTCCCACCCAAGCTGTGCTCGGGTGCCAGCTCAGGCAGACCAGAATACAAAGCGGGTTGAATAAACAAAGTGCACCAGTCAGTGACCGCTACGGCGTTTGGGATGCTATAGTGGCCCTGTGCCAGGACGGGCCGCCTGCTCGGACAGGAGTGGTGAAGCCGCTTTCCCGCCTGCTAATTGGATAATTCACGTGTGCAGAGGGCCACACTGGAAATGCGCTGACCCATTTCAGGGCTCTAAATACCAACGGTTGAACCCTGAGAGACTGACAAATACCATGCAATGTCCTGTACCGTCTAGTAAAGCTGGTTAAGGAGCCTTAATGAGCAGCTCTGTTCTGCTGAGATTCACCCCCGGCCTCATCCCCAGCAGACTAAGTCTGATAAACCAGATGACAGCAATTAGGTCCATTTACAAAGATTTCTATCTGCATGCTGCAGACACGCAGACTGTCTGCCCAGACCAGATGACTGGGGGAACACACTGTCCATGCAGAGCCTGCGCAAAGAGCCAGTCCATCTGCCCCTGCGCATCTGCCTCTGCGCAGCAGATGATGGAGTTGCTTTGTTTATGTGGACCGGCTGATGGACTAAACCATAGGTGTGCCGAGACTGATCCCTGATCAGTTGGGCATTGGCTCCACCAGACGCTTATTTAACAAACAGGGAGCCTCGATTCGTTTCCAGTTCATTTCATGCCATGTCCCCTGAAATTGAGTTGAAATGATGTGACCCAAATGTCAAGCCTGAGATTCACTCAGAGGGAGGAAATGAAGAGGAAGTGACCTCAGTGAAGAGGAAGTGACTTCACCGAGTGATGTCTAAGGTGCATAGGGTGAATGCGACGGATTTCAGTCGCACCAAAGCGGTAGCTGTGGAGCATGATTTGTGTATGCTCTGCTGTTTGGTGTGAGGGAACACTACCCATTAGGTCTGTAGGCAGTGTCATAGCAGGCCTTAGTATAGGTGCTTTTTACAAAACTATTAATGGTGATTCTCTGTGGAAAGAATGTCCAGGACCATCCAGGCTGATGGGATATATTTAACTGTTAATTAATGAGATTAGTTTGTTTGAAGACGTGTCTAAACAGAATACCTTGCCAAGCAGGGCCTGTGGTGTCATTCACTGATGGCTGATAACAGATTTCATGGATATTAGAGGGGCAGAACTGGTTCTTGCTACAGTTGCTCTGCAAGAATTCCAAAATATGGGCTTAGTCATAGCTTGTTGGTCTTGAAAGTTGGAGGGATTAACCCTAGCAACACTACAGAGTAGCAGGAAAACTCAAAAACAGCATGCCAAATAAGTGAGATTACTTTCACCATAAAAGCGTTTTTAAACAACTGAGAGCAATTTAAAGATGGGGTTCACTGTCACAAATATCTCATACACTTCTGGTAGTAATCAAAGTGTTCAAAGACTGCTGTAAGGATATGAGAGAGGAACAGAGAAGCAAGAAAGAACACATGCGTGCACATTGGACAACTTGGAAGTGAACTATTGACAGAAAACAAAAAAAAAGCACAAACAAATATAGATGACTACAGCCTATGAAAAGAGAGTCCCAGATCCAGTACTGCATATAATAGAGCAGAGAGGTTTTTCTGCTGCTTTCCCTGCAGTGTGGCAACAGAGCAGCAGTGCATTATGGGAGTGTGACATGTAAGGAATAAATGTGACTGGCTTTGCAGTTCTGTGGAAATAAACCACAGCAGGGTTTATCCTGCTCATGCCATGGCTACCAAAGAAATAATTCAGCACTGATATTAAATTTTCCTTTTTTCCTGGTGATTAGTCTTATCTTATGGTTTGTTTGCCGGTCAGCAACTGTTGCCAAGTTCTTGTTTCTTTTGTTTTGTTAAAGTATGGGTTACAAATACCTATTCTGTGGGTGTGTTTATTTCGCTTTGTAGGTTTTTTGTGACCGCATTTAAGTGAATTTGAATTTTAATTTTGAACTCTAAAAACCTAATAAAAGCACTCATATTACATTAGGCTACTGTTTTATTATTTTTGAACAAAATATTTTAAAATCTTATTATTTTAAAACGTACTATATTAGCCTACACTAAAAAAAACACTATATGTTACACATCAAGGCTTTGGCTACAGAAACTACAGTAACTTAGCCCACTGACCAGAAATTTCTGATACAGCCAGCTACACAGCGTCCGCTTAGCTGGTGAAGTGGACAACGTTACATCTGTGTCTATGTTAAACGTACGTATGTGGGGACAGACTATAAGCTACATTGTACTCATTTATCGAAATTAAATTGAACGTTTCCATTTATTGTAAAATTTGGCATTGAATATGGTAGATCAAACACGATACGTGGGTGACTTGACGTTTGAAATTCGATGACAGTACCAGGCTCCTGCATTTCCTCCCTGCGACAGAATGTTGCCGTTATGTTCGGCTGTAAATGGAATCTTCAGTGAAGCTGAATGAGCTTGCATATTAATTTCGAACGGTGATAAGGCCACTTTCACCGGAACTACTTCATAGACGTGCATTGTTATCGTGCATTCACTGGGAAACAATGCACACCCCCTCCAGCCAATCAGAGACGAGTATTTAACCAAGCCGTGGTATAAGATGCAGAATGCCACAAGGTTGAATGAAGCAGAAATAAAGGCGCCCATGCTCACCTCAGGGCAAAGGTGAGGTATGAGAAGGAGCCGTGGCACGATGAAGCCCTTCCCCCGTCACTGTAAGCCCATTAATGCACCTTACTGAGGGATTTGAGGCTCGTAATCTCATTGCGCTGGCATGGGCCTCTGTTGCTAAGACGGACAACTGGGGGAATTCTTGGAAAGATACAACCACCTGCCTGAGTGTGGCAAACGGTCAGACTGTGTGGAGGCACCCTGGGGAACAGCAGAGAGGCATAAGACCTCTACCCTCTGGTTATGGCTCCCATGGCCATGGGCCTCCAGCCAATCCAGAGACACCGGTGGCTGTGAACCAATCAATTCCAGCCCTCATGCATACTCATTTATCATGACCAGGAAGTCTGAGAACAGGAAGGAAGCTGGCTTTGTCCTTCAGGCTTTAAACACATAAGTGAAGGAAGCATCTGAAACTGAATCTGAGAATCCGTAGATCGCAACGGCATCCCAAAGCATCAGCTTCTCCAAATTACACTCTGTCATTTTACTCTCAGTAATACTTAATATATTTTCTTTTCTAGGGTGATGTACAAAACATTCAGTATATTTAGGCAAAGAAGAGGGGGAATTTAGAAAACAAAAAGCTTTCATAACACTCACAACCAGTAGTATCAACCATTTTCATTGATCTACACCACATCATTCAAACACAAAATAAAATACCCCAACTTGAATTGTAAACCTTTGTATTACATCAACAAGACAAAATTGGGGGTTGTAGTTTCATCTATTCTTTGACTGAGAGCCAGACACAGTGAGAGCTGCTCTCAGAGTAGGTATGTTTTTTTTCCAGATGGTGAAAAGGCCGAAAGTAGCCTGCGAATGGCTGTGGAATGGTGACTGTTCCCTCCTGTTTACTGATCGATAATTTCTGCAGGACTGCAGCCATTTTGGATAATAGAAGTGCTGTTCACCTGTGATCACAAAATGATCACACTGTCTGTGTGGTTTTAGATGCTCACTTAACATCATGTCTAAATTAATGTCAGATAGTCCTCTTGTTATTTTCAATCTCTGGTATTTAAAAATAAGTCCGAATCACATTCAGATGCAGAGCATAGAGAGTCTGCCTTTTCAGCCAGAATAACTCAGAAGCACCTGCGTATCTCCAGGTTCTGTTCTTCCATAA
The DNA here is from genome assembly GCA_019788955.1 of Albula glossodonta. Lineage (NCBI taxonomy): Eukaryota > Metazoa > Chordata > Actinopteri > Albuliformes > Albulidae > Albula > Albula glossodonta. Next base: position 379,600 of record JAFBMS010000107.1, on the reverse strand, counting down.
TGAGATTCACATCCTCTGCTGAGAATGCCTCTCTTGGCCTGGAGCAACAGCAACATGTTCTGCTGGTTTTTTCTGGATTAGAATCTTCAAAACGCTGCATAACATATACCATCCCTTATTCTGTGTTAATTGCAGCGTCTTATCCAAATGTTCTGCATATCCTCATGACAAAGTTTTTTTTTTTTTGCTGTTGCATTCAAAAACAATCAAGTCATCACTCAGATGAGATAATGATCTAAGAATTTTGGCTCATAGCCTTAGCACAGTGGTTCCCAACCTTTTCTATGCCCCACTCCCCTAGGAAATGTTTGACTAATGTTCGCACCCCCAACGAAAAGTAACACCACATTTGAAGATGAAGAAGTCTGTGCGTGTGAGCAGAGGCGATGGGCGAGCTGAGAGGCCCCAAGGGGTGAAATACCTAACGAACTCTCGCGATCATCGATTTATGAGTGAAACAATATACAATGATTATGTCAGATGTAGCGTTGTAATGATTTTAAAAGCAATACTCTGACAATCAGTTACTTACTGTACTAATATGTTAATTCTGCTATTCTCTCCTTTTGATTAAATAAACAATGAGAATACTATCCACGCAACACAACCCCCTACTACCACTTCTCAAGGCACACTGGCAGCTGGCTGAGTGATGGCTTGTGACTCGTCATTCAAGGACACAAGCCACTCTTTCGCACCCACTGAAATTCCATCTCACACCTCCTGGGGGTGTGTGCACCCCAGGATGGGAACCCTGGCTTAGAGCCAAATCAAACGCCATATTTTCAAAGTGAAAGCTGAATAAAACTGCCTCTGGTAGCTGTACAGTGAATAATTTTTTGATCAAGTTACTGTTTATGCATTACACTGAACATTTAATAAAATAAACGAGTATTCCAATTTCCAATATGCACAGCAGGATTCGCTTGTGGTTCAAAACCGCCTGTCAACAAATGTTTATTTTGTAATGGGTGTCAGTCCATCAGAGGGTAAACAAGCACAGATAGCTAAGGGGAAGAAACAACAGTAATAAAAGAATGCACACCAATAATAAATTAAAATGCAAAAAACTGAAACCACACAGTTTCATGACACTGTGGTGATCTGGTTCATGCAAACCTTGACATTGAGGGTCATATTTTAGCAGCAGGTGCAACGTGCTACGACTGATTTGACAACTTCAATGACAAATGCAAAGTTATTTTAGGCAACACGCCAGCAGCGCAACAGGAAAAATGAAGAAGCACAGAGCAACTTGGCGTCAGGCGTAATAAAAGGGTATGGAAGCACAGTGTCTGGGAGTGTTCTCTGAAAACACATGGGAGTACCATTCAAATTATGGTGCACAATGACCGAATTGCCATTTTCATCATCTTCAATTTGATATCGTACAATTCAGGGTATCCTTGAACTGTAAGAATTAACAGGTCTGCCTTTTTTTAAGGCAGAGGTCTGGCGGGAGGAAGTCCTTGGAGCGGAAGTTTGAAGGGGGGATGCCACGGTCACAGCGCCGATAAGGAGGTGCTGCAGTTTCTAGCCTGTGGCTGAACGGGGCCTGCCTCGCCTCCACCCTGCAGTCCTTCCAGTGGAGACGGCTGTTCATGGAGTCCAGTGGCTCCCTCTGAGCGCTGCCTGAGCTGGTTCGCTGCAGGAGGGGGAGATCAGATGTTCTCACCCTTCCTCGGCTTTGCCAGCCGCCTGTCAGAGGCTGGGTGGTGGAAGGACCCCCTCCAGTAGCCCCGATGTCTCGCAAGTTTGAGGAAAGCTTTACCTTCCCTCTCAAGCAACTGTCAATTTTATCAGCAGTTATTTGGCTGTTTTTGCCAGGTACATTACATTCTGTTGGAATGATATTTAATGTAGCTGAGTGAGACATGTCATGCTAGCTACAGTGGTTGCTGTATATTCTTTTTTATGTGTCATGTGGACATTATTTAATATAAAACAAGTTTTAGTGACAGTATGTATTGCATCACTGAGCACATATATATATATATATATATATATATATATATATGTATAAACAAAGAGGAATAACAATCATACGATCACCACACATACAAATCATATATTTAATAACTGGAAATGTGTGTTCTGCCCCTTCACTTTCTGCCGGTGGCGAGTGTGTCACAGGACCAGAGGCAAGTGACTGTCAATTTTACCAGCTGCTTTTTGCCAGGCTCAATAAACCGCTGAAACCATGAAGTGTCTGCCAGATTAGCATCAAGTGAGAAACTAGGGGTTACACTGGCAGATCCAAAACTTTGCTTATGTTGGGCGTGGACCTCATGAACCACTACCTCCATCTCCTCTGATGTGAAACGGACCTTCCTCTGCTATGCTGATCCATGTTCTCTAGCAAGCGCTGGGTGTATGTGATTTTAGTTTATTTAGTTATGATTGGCTGAAACATGCAATGTCATGCCAACGCCATCTAAGTTATATTAACACATTACTCCTCCCATTGTGGATTGCGCCATGTGAAGGACCTCCTGTTGCGAGTAACGACATGGAATGGACCCACCCAATTTGGCTTATCGCGTTGAACTTGTGTCCAAGATGACAGCTTTGCGCTTTTGCCCCTCCCATCGAATGTTGCGAGTATCGGGCAATGACTGATTTCCAACTTATGACGTATGACTTTCAAAATATATCTGTGTTTACATTTTAAATCTCTGAAGAAGTTCCCTACATTTATGTGCACTTCATGAGAGAGTATCTGGGAAGGAAAGGCAGGGATGTACCAACTTGTCATAATTACTACAACCATCATTTTTTAAAGAAATCTGTAGTTAACAAAAAATACTGTTGAGAATGTCTAACATAAGCAGGCATGTACAGACGTATGGAGGGCTAGGCAATTCACCCCACTTTCTCTGTCTTTTCATCAGGGAGAAAGGGATTCTCCCTGTCTTTTTACTGCTGTGTGAATCTAAGTCATCCTTGCATTGGATTTCTGGATCTTGCTATAGGAATATAGAGTATCTGGAAACTAAGCAAGCAATGCATAAACATAAGGTCACTGAAGTAGTGTGTTCAGATCTTCTTTCAAGGCTAATAGACAGGTAGCACGTGGCTTGGGGGCATAACAGGGTGAACATCTCACACTAAGATCACAATTTAGTTTCATCAACTGGCAGGTGGGGGCCACATTTAGCAGTTTTGATGTTTTCCACATTTCTGGTGAGGAAGGTGGGGGGGGGGGGGTGTTGGGGGATAGCAGAAGAAAACAATCCCCTGTGCCGCTGATTTTTAGTAATTGCTACAACCCGGTACTTGCACCTCAAATGGTGTTATTGTGCAATGAGTTCCGGTAAACTTGCGCTGACCTTTTTGGTTCCCCAAAGAATGTCACACCCCATGCATCAAAACCTGACCCTGGATCACTCCTGCAAGGCCAAAATCAGGACATGTATTATGTAAGATGTAGTTTTAGTTCATCAATACAAAATAAATTCAACAGCACTTGGAAAAAATGGATACACTACATACAAAGGGTGTAAAAATAACATATATGTGTGTGTGTGTGTGTGTGTGTATGTGTGTGTGTGTGTGTGTGTGTGTGTGTGTGTGTGTGTGAGTGTGTGTGTGTGTGAGTGTGTGTGTGTATGTGAGTGTGATAGGTTTTTAATGCAGCTACACAATACTCATATTAAGTCGTTTTATGTCAAATAGCAGTTTGTATCAGCCCTGTTAGAGGGCGACTCATGCACTTTGATGCATGAGTTTGTAAATAACATGGGTTAGGTAAGAGACTTCCAAACAGGCCAGGCGGTCAGCACTTGGATTTCAGATGCAACAGTCACAAAAACTGTAATTTTTTAATGTGGGAAGATGAACAGAGTCAAAAATTATGACAACACATTCCAGGATCTGCATGGCAACATAAAAGTCGGGAATACAAAGCCGTTTTACAAGACCAGGTGCAAGCTTTATGGCATGTTTAGGGTTAGGGTTAGGGTTAGGGTTAGGGCTGGGGTTAGGGTGTGAAGTAGACTTCCACCGCCTTCATCCCTAACAGACCTGAAGGCTTTTTTCTACTCTGAATGGTCTGATATCCCACTACACCGCTGGGAACCTGCATGACCGCATTCCAAACTTTGAAACTTTGACCGCAGTGAATTTGCAATATTGGTGAAAAGCATAAAGTTGAAATGAATGAATGTGGTGCATATTTTTCAATATGCTGCATTCCTTGAAAATGGTTAAAGAAAAGATATAACACCTAAAAAAACTGAGTTCATGGAAAAAGTCAGACCAAGATACAATTAGCATGTGTACTTTGACTCACAGAAGTTTTTTGCCCCCACAAGCACACTTTGAAAAATGAATTGATGATTGAGTCCTGGCCTCAGTTTCTTTTGCTTTTTACTGCATGGTCTGTATGTTGCATCCAGTGCCTTTCTTCTTACTGCATGGTCTTTATATTGCATCCAGTGTTTTTCTTCTTACTGCATGGTCTTTATATTGCATCCAGTGTCTTTCTTCTTACTGCATGGTCTTTATATTGCATCCAGTGTTTTTCATTTTACTGCATGGTCTGTATATTGCATCCAGTGTTTTTCATTTTACTGCATGGTCTTTATATTGCATCCAGTGTTTTTCATTTTACTGCATGGTCTTTATATTGCATCCAGTGTTTTTCATTTTACTGCATGGTCTGTATATTGCATCCAGTGTTTTTCTTTTTTATTTTTATTTCTAGAGGGATACAGATCATTGATTTTGAGGGTCTTTGGATGCTGTAATTACAAATGAATGTGTCACTTAACTAACCAAAGTGATATGTGATCACAGAATTACTGACTGCTTGTGCTTTGCCAAATGTCTGTCAACAATCATATGTGCTTATTGTACACATTTAAGTACAATAAAAATTTCAGAACTGTAATTAGGCAGAGAGACAAAAAAATCAGAATTGAATGCTGGAGACATGAGTGAAGAAGTGCTGAAATAGACAGAGGAAATACAGGACAGCTGAAGAGATCTAGGTACAAGCACTGGAAATTAGCATATGCTATAATACTGTGATACATTGCATTGGGTATTGTTTGACAATAAATCTATGTTTAAATTTATCTGTCCCTATCTAATAATGATTAAATAAATAAATGAAACCATAATGGAGAAACATGTTGTTATGTGCAAATCCACACCTGATACAACCTAGGCAGACTGACATCTTAATTAGTGGAGAAAGCTCATTAAAATCTGGAGTTGTTCAGTAGAAGACGGTAGTATTGGATGGAAATGAGCATCCAGGAGAGACAGAGTTTGCTTTTTCAATATTGTCAATCAGAACAAACGAGTGAGTTGGGCTCAAGTGTTGAATTCACTCGATACACACAGGGCTATGGGTAAAATAGAATACCCTGAATCTGTTGCAAATCTTACTTAAGTTCCCATGTCCTAATGTTTTTTCCAAGCTCAGTTTTTGGTTGCCAGAACATTCTCACAACGTTTGGGCATACGTTCCCAGTACAAACATTTTGGCCAGTTGTCTTTGTGTTCATTATTTGGGCTTTATTTATCTGGGGTGTTTTCTTGTGATGTTGACAGAGCATTTTTGGAACAATGTAACATTCTTAGAATGTTTCAGGAACATTTACATTTCAAAATTATGACAAACTCCAGTGAAAATATGACCTGCATTTTCCCAATGCTCCAGGAACATTCTGTGTTAGCTGGGGCCATGGCCCGGGGCCAATCCCACGTCCTCATGTTTGATTCCAAGTCCACGTGCAGCAAAAGCTGAAACTGTGGAACAATCAAAAAATAATAAAAAATAGGAGAAACCCCTCGGTTAAAATGTTCCTGAACCTCTAGGTTTCTCACAATTCTCCGAATTCTCGAAAGAAGCTTTTCTCTGAATTAAATTACCATGCAATTCGCTTTTCTGCATATTTTTTTTTCTAAGAATGCTGCAGTCAGATGCAAGTAAGATGTGCAGATATAAACAGCATAATAAAAGCATTCAAAGGGCTGTTCATAGGACTGATTCAGTACTGTGTGCCTTTTCCATCAACCGCATTCATTCTGCTGCCTAGTCCAGGCCTCCGTGTGTAATCTTATATGGTGACTTTCTGATCTACTCTTTAGATATCTCTTTAGAACATATATATATTTATAAATACATACATACATACATACAGTGGCTTCAGAAAGTATTCCGGCCCCTTCACTTTTTGCACACTTTATTGTGTTGTAGAAGTGATTTTAAATGGATAAAATTGCCATTTTTGCCCATCAATCTACACTCAATAACCCATAAAAGGGAAAACATATTTTTATAAATTTTTGCAACTTTATTTAGTGTAGAATGATGGTCTGAAATGGAAATTTTTTCCATTTAAAATCACATCTACAACACAATAATATGTGAAAAAATTGAAGGGGCCTGGATACTTTCTGAAGCCACTGTGCATGTGTGTGTGTGTGTGTGTATATGTATATATATATATATATATACATTTAGAGTTGCGATAAAATGTCTTGTGGGATGCACTTCCTTCAGTCCTTCAGTGGTCATTAATTAAATGATGAAGTGAAATGCTTTTCCAAGCACTGACATTTCTCAGCGTAAAAACTTCCTGTTTTAAATTTACGTTCACTAATTTCCAGCTATGCCAACTCGTTCTGCTGACGGACTTCAACATAAAAAAAATCTTGTTTTAGGTCACATTGTCAAAATCTTTAATCTTTTCACCCCCTTTTCCTCATTTTTTCCCCGAGCTAATTTCACGGTTGCCCCTTCTGTGGACTCAGCAGGAGGTGGCTGCGAACATGTGACCTCTCTGAGTCATGTGATGACTGGCCCTTGCTAATTTACACTGCAGATACTGCATCGCATACAGCGAAGTAAGCATATACTCGGTTCAAGCACCTGCAGGCATCCAGCTGGCCTCTAGTGGCCACTAGAGAGCAATGAGACTAGCGAACGGAACCTGCTTAATCACAGCGGTAAATGGTATGGCTGGGACTCAAACGCACGGTCCCAGGGCTTACACCTGCTCTCTGGACATTTATCTTACTGCACGGACCACTAAGCTCAGCATTTTTTTACATTTCAAAGCTACTGTAGTACTTCTGGCAGCACTGGCCACAATTGTGTAGTGTGTCTAACTTTAACATAACCACCTTAAATCTGAAACTAGAATTATAGTTTTTCAAACGCTCGGCACTGGGGACATTATATCTGGCTGACTTTAGTCAGTAGATTTAATTGAGCAAATCTGGCACTGATTACCACCAGGTGGCGCTATACCAGTCAATTAAAAATGGCATTTTTTTAATCAGCACAACCTGCTTTGTTTGATTAGGCATATAATCAATGCCCTCTTCGCACATAAAAAACACATTTTCCTAAAGGAACAGTGTTTTTTTTCAATCTTGTCAGGTGTAGTCTGTATTAAACACCAGGTTTCCTGCAGCTCAGTAAAACCATTCCTTGGAAGGAGGTAGAGTTTTCAAACAGTATGTAATTAAGGAAAATCCAGCCGGACATGCCTTGTGTGTCTTTGGGTCAAATTTGTCCCTACAGGAAGTGGAACCTGCATCCCAAGGTCTGTGGCGCTGCAACAAACAAGTGCTGAGGTACATGCGGTCAAAACCAGCATTTTCAGTCCTCTGCTGTACCACCAGCACTGGACCTAGTGATGCCAACCTGTCTGGACATGTGTACACCATGCTCCACTACAAACACTCCAAGAATGGTGAGGTTTTGAGATTCCCTGCGGATTTTATATCCATTCTTTACCAAAATGATGGAAAAATAAAAATGCAGAACAAACACACAGTTGGGTTCCAGCACCTGGCCTGCTGCGACTGCTTATAAAATCTTTTACAAGGATGGCCCTGGCGCTTACGGCTGCTTTTGTGTGTGACTGCTCATACCTTATGAACCAATCATTGCCTTATTTATCTCTAGTTCATCAAATTTCATGCACGCACCTCAATCATGTTTATGTAGTTACTTTCTGTGCACTTTTTCTGGTATCTATAATGTACTTGAGACATTACAATGAACTCTCATTTATGAATACCCTGGTTTGTTTGCCTGTTTCTCAAAGGCCCCTGTGTTGTGATTTGTCAGCACAGTTTTAAATCACCTCCATTCTCAACTGAAAGGGAAAATGAGTGGAAATATGGTGATGAAACTCCTCATGGCCAATCAGAAGAATACATACTACAAACACAGCCATGGGTATGTCACTTTTTGTTTATAAACTGTAAAATTACAATAATTTTGCCAAATATCAATTTGTATTGATAGTGCAAAACTTGATACTGTGACTGCCCACCTTATCTGCTACGTAAAATAAGTATGGCCCCCATTTTTTCATAAATTCATTCACTCATTCATACATATATTCACTGACAGTATACCGAGGTTATGACATATTTTAGCTGTACATTGAGCAAGTGAGATTTCTGCCTTCTACAGGAGCTATGAAGCTTTTTTGTGACTGAGGACCAGCAAGTCCTTACCATATGACCCCCAAAACCAAAATAAATACGTAAATCATTTTAGCCACTGAATAATTTCATTTGAAGAGACTGAAATGTCAAGCAGCTCTCTGTTAATCTGTTTCCAGACGCACTGACGCAAATAGCTTGGATAATGTAATTGTCTGAAATAAATAACATGAGTGTTGCCAGGTCATTTGCAAGCTCTGGCTCAAGCAATATTTACCCAGCCATTTTATATTTATTTTTATGTTTATCAAATGAGTAATTTCATTATTTATTTCTTTGGGCACATGCTCTCATCTATAGAAACATGGGGGGCATTTAGCTCACACAGTCCTTTACCTGGCAGGATGTTTACTGAGGTAGTCTGGGCCCAGTGCCATGGTCAAGGCTACCATGGCAACACTCAGCCAGGGAGTCATGCCCTCTGATTGGTTACAAACCCAGATCCTTAAACGTGGTCACGCTGTTGCCAGTTTATTTGTTAGAACACACACTATCAAAAGTGACGTTTATAAAAACATATTTGGGAGCCACAACCTTATTCCCTACTCAAGTGTGGGAGATTTGTAGCAGTAATTTAAAAAACATTTGCATAGTGTATTAATTATCCAATCAGATTACAAACAACAGTCATATATCTGACCTCTGAGGTATTTATTTCACAATAAAAATCACAGCAGAATTCTGATTCCCCCCCCCCCCCCCCCCCCCCACATCTCAAAGACATCACTAGCTTTCAGTGGCACTGTCTCTTTACACAGTCACACAAATATTTCAGCTATGGAAGGGCATTACCTGGGAGCACAGGTGTTCTTTTTCCTATGAACATTGAAGTGCAAGCAATGGAAGATAGCTCAGGTTGGGGGATGGACCAACAAGAAAAAAACGCGCTTAATGGTGACTAGTGTGAGTCAAATCTTGCAGGTTCATTCATAAACAATTGTTTGACTTTAATGGGATTAAGTTAGGGAACCAACCCCTTCCTTTTAAAGGAGAAATTCTGAGACATTTCTGTGTGAATGTTTTGTTAATCTGGTCACGTTTAAGACAGTTTCAAGAGACCCTGTTTTATCTTCTCTGAGTAGGGTTTTGCTTTATCTTCTCTGAGTAAGGTTTTAGGTTTTGCTTTATCTTCTCTGAGTAAGGTTTTAGGTTTTGTTTTATCTAAGAAGATGAGATGCTGATATGAATTTCCACTGAGAGGGATTCCTTCAGACATAATACAGTGCATAAACAAAATATTGGAAACACCATGCAATATATGAATATTTATTAAGAGATATGAAAGTGGGCTGTCCTTAGCTTTAAGAATAGCTTCAATCTTTCTTGTAATGCTATTGTACGCTTTTTAATGTTTCTAGTGCAATATTGGACAATTCTCCAAGAACAGAAGCCTCCAGATAACTATGGAAATTGTTCTAGAACTTCCCATGAAAGATTCAATGATGTTTAGATCTGCTGAATTAGGACATAGATGGTGAATCGACTTGATGAAAAAATTCCTGAACACTACGATTTTGGAGTATGGCAACACCTTCAGGAAACTCGTTAGCACTAGAGGTTGCACCTACACAACCGAATGAGTCGACATCGTCTCACAGCCATGTCCACCATTTTGGAAAAGGGAGCTGTGGGTTGAAGGTTTCCTTTGATTTGCTCCCAACATGAAACCATCCAGATGTAGAAAAAAAGAATACAAATCTGAGGCATTATGCTCTTCCACGACCCATAAGTCAAGGTTTTGTGTTCATTCACCTGGATTATTTATTTGACATGATGCTTCTCTTATCAAATTACATAATGCTACTTCTACCTCTTATACCTACAATCAAATATTTGAAAAATCTTATAAAAAAAAATTATTTAGCTTTTAAAAATTCATGTTAAACTATTGATGTAGTATTGATATCAACATGAAAAACCTTCTTTTTTCAATTGTGATTAAGTTATTTTGAAATATGGTTCCTTCCTCATTTGGTGTTTCCATAATTGTTTATAGTGTCTGTATTAACATTGTAACCTTGCCTATACATTAAAATACTTTTTATTTGCTTCTAATTAATACATTTTTTATTTTAAATTATAACATTTTGTGTTTGTCTTTAGGTGTTCTATAAAAAGGAAGCATTGCAGGGACAATTATATTCACTGACTATAAGGATAAATGTGAGAATTACAATGAATAATAATTATTATTATCAATATTACTCATTTTAATTAATATATGATTTTATTTAATATTAATTTTATTCATATTAATATTAAATTAATATTTATGTTATTACCCAATTTCCACAATACTTGCTGTAGTGAATATAAAACTAAGATGAGAACACATTTAGTGTATTTTTCAAGCCTTTCAAGGATGAAAATACTGCAAAGGAGTTTGGGAACCATGTTTGTAAATGTCACACAGTGTGTATGATCACCCTGTCTTCTGCGTTCCTCTCTCTTCAGAACACAGAGAAGCACACTTTAGTTTGGTTTCAGCAATTTCCCCCAAAAAATGCAGCTGTGCTACGACAGATCCTAAAAAAGGCAGAATAGTTTGCCTTCTGTACCAGTTTTTATGTAGTGAATTCCCCCCACACCAGACATTAGGCAGACAAAATATGGTGTGCTCTCCCTCCAGGGAGGAAGGGTATCATTCAGCTGGGTACTCCCCCTTTGCTCAGTACTAGGCCTCTGCAGTCTTTCTCTGTATCTGCAGTGCTCCAGCACTGCTTTGAAACAGTGTCAGTGTGAAAGAGAGGTCTGGAGCACATTTATGGTGCTGTGTGAGTTAGCGTAATGTTAGCGTAATGCTGGAGGGTGAAGGGTGATGACCACCCTTTAAGAAGGACACGTCTTCAGGCATTGCACAGGCACTGTCATGTGATCTGATCAATAACGGCACGAACACACCTACATCAAACGATGCTGGCTAATCCAGTATGTTGGAAGTGCAGAAATATTTTGTGCATATCTGTTTCAAAAAGTCTGCAATTTTGCAAAAAAGTATGCTCCTCTTGAGGTTAAAGGGGATCAGAAATGATGTCAGCCTGTAGGTGAAAGGGTGAAATGGGTGTCTTCAAGAGCAAACTATAAAATACTGGACATTGGACTCATTGCAGGAATCATATATTGGTGCAGCCCTAGGAAATAATATAACAAACGGACAAAGCCTGAAGATGTGATTTTTCACTGGAGAGAAAAATGTGTAAATACAGTAATTAACGAGTTATAAGTGCGTTATAGTGATAGGGTTCATTATTTTAAAATGATCTTTTATTTTGGTTTGTATGATGTGACCGCAGGAGTTTGCTGTGGTGCCACAGCCATGAGCCTGTGGCTCCAGCAGGTGGCGCACTCTGTGGAATGACGAGATGGACATTATCTCAACATTATCACAACATGTCTAATGCTTGCATAAGAGTCCGCTCAAATACAAAAATTTCATATAAATCTGACATGAGAACAAACACAATATGCACTGAGTAGAGTTTATGGATGGTGTACAGCAAAAGGAATTATGGGTATATATATTGAGGTGTTGTATATATTTCATTTCAAACAACTTATTAAAAAAATCTCCACCTTTATTTTTGTTTCTCCTGAATGTGGAATTTGTGAGTGTGCATTTGGGCTCACAGCTGCTCCATTCTTCAGCCGCTGAGGCTAACTTGTGCCCATTCCCCAGCTGTTGAAGGTAACTTGCGCCCATTCCCCAGCCGTTGAGGCTAACGTGTGCCCATTCCCCAGCCGCTGAGGCTAACGTGTGCCCATTCCCCAGCTGTTGAAGGTAACATGTGCCCATTCCCCAGCCGTTGAAGGTAACGTGTGCCCATTCCCCAGCCGTTGAAGGTAACGTGTGCCCATTCCCCAGCCGTTGAGGCTAACGTGTGCCCATTCCCCAGCCGTTGAAGGTAACGTGTGCCCATTCCCCAGCCGTTGAGGCTAACGTGTGCCCATTCCCCAGCCGTTGAAGGTAACGTGTGCCCATTCCCCAGCCGTTGAGGCTAACGTGTGCCCATTCCCCAGCCGTTGAGGCTAACGTGTGCCCATTCCCCAGCCGTTGAGGCTAACGTGTGCCCATTCCCCAGCCGTTGAAGGTAACGTGTGCCCATTCCCCAGCCGTTGAGGCTAACGTGTGCCCATTCCCCAGCCGTTGAAGGTAACGTGTGCCCATTCTCCACCCGTTGAGGCTAACGTGTGCCCATTCCTCTATGAACTTTCTACAGAGCGAGGGGTTCCTGCAGCACTGCAGGCCAGAGCTAGCACACAGTCAGTAGACAGCTGGGTCTCTCACTGATGGTCACACTGAAATCACATCAACATGTTCTGACAATGTGTAGCTAGCCCAAAGCTATGTTTTTAATAAGTCAAGTTGCCTTTGTCTTGAGAAAGGTTTGACCTCTCTTTCTTTGTTCACTTGTACTGGGCACCAAGTTGAAATATACATTTTCAATATATTTTAGTCTTGCAAAGAATGTGGTTTCTGAAGTTGGCCGTTTCACTCTGCAGAAAGGTATGGCTGGATTTTTAAAGGTTGTTAACGCACTTCTTCCATGTGCTTCCTGGTTATGCCTGTCAATGAATTTAACCCTTTGGGGCAGTCAATGCTACAGTTTCCCTTGTTGTTACCACACCTGTCATGTGTCGTTGTCACGGAAGTAAAACACTGTTTATGAACATGATTAAAAAAAATAGACCGTATAAATCTGCATGGCCACCATTTTACTGAAGTGCATCCTATGAATGGCCTAAGGACTGTGGGTAATGGGAGTGGTACAAACAACTGCAAGCCTAGCGTTGCCACACCATCTATGGGAGATGACATCAGTTTTGCATTCTCTTGTCGAACCTCCGGAAAGTTTGGAGGAATGGAACGTACAGCATGCACCTGAACCTGTAGAGGTAGTCAGTGCAAAATGGGAGATCGTAGCAGGACTGGTCTTTATCACAGTCCATGCTGTCCGCGTGAATTTTCTCCCTCCAGATGTTTATCCCTCGTTCTCTGTCTGTTCCTGTAGGAAATAAATTTTGCATATTAATCACAACAACATGTCAAAGATGGCCACACCTGTATGGCTCATGCACTATATAGTATAATAAGGATATCCATAATGTTCTAAAAGAAAAAAAGGAGTTCAAAAAGAATTAAAGTATTTTTTTAAATCTCAAAAAGTGAATGGTCCTTTTTTCATTCTAGTCTGTATAATTTGGGATAGAAGCACTTCAAGAAACAGTTGAGTAGGTAAATGGAAAATACCTGTAGTACTTCACAATTTAATTGTTTGTTTTTTCATGAATGAAAACCTACACATTTATTCACCACACTTTTACTTTACTGTAACCCCTTGATCCTGAGCTGTAAAAAGAAAACCATACTGAAACAGATACTCAAAATGTATTTTATGTGTGCTAAATTGTATGTATGCATATCTCAGAAACTGCTGATATTTTAATCATATCATCATGAGAACAATGGACAGTATTTCCAGCGATGCGGCTGGATTTCTAATAAGTAATGGCGAGGTTAGGTGGGAGTGACATCGATGAGAGGCAGTCGGGTCACATGACACCCGTGCAGTTTCTCACGTTAAAATGCCTGCGTGCATGCACGCTCCACATGGTTCCGGCATCAGGAACTCGCACTGTGAAGGAACAACCCATGGTAGAAGGACGGAGGCTGTGCGCGCCAGGGAACAGCACAGGGACCGAGGCAGCGAAGGCCAGGGAACAGCACAGGGACCGAGGCAGCGAAGGCCAGGGAACAGCACAGGGACTGAGGCAGCACAGGCCAGGGAACAGCACAGGGACCGAGGCAGCGCAAGCCAGGGAACAGACCCACAACGTACCAAGGGGTCATGTGTAACCTACGTCCGGATTAGTCTTCAGCATTCAGATGAAATTCAATTAGGGGCAGATTTAAATACGCACCATGTCTGCGCGGGGACCTTTTGCCCTCAGCATGCCCCCATGGTAACCTCAGCAGAAGGGGGAGAGGGGCGTGGCATTTAAAGGGTGGGATAAAAGCGATTTACTGCACAATCAGTCCCCCATTACACCTCTCTGACCATATGGCTGGCCTCCATGGCCTTTAATGAAGGATTGGCTCGACTGGCCAAACCCTGACAAAACCCGCGGACAGCGACTCTCTTTAAAATGGAGGGGACTCAGTCCCAGGACTTGATGTTGCCACATAGCTCTACTGTATAACCTTTCTCAATAGGTCCAGTGTATCACTGAGCCACTAACAACTGTGTAGAACCACATTATGCACATCACGGGTGATTGGTGGAGAGAAACTGCCAGCGAGAATCACACAAAATGAATGTCAACATTGCTGCAGAAACTTTCAGCTGAGCTGAGGGTGAGGGCAAAAATCGGGAATGGCCATTTTAGAGATTTTGTTCATTTTTAACATAAATATAAATCTAATGACTAATTTCACACTTTCAGCATTTGAGGATTGCTTGTCCTCTATGTTGCAGAACATCCCAGCTTGTGTTTGTGTGTGTTTGTGTGTGTAGGTGGGTGTGTGTGTGTGTGTGCCTGTATAAGTGTCTTTGGGTGCGTGCGTGTGTGTGGGTGTGTGTCTGTGGGTGTGTGTGTGTGTGTGTATAAGTGTCTTTGGGTGCGTGCGTGTGTGTGGGTGTGTGTCTGTGGGTGTGCTTGTGTGTGTGTGTATAGGGGGGTGTGTGTCTTTGGGTGTGCGTGTGTGTGTGCCTGTATAAGTGTCTTTGGGTGCGTGTGTGTGAGTGTGTGTGTGCCTGTATAAGTGTCTCTGGGTGCGTGTGTGTGGGTGTGTGTGTGCCTGTATAAGTGTCTCTGGGTGCGTGTGTGTGGGTGTGTGTGCCTGTATAAGTGTCTTTGGGTGCGTGTGTGTGGGTGTGCACCTGTATATCTGTGTCTGTGGATGTGCCTGTGGGTGTGTGTGCCAGTATAAGCGTCTGTGGGTGTGTGTATGCATATTTCGGTGTGTGTGTGTGCTTGAGTGTGTTGTGTGTTTAAACTGAACTCAGACGGGAATCCTGCAGCAAAGAATTGTTTCTATAAGCATACAGAAAATTTAACAAGAAAAAAACTCATACATGCTATTTAGATGCTTTTATATATTCTTCAAACATCAAGCCCAAGAATAGCTTTGTTATAACTTACTGTATGTGAAAGTCATTGGACTGACAGTGCACATTTGCATTGCTTTGTCAAAATGCAGTTAACAGATTTCCCTTAATTACAATATCAAATCACCAACAACTGTTCAGTCTTCCAACTCAGTTAAGTGATATTTTTTCACTTAATTCAATTATATAATTCAAATATAATAACATATATTTATTTAATACGTATACTTAATTTATTTAATACTTTATTATATTATATTTCCTCCCAAGTATCACAGTTTCTTTACACAATTGTGTTGCTGAAATGCACATAAAGTTTCCTCACCTGGAATAGTGTTATCCAACACAAATCCAAAGAATCCACCTATGAACATGTGAGTTGTGAAGAGGACGATTATGACCTGGTCCAGTTCTTTTAGTCCTGTGTGGGGGAAAAATACTTAATAAAAGCCAATAATGGTCACAAAAAAAATCCAAATCAGGAGTTAAGTTTAAATGTAGAAGCTGTTCTGGCTCCCCCAAGTCCTCCTCTCTGGATGCAAACAAACATTTCAAAGGTGAGCAAGAGTTCATTGCCCACCTTGGGCCAACCATACCGGTGTGACTTACATTTCTGCAGTGGGTGCACCACCTGAAGCAAAGTCATTGTCTTTTCAACATGTTGAACTATGGCTTTTTGGCAAAAGTGAAAGTAATAAGAGGTAAGTGGATAAATGAATATGTGAAGCAGGAAACAATAGGAGGGTGGGTTATTTTTAAAGTGTTTATGGGTGATTACAGGACCTGTGGACTCTGTAGGAAAGAGGATTAGGACTTAAATAACTTTGTCCCCGGGAGACCAGACGCCTCTCTCTGCCAGGGATAAATGTATCAGGGCACCGCTCAGGGATCACATGATCAGGGCTCAGGGTCACATGATCAGGGCTCAGGGTCACATGATCAGGGTGGATCAGCCTGTCCTCAAGGCATAATCACATCAAAAAAGTAAAAATGTTTTACTTTAAATTCACTACACATGTGTATTTACCCTAGAATATGGCACCTGCAAAATATAGTTACAAACTGAGCCAGTGAGAGAGGTCAATTCCCTAACAGTCCTATTTCTCATGATCACAAATGAGCTTATTTTCCATTTTTAAAGGTATCCTCTGACTGTGTTTTTAACAGGAAGTACACTATATGAAGCTTATATGTAATGCACATTGATGGTTAGATTTGCCTCTGTAAATGGTACATTTTGCACTCAAGTTGAGACAAAGTTCCCCAGATTGGTAAGCTCTGCCATTGGTCAGCATAATAGGAAGTGCCACTCTTATCAGCAGTGAAACTATGAAGGCTTATTTCCAGGGTGTGGTTACTCAGTGTCCTGTTTGCTCTGTGCTGCTTGGTGCCGCAGTGCAGGAGTTATCCACCTGTGTCAATGATGCCTGGATTGGAGTGGAACCACGTTGGAAGAACCAGTCCACTGAAGGTTGAAAATCCAAGGATGAGTAAATTCCTGGAGGAATTCAAGTCCACGTACTGTAACACAAGTTACGGGAATAGATTAAGAGCAGAAACAATGCAACTGAATTCTGCGGCTGAGTGCCTCCCCTCTGCATACTTGTGACATGCTTGTCCTTCACATCTTTCAAAGCACGTCAGCAAGTACACCCTGTCCCTGCCCTCAGCATGCCTCCCTGGTACATTGGTTGAACTCGTCAGCCTGCCGGGGGGCGGGGGAAGGGAGGGGGCAGAAGGATAATAGTGTGGGGCAGGGCAGGAGGATTGGAGCTGGGGGCGGTGGAGGCATTTTAAAGGTGGGGATCAAAGCTCTGTACAAAGCCAAAGTCTGTGCTGACCCACCCAGGTAAACCTCACCTCACCGCGACGGACAGCCATTACAGCAGAGGAGAGAACACTCCGCACGGCGAGAGCGCACATGCTCTGTGCTGACCCACCCAGGTAAACCTCACCTCACCGCGATGGACAGCCATTACAGCAGAGGGGAGAACATTCCGCACGGCGGGAGTGCACATGCTCTGTCCTGACCCACCCAGGTAAACCTCACCTCACTGCGATGGACAGCCATTACAGCAGAGGAGAGAACACTCCGCACGGCGAGAGCGCACATGCTCTGTGCTGACCCACCCAGGTAAACCTCACCTCACCGCGATGGACAGCCATTACAGCAGAGGAGAAAACACTCCGCACGGCGAGAGCGCACATGCTCTGTGCTGACCCACCCAGGTAAACCTCACCTCACCGCGATGGACAGCCATTACAGCAGAGGAGAGAACACTCCGCACGGCGGGAGCGCACATGCTGCTGAACACAAGCCTTTCTAACCATGAAAAAAATCAGTCATTGGTGCAAAAGATGTTCAAGAAACATAAAACAAAAAAAATTCTTGGCACAGCATCCATCCTCTGCGTTGAAATGGCACAAACACAACTATGTGAGGTGTTTCATTTGCTCGGAGGTCTGCTGGTGATTGGGTGATTAATTCAGTGGTGGTGAGTAATTGACAGCACAAGCCTCGGCAGCGAATGGAATTAAGATTCTGGGTGCATTCCAAGCAAAGCCTGTGCTTCTCACAGCCTGGCTTTCCCGCGCTCCGCTATGGTGTGGCCGGCGTGACCTCTGACCTCTAAACCCCGGGCCCCTCCACTACTTCAGAAGCAGCCCACGTTTACTCCACCGGCACATCATTATGCTGGCCTGGGAAAATTCTTTTACAACTCTCATTGTCTCTTGTTACTCTCTATTGTCCTTGGCTGCTCGTGCTCCTAGGCACTAACTTTATGAAAAACTTTGCAGCATTTTAATATGAAATTTCAAGAAATAATATAAACAAGATTTTAATTATTACTCTTAATAATTTTATTACATTTAATACATTGTGACACGGAATATGTATTGATGTGGATGTAATATCATATTGAATACTTACATAATTGAGTACTTATGTGTTCAATTTACATTTGTATTTTACATCAGCTCTCAGTGAAGGAGTTCTTTGGCTTGTCGGTGTGAACCTGTGCTGCATGCACCTGTACCTGCAGATTTGAGATCCCAACAGCTGCGATCATTCCGAACATGACCAGGAACATTCCGCCGATGACTGGGTCAGGGATGGTGATGAATATGGCTCCAAACTTTCCAAAAAGTCCCAGGACGATCATTAGAACACCAGCCGTCTGCAAGACCAGTCTACTGCCAACCTGCTCATGAACAGGGCCCATGGTCAGGGAGAGACCGAGGTGATGCGTTAGCTTTCCCCCTCAGCACAGCAGAACTCTCTATAGCACACTTCAGCATACCCAGAATGCACCCCTGCCTCAGCACAGAGACCCACACACCATCACGGTCATCAACACAGAGACCCACACACCATCACGGTCATCAACACAGAGACCCACACACCATCACGGTCATCAACACAGAGACCCGCACACCATCACGGTCATCAACACAGAGACCCCCACACCATCGCGGTCATCAACACAGAGACCCACACACCATCACGGTCATCAACACAGAGACCCACACACCATCACAGTCATCAACACAGAGACCCGCACACCATCACGGTCATCAACACAGAGACCCACACACCATCACAGTCATCAACACAGAGACCCCCACACCATCACGGTCATCAACACAGAGACCCCCACACCATCAGGGTCATCAACACAGAGACCCCCACACCATCACGGTCATCAACACAGAGACCCACACACCATCACGGTCATCAACACAGAGACCCACACACCATCACGGTCATCAACACAGAGACCCACACACCATCACGGTCATCAGCCCAGAGACCCCCCCCCCCCCCCACTCATAAGCACATCCATCCTGCGTCTTCCAACCTGCGCCCCCCCCCCACCCCCCACCCCCCACTCATAAGCACATCCATCCTGCGTTTTCCAACCTGCGCCCCCCCCCCACCCCCCACTCATAAGCACATCCATCCTGCGTTTTCCAACCTGCGCCCCCCCCCCCACCCCCCACTCATAAGCACAAATTCTTATATCTTATAAGGCTGAAGACTTATGGATGCCCTTTCCCAACTCACAGAGTCTGTCTTTCGGTATTGTCTTTTATTTTTACTGCCAAGGGGAAAATTTCAACAATGCTTTCCTCTCCTGTGGAGAAGGGGCTGCTAGTGTTTCCCAAAATTTTATTTTAGAAAATAAGCTTTGAAATCACAAATGAAGTGAGGTCTTTTACTGTCGTTTTTTACAGTATTTTACAGATGTTCTGTTTCTTATACTGTCCCTGCATTTTTGGCCATTTTGTTTCATTCCATTCTTGTGGAAAAGCATGATGAGTACCTTATAATAAACAGATCTAACTGAACTGAACAAATTTATTTTCACACAAATAATTTTCCAGCTGTAGCTTATTCTGTCAGATCATAAAAATCACAAATAACATGAATCATTGAGCTATGTGTAGCATTTCTACATTTTCTACTGGCTACCAGTCTACATATTACATATATTCTGTTGTGCACACATTCACGTAAGAGCAAGTGAATCTGCTGAACAAGTCGGTGTTACACTGATAGTCTAGGACCACAGCATTATTACATAATCATACTAAGTTATTGATGAATAGAAAAATTAATAATCTAAGTAGAAAAAGAATGATATTTTGATGGAAAGTCATTTTTTATTTCACTTTTATTGATTTATTTACTTTTATTCTATTTATCTAAGTTGGCTTAACTGAAATACACTACATAAAATACTGAAGCCTGCAACTCGCATTAGGTCCAGTTAACACCGTTATCATGGGAAGCAGACAATGGTTGGTTTAAAGTGATAAAATTTTTTTAAGTTTAAGTTTAAAATGATGACCACATAGCCATATGAACTCTCAACTAAATCACCTGACTTGTATGGGCACTGAGACAGGAAATTGCAGTGATTTCCATTTGATATCTGATGTAATAAAAATGTCAGTAACATAAAAATGTAAAAAAGTGTATCACTGGCGTGGGAACTGAATAACGGTATGCAGTGGCCTGTGCAACACTTTGGTAAGGTTTTTTAGGTGTCGGTTGGGGACACATTGCACAATAACCAACCCTGCTTTCTGGAAAATGTTGGTTTTCATAAACTACCCCTTTGAAGATAATGCTGCCGATTGTACGAAAAAACACACCTCCATTTTGTGCTTAGATATTTTTGTTGTCATATTCAACACACAAATTAATTAATTAATTAATTAATCCTTACATAATCAGCGTTAACAGTATGCTTTATGGCTATGCATTACCAGGTGAAGCAGGAGCTGTAGGCCGTAGACTGTAGACTGTAGACTGTAGACGTTGTAGGAACTGTAGCTGATGCTTTAACCCAAAGGAACTTTTACTTGATTAGACAAAGCAGAGGCAACTTTCCCCTGGTAGCAATTTGGGGTCAAGGCCTTGCTCGAGGGCCCAACAGAGATACAGGGGGCCCCCTCGAAACTCTGGGCCTACCTTGGTGATTCCGAGAGCGGCGATATTCTGGCTGTATGAGGTGGTCCCGTTTCCACTGCCCCAGATAGCTGCCAAGATGCATCCGATGCCCTCTACTGCTATGCCACGATTGATGGCGTGCGTGGGTGGGGGTGGGGCGCCGGAGAGACGGGCGCAGGCGTAGTAATCACCTATGGACTCCATGGTGGAGGCCAGAACACCGGCCATCATGCCCAGCACGGAGGATACACTCACAGTGGGGAGGCCCCATTGACCTGCAGGGTGAGGGAGTGGAATGCAAACATACTCACCAACCAACGGCTTTGATGTCAAACTGACACACACACAAAAAAAGGAAGTAATGCACCCCCAAAATGATTTGAAGCTTCTTTAAAAAAAAAAAAAAAAAGAAAGGCCACAGGGTCAGAATCATGAGGGGAGAGACAGAACTCACAAAACCTGAAACCCCCCCTGGCCAACGGTGTCAGAAGTGCTAAAAAATGCAAAGACCAAAAACTTTACTTACTGCAGCTGAACAGAAAGCAGGACCCTCAGCTACTGACAGCCTGTGGCCCATGGCGAATACCTCACAGGGTATCACCTTGACTTGTGCCAAATTTAATGTGTAACTTGCCTATGGTGGGACAGATTAGCATCTATAGGAAATAAGATGAAAAGCACAGAAATTGTGTGCTTTTCATCTTGTGCTTTTCAAGCTGAAAAATTCCAATAATTATGGAGGGAAGGGCAAAGCTTCATCAAACTCAGAAATGAGCAAAGCTATAATGGCTGTCAGTGACACAAGTCTACACTAATCGCACTCATTTCAACAGAGCGAAATCATCCATCACCCGTTACAATGTGAAAAATAAGGTGATTCAGATCCCATTATGCACTTTCAGACCGGAGGAACGTATTCATAGTTGGAGGAACTACCCCTTTTTTACTGTGCCCGCACTGCAGGAACTGGGAACGATCGTAGTTCTTAGAACGCTGTTTTGAGGAGGAACCTTGAGTGACATAAGTGTATGGTGATTGGTCCAGATGTAACTGTATGTTGATTGGTCGAACACACGAGGTATACTAACCGCGCAGAAATGATGTTGGTATACTTACCGATGCTTATGTCACTTCCGTGTTCCTGGTGATGTGAATGCAAACAGATAAAACCCCAAAAAAAACCTTTTAGTTCTCGGGGAACCTCCCAGTGGGTAGTTCCTCTCAAAAAAGTCCCCACAACAGTTTGGTCCAAAAGCGCCCGTAGTGAGAAAGAAGAAGGACGGGGCTCACCAGGGTAGGGCACATGGAACCAGGGGGCGCTGGTGACAGCATCAACCTTGAGGTCCGTGCGGGCCGTGTAGCCATACTCATCGGGCTTGGTCGGCAGAACGTTGAAATAAGTCAGGAGGAAGCAGATTAGCCAGGACCCGCACATTCCGAATAAAGCCTGTTTGTTTTGAGATAAAGAACAGCAGAGGAAGCACTATCAAACGAGTATGTGAAAAACTATGGCATGGCGTAGGCTTGTTAGATGCAACATGCATTGTGCCATATGCAACACACAATATCTCTTTAAAAAAGTAAAAGATGTTGTGACTTGAAGAGGTGGGGTAAGGTCCACCTATATCTACAATAACTCCTCCTTCCCTCCCCCCCCACCCCCCCAGGCTGTGAGGCTGCCTTTGCTCCAATTTCTCCTTGACATCCCTTCAACTTGACACTGGATTATTATGAAGTTTGCTGTCAGTCAGCAGAGCTTGTAGAGTGAAACAACAACTTTAAGTTGTTACATTAAAGAAGTACATTCTTGAAAGTTTCATGTGAAAAAGGTACGTTCTGGTCAGGCAGTGTCTGTGTGAAATTTCATCAGGCACACTTGTTATTCATTTGTAAATCTTGTTATTCATTTGTAAATCTGCAATGCTGGTGAATTGCCAAAGCAACCAGGTAAATAAAAAGCTGATGCACACAGATATCCCATACAAGCAGCAGTGGTGATTTTAGTCGATCTGATCTGGTTTATAGTTTGTGCTTTGTCTTCATTCTGCATTGCTCCACCCACCTTGTTACCTACCCTGTTGATTATCATGTGTTTCACCTGCCCTGCTGTCTCACCTGTGTCTCATTGCTCATTAGTCTGTGTATTTATACCCCGCTTTGTCTTTTGTTTGTCTCAGTTGTGTCTGTCCGTTTTCTGGTTTTTGATTCTTTGCCTTGTGTTTTTTTTTACTGTTGCTGTGTCTTCTGGTTTACAAACTTCACCTGCCTGACTTTTGACCATTCTCTTGGATTGTGTTTTTGTGCTTTCCCTGAGACTCCCTGGTCATGACCATTGCCTGTTGTTTGACTACGTTTCTGGATTTTGGACTTTGGCTTCTGTTAATAAAACCCTTAACATTTACGTCCGCGTCTGAGTCCTACATGAGCCCTGACAACATCATTATATTAGCTATTATAATATTTTTGTGTAAATAAAGCAAATTAAATGACAAATAAAGTACTGGTGCAGAACATTTAGTTGCACCAGGGATAGTGCGTGAGCTGCAGTTAGCGACCGAGCCAGATCTACTGTGAAAATCCACAATCGAAAGACAGCTTTTCTGAAAAAAGAAAAATATTTTCTACAGGCTTAAATTTTAGCTTAAAATATTGTACTTGTACACTACAGCCACATCAGCTATTTGTCATCATTACTGAGTTTTCTTTACTTATTCAGTGATGCAGCCCCTTCAAAAGAACAATTATGAAATCCCAACTTTTCAGCTTGCAGTTGCCACCATTTGAGGCCCCAACTGTACTCGGAGCGAGTGGGTTTGTTTTCCAGTGTGTATACCTAGAAATGGCTATTGTCCTCATGTCCACCCTTCATTCATTGCCATTGTCGTTATCAGTGACTGTTGGAGGCAGAGACTGTTCGCTTCTGTTGTAACTGCTTCAAGGTAATCTGATCTTTCATAAAACAATAATAAAAATGAGTAATCACCAACCCAACACATCTGCCTCTCTTGAGCTTTGGTATAAACTTCGTCCATGACTAAACACACTAATGAATCATAATGAAAGAATTTCTCATGTTAATAATATAATGATTGCTCGGCTGAGAGACATGTTGCATTTTTGGCGGTGAATGAATTCATAATGACAGATATTGCTTAATCGTATTCCGCCCTGTTTGTTTAATGCATCACACAACAGGAATCTTTACTTGGCATGAAAATCCCGTGTCTCCCACCGGCTTGCCCCTCATTCATGAGACTGTACATCCCTCCGCTAACGGCTATAGCTCTACCTTCATTTACATCCACAGGCTTGGGCTGAATCCCCAAATCCTACAATAATCTAGCTTTGTAGCCCCCTACTGGCCTGTAAACTCAAGCAAACTTCAGAGTCCAACTTCCATCTGTGACAGACAAATCAATTAGCTACAGTGTAATTAGCCATATGCTGTGATGATGCGGGAAAATGTGTAATCGGCAAAAACAATTGGCAAGACCATTGCAGAAATGCAGTCAGTAATGTGATTTAGTTGCATTAATTCTAACCACTGTGCACTCTGTCCTCACGTTTTAGCTGACTTAAAGCAAGTATTCTGTGTGAAACTTGTATTTCTTAAAAATATTTACTTCAATTGTTTTTGAAGGTTAAGGATACAGACCAAGAGAGACTGAAAGAATGGAGAAAAGAGAACTGAGAGAATGGGATGTGAGAATGTGAAAAGAAGAATTTTAGAGGCATAAAACATCAGTATTTGCAGGACTGATTTAACATAAATGTCAGTCAGGGGCATTTTAAAGCAAAGTAAAGCAAAAAGCTCCTACTCTGTGCAGGTATCCTGTCCTGGAGTATTCAACAGAAACAGGCACTTGTGGTCAGTTTGGGCGATTACAGAATATGTGTTGTGGTGGAAAGAATGTCCCTGAAGAAACAGCTTTAAAGCTCAACCCTAAACAATTCAGCGTTAAAACACTGAAGCAGAAACACATAATTATATACATATAGCTTCAGACTGGCTTTAAATTCACAAACAGAGAGGGCTTTCAATGCAATAAATGAACCTAAATTTAGAAAAAAAAAAACGAATTGCCTTTAAAAAATCTGGTTTAAACAGTTCTATAAGCAAAGAGCTATTATAATCAGGTCCTGCAGAAGTGAAATATACGCTCCATTCCCATATTTCTGATTTTCAGGACAAAAGCAAAACATGGAATGATCGGAATTCACTATGAAAAATCTGAAGATTAGCTGGAAGTTTCCCAACAGAAAAAGCGCAGAGCTGAGCGAGGCAGCCGCCCCATCAGCACTGCTGCGCTGTGCAGAGTCCAGCTCTGCTTCCAATTAAATCTGCATCAGGCCTCCTCTCAGAGAGGACACGGCCTCCCACGGGACAAAACCACACAGGCTCGAGTCACCCCACATCAAAACAGGGGTTTTTAAAACAACTATAAATAAAACTGGCCTTATCTTATGAGACAAATAAGGACAAAATTGAACAAATGAGATATAATTCCCCAAAAAATATGAACGCACTTAGGACATAAACAGAAAAATGTAATTGCCATAATATCTAAAAATGCTGAACCAATTTAAAAAGGCCAATCTTAATAAAGACTTGGACATGGCAAGAACACTTCTGCAATGGAAGAGAGGCCCTGTTATCTATCCTGTGTTGTCTGTTGAAACTACAGTTCACTGAGACAGACATGAGCCTCCTGCTTTCCTGGCCCAAACACAAAGAGTATGCATGTACATAATGTACTATATATACAACATAACACGATACCTATGATAGCAAAAGACCCTGACGCTCTAAGGGAAGCAGTAGCACACAGCTAGCCTCACAGCAGTCTGAAAACTCCACATTTTTACTTTGTCACAGCAGTGCTTCTGTTTTAAAAAAGGGGGATCATTTATGGTTCCTGTTCTTTTAATAATTATTATTATTTGTATATGTATATTATGCTTCAGTGCTAACTGACTGCATTTTTGTCATTTAGACTGATTTTAAATTTCTTGCACTATTTACATTTTCATTTGACTGTGCGTGGGTGCGTGCGTGCGTGCGTGCGTGTGACAGAGAGAGGTGCAGACACTCACGTAGTCTGATGCACAGTACAGGGACACTCACAGGTGTGACAGAGAGAGGTGCAGACACTCACGTAGTCAGATGCACAGTACAGGGACACTCACAGGTGTGACAGAGAGAGGTGCAGACACTCACGTAGTCAGATGCACAGTACAGGGACACTCACAGGTGTGACAGAGAGAGGTGCAGACACTCACGTAGTCTGATGCACAGTACAGGGACACTCACAGGTGTGACAGAGAGAGGTGCAGACACTCACGCAGTCAGATGCACAGTACAGGGACACTCACAGGTGTGACAGAGAGAGGTGCAGACACTCACGTAGTCTGATGCACACTACAGGGACACTCACAGGTGTGACAGAGAGAGGTGCAGACACTCACGCAGTCAGATGCACAGTACAGGGACACTCACAGGTGTGACAGAGAGAGGTGCAGACACTCACGCAGTCAGATGCACAGTACAGGGACACTCACAGGTGTGATAGGGAGAGGTGCAGACACTCATGCAGTCAGATGCACAGTACAGGGACACTCACAGAGAAGAGTTTGAAGAGGGGGTACTGGAAGACCTTCCACTTCTTGTCTTTGTAGGCGATCAGTGGAACGTTGACTTTGCTCAGGTACTGAGAGAAGAGCAGAATCAGGCATACTGTCCTACAGGAGAAATAACAAGTCATAACTGTCATCGCTCTGTCCTGGACCTTCCATTAGCATCCTTCACTCTTCCCTCTGCTTTAAGTCGCTCCTCACTCCTGCGTTGGGCGGACTGGCCTGACAGGATCATTCAGCAGCAGCCCTGGGGTGACGGGTGTGGAGGCAGGGGGCGATCCTTTACACTGGTAACTGAATCTTTTTACTCAAACCCAAATGTGTCTGAAGCATGCCAACTCAGCGATAAATCACCTGTCAGCTGGCGGTGGTCCTGCATAATCATGTAAAGTATTCACAGGTGTGATTCACACAACATTGTTTTGCTTGTTAGACACAGTTTTCCTTGCATTATATTTTAGATTATAACACAGAGAGCAGAGATTGTCTTTCATCCTAAAAACAAGATTTAAACAAAAACTAAAATGAATATTTAAGTAATTTGTTCAAAGTTGTCAGTATGACAGTAGGTGTAATTTCAAAAACATCAGCTTAACTCAACTGATGATGTGTTTTTATTTGATTCTGATGTTATTTCATTCAATTTTTGTTTGCATTAGTCTTGCTGGCACCTCCTTAGCAAAACATAATATTTATGATTGTACATTCTAAAAAGGGGGGTAAAAACAGAGGTAAAACTAGGTTAAGGCACAGATATGAGTAACTGATTGAATTTTATGCTTTTGCTGCTTGTTATATTTTTTCCTGATTAACTACAGACTTATCTTAAAAGCACTTCCATATGTTTGTGTGAGAGAGAAAATTGTAAACAACCCTATCTTTTATTAATAAAAACATTACAAATGAATATTCTCTCAAATGTGACAGCAGCAGCATCTACAAGTACATAATGCTACACAAACCCCCCTTCTCAGCCAGGGCAATTAGGAAATGGGAAACGTCACTAATTCACTGGCACAAAGCCCTTCCTGTACATATTATGCAACCGATGGAGGATCTACTGTAGTTTGCTAGCTAAAGCAACAGGGGATGGGTGGACAAAGAGCCAATAAGAAAGACAATCTCTGACATGACCCAATCAGTGAGGGTGGGGGAGGGGCTGAATTATCTTATCACAACACATTCAGAACTGTGTTTGTTCTGCTGGCCCACTATCAGCTTCTGTGGTCCCCAGAAAAGGATCACATCAAAGCAGCCGTAGATGTTCCCCAAAACCGCCAGAAAGTGATAAACCACCGCAGAGAGACCAAAGAGCACCGCTAATGGGGTGGCGACGATATCAGTGATTAAAGCAAGCTATCCCCGACACACACTGGCACACCAACACCCTCGGAACAGAACAGAGATGGGACCACACAGATGTTCAGACATGACAGCAAAGCACTGACACACCCATGCTCCTCACAGCTGCAGATCTGACGGTAAACACATTAGCCTGGCTTTAGGGATTAAGGTAAGACAAACCCGATCATTAGTTCAGCAGAGTACATCCTCCCATCTTAAACACCATCCTGTCTGTTTCTCTCTCTCTCTTTCTCGCTCTCTCTCTCGCTCACTTGCATGAACTCTCACAGGCCCGATGAATCCGTGTCAGCTGAGGACAGCCCTAGGAGATTCGCTTGGTGGCTATGAGCGTTCGGTCACTACAGAAAATACATTCCATATGCCTTTGCAAAGCAAACAGAGAGAGAGTGAGAGCGTTAGAGGCACCCCGATTCAGCTCAGGGAATGTTGGCCAGTTTAGGAGGTGAGGACAGGGCTGTCTCAGATCCCAACAGTGATTTTAACAAAAGAAAAATGTGTGTGTGTGTGTGTGTGTGTGTGCGGGAGAGGGACAAATGTACAGCCATTTAAAATGTCATCAACGAAACACCATATGCTCAATTATGTTTTTGGCACAGAAAATTTGTTCACTCACTGCTGATTTTTTTTTATCCTTCACAATCTGGCAGCTCTCAGTATACGTGTCACTAGTGCGAGTGGAATTTTATTCAAACGTCTGCTTTACCAGTCATTACATGTTCATGCTTTTCCCCTTTTTTCTCCCAGTGTGGAACACCCACTGTCAGGCCACTGTCATTGATGCAATCATACCACATGTGTGTCAGCTAATCCATATAAAAATCATTATTATTTTTAATCTGCTTGGTTATGCTTAATGAAGTGGGTTGGGCACTTACAGCGAGGCGATGCCCCAGTGAGCCCCACATTTCTTCCCAGCCTCTATGAAGAGCGACAGCCCGATCAGGTTTATGGTTGGGGCGATGGCGAGGGGTCCGATGAACTTGAGCACCAGTCCGACCAGCCCAGAGAGGCCCAGGACCAGCTGTAGCAGAGATGCCACGAGAATGGCCCCCTGAATCTGCGGCAGGCAGCATAAAGCAGGGATTACCTCATGCTCAGGGCAACATTCATCTGTGTGACACAGCCTGGAACACCTCCAGAACCTTCACTGCAGCTCTCTCCGGCAGTGAAAGCAGCTCTTTCACTGCATGGACAATCAATGGAAATGAACTAATCCATGCAGTTCAATCAAAGATAGATAATAGCAAAAGTAAAGAGCAGACAGCAGGTGTTAAACATCCTGTGATGTTTGGCGTGTTCTTTAATCTTGGGTGTGGAGACAGGTGAAAGTTTGTGACAGAAAAATATCCATTCTCACATTTTTTGTGCTGAACCATAACAGTCCTACTGTTTAGCAGACTCCGGTGCAGTTCAAACAAGACAAACTTAAGAATCCAAATGTAAGCAGTTCAGTACAAAGATCTTGTGACTTAAGCAACCTGGGGTAGATTTACTGAAGGATTTGTTGAGGTGATTTGCTGGCTCCAATCAAAAACTGTGTGATTAAAATTGCATGTGCAAAAATTTTAACATGTGCTACAGGCTTTGATAAATCTGCCCATAGAGCAAGTAAGTCACAACTCATGGCCAATGAAAACAGGTATTTAATGTCTTATTGACAGCACAGGTTAGCGTTACTAAACTAACTTTGGCTGCACTAATTAGTTCAACAGTATGGCATTTTGCAACTAGATTATGTTAGTTTGTTTTAAAAAATGTGCCACCTTATGATCACACCTTTCCTGTTTCTTCCATTTTCACTCTTCAGAGCATAAGGGACGGTTAGTTTGAATTGCATATGCCGTTGGAGTAGTGCAGTGGGTTGGATTGAATTTCAGTGAAGGTGTTGACCAGTCTTGCTCCAGTCATCGTACCTCTCGCATTCGGGATTTCCAGACTTCGTCAGGGTCTATGTGAGAGATGGCCGTCGTGTTGAACTGTGCCAGGTCTGTGCTTTCTGGGCATCTCCACTTTGGCAAAGCCAGGATTGCCAAGGTGGGTGTGATGTAGCTGAAAGTGCCTCCCTGCAGAATGGGTAACCTGTGGAAAAACAGATAGCACATGGAAGATCCACATGTACACAGCGAATCCCGTCTCTACAGGTGATTCTGTATTTTACAATACCAGTTCTTTATGTGCTGTCAGGAGTTCCAGTATTTTTTAGATAACATGTAATCATTTGTCTGGAAGATTTGTGTTATTGTCTGCTTATAGTGACTAATATCATTTGACTTCCCACTTATAAAAGGGTATAAATCGAGAATTACTTTTACACAAATACAGAAAACAATCACAACTTGCTCACCTAAGTGGTAAGTATCAACACCCGGGCTTGATATTAAATGAATAAGAATCAACACAATTTCAGAAATTGGGTAATTCAAGTAAAATTAACATTATCTTTATTCACAGTTAATAGCAAATGATGCTTTAAATAATATAGTGTTATACAGCACAAGACAATCAGTATTTTTATTGTACATTATTTTCATTTAATAAAAAATATTCATGATAATTTTGAAATCTGTGGACCATAGGTGGCGCCAGGGAGGGGCATGGGGGTGCTGTAGCTGCCCCTAGGATAGCCATCGCACAGCACCCCCAAGAAATTTCTGTGGTTTATGTATAATTTTATTTATTTTATATTTTTAATTTTAGAGCACCCTCACTGAAAAGTCACACAACCCCATCTCAGGCGCCACCGCTGCCATAGACATGCTTAATTGTTTGTGGAGCAGCTGAGTGAGATAGGTGTGAGTCCAATAGTTATTTTTTTATTATAGTTATTTTTTGTAGGTGCCTCCCGGTAAACAGAGGCATTATACAAATCACAAGGCAGATTTTTCCATCTACCAGCCATGTGTTCTCCATGTGATCCCGTTAAATGTTAATCAGGGTGTGGTGCCGTGCTCCCATCTCAAAGGGGAGGACATGGCTGGGCAGTGACACATTGCTCCTGGGAGGAGGTTGGTTAAGCGGGGAGAGAGGGGTGTGGGTTTGATTCATTACCTTGTTCCGATGGTTGTCTGAAGAAGCGTACACAAGCCAGAGACAAAGAATATAGTGGAGATGAGCTGGCTCTTAGCTGCGTTGTTGTCCTTTATGCATATTGGATCGGCCAGTATGAGGGGAATGGCAATGATCCCACCAAAAGCCAGAATGTAATGCTGGAAATATAACAGACACAGAAATAATGCCACAAAAAAATGCTGCAAATGAATTTATGCCCAGGGAATGGGGGGGGATTTCAAATTTGATTCAAATCAAACATGTGATGAGTTTGGCAACCTTAAAGAAAATGAAATCAAAGAGACAGAGAAAGGAGGCGTAGCATTTGGTTAGTCAGTAAGGTCCTCTCGACCTCCTGACATGCTTCCGTTATGTTTTATCCTGTTTAGGAAGCAGAAGGCCGTGATGTTAGGCAGCTGGGCACAGCCAGCACCTTCTTTCAATCGGCAAGGACAGCAGCTTCTCTGCACAGAGCGCGCGTTGGTCAGGGCTGGTTTTTTGAAGGCTTTGATGGATTCTCACAGGTGGAGGAGCCTGTTCTTACGCACTGTGCGGGCTTTGTTGACGCTGGAGGGATTTAGGAAATCAAACCCATTCCGTTGCCTGCCTCAAGCTTTTCTTGCTTTTTTCGGATTGTGCAGTTTATCAACGTGAGCTTTCGAAAAGACTCTCTGAGGAGCCGGAGCCAGCGGGTGCTGCTGCAGGGAGCACATCAATTCTTTGACATTTCGTTTTTCTGCATTGTTTTTATACAGTGCATTGCAAAAGTATTTAGAATCTTCCACAGTTTTCACAATATTTTTAATATGGACAAGGTATTAAAAAACATTAATTCAAAATTAAAACAGATGTCTTTAATGTATAAGTATTCAAACTGCAATGCTATGGCAATCAAAAGTGATAATTTATTGAAGTACAGTATATTTGTTATTACATTTAAACAGTTGCCTCTCTTTGGTTGCATTGATAATAATAATCTCCATTATTTCATTAAATATGCATGTCTTTGTAACAACCTTTGGTGAGGTAATGAATTTAAAGCTTAGAGAACTGACACTGAACGTTCCTTTGAGCATGGTCAAGTCTTGGGAGGTGGTCTGGCATACTGTACTGGCCAGACACTGCCAAGATCAGGCTGTCCCTCAAAATCGAGACACAAAGAACAAATCTGGTGAAAATTACCTAAGAATATCCATGTCTTCATTTTACATGTAATAGATGTAAGAATTCCCCTGCCTCTCTTTTTCATGTTCACCAAAAGTTTAGACATTGTAGGTTTCAGTCATGGATTCCTTCCTCACAAGTTCTCACAAAGTTCCAAACCCCATCGATTCCACTCCTTTGGCACAACAATCTGGAATTTCCCAAATGGACTTAAGCTTACGTTACAGTAGAATTATTTGGCCTTTATTGTTGTCTCATCTCACAGCGTTATTAAATTAGAAAGAATGCCTCACCCCCATATTTTAACACAACAAGGGATGTTATGACTTCATTTGCAGAGAAATGTAATATTCCCATATTGGGTCCTCTGGGAAACTTTTTAAAATTTGGTAACCATTATTTACAGTTAAGTATCATCATCTAGCCACTGAAGGCTTTCCTTCTCCTGCTTCCAGGGACTCTCTGGCTTAAGGAATTTTCCATGGAACCAGGTGGAGGGGTGGGCAGGTGTATAGGAGGTGTTGGAATCGTAGGTGGAGGGGAGGGCAGGTGTATAGGAGGTGTTGGAATCGTAGGTGGAGGGGAGGGCAGGTGTATAGGAGGTGTTGGAATCGTAGGTGGAGGGGCGGGCAGGTGTATAGGAGGTGTTGGAATCGTAGGTGGACGGGTGGGCAGGGGTATAGGAGGTATTGGAATCGTAGGTGGAGGGGCGGGCAGGTGTATAGGAGATGTTGGAATCGTAGGTGGAGGGGCGGGCAGGTGTATAGGAGATGTTGGAATCGTAGGTGGAGGGGCGGGCAGGTGTATAGGAGGTTTTGGAATCGTAGGTGGAGGGGCGGGCAGGTGTATAGGAGGTCTACCATGGCCCGCTCCACTCCCCAGCCCAAGGATGAGGACATAACTCCATGCAGCCGCTCGGAGGAAAACTACCAGGGCTTCAAACTGTGCTGTCAGCAGCTCTGCTTTTGCTTCAGGCTCCAGTCCAGAACTGTTTATCTGTATAGCACATTTCACTATTTTTTTTTCCACAATATACTTTACAGAAAAGCTTAGCCTCTTCCCCCCAAAGAAGCGTTGGTAGGGCAGCGACAAAGAGTCTCCATCCTGTGTTCACAGATGACATCTGCATGTTTACACTGCAGAACCCAGTGAACTGGATGTGTACATCTAATACCGTGATTATGTCTAAGCAGAAGAGTGTACCAAATGACTAGGATCATTGTATTAATCTTCATATTATTATTAGGAGTAGTAGTAGTAGTAGTGGTAGCAGTAGCGGGTGTAGTAGCGGTAGCAATGGTAGTGGTAGCAGTAGCGGGTGTAGTAGCGGTAGCAATGGTAGTGGTAACAGTAGCGGGTGTAGTAGCGGTAGCAATGGTAGTGGTAGCAGTAGCGGGTGTAGTAGCGGTAGCAATGGTAGTGGTAGCAGTAGCGGGTGTAGTAGCGGTAGCAATGGTAGTGGTAGCAGTAGCGGGTGTAGTAGCGGTAGCAATGGTAGTGGTAGCAGTAGCGGGTGTAGTAGCGGTAGCAATGGTAGTGGTAGCAGTAGCGGGTGTAGTAGCGGTAGCAATGGTAGTGGTAGCAGTAGTAGCAGAAGAAGCAGTAGCAGTACTAGTAGTTACAGTAGCGGTAGCAGTCGCGGGTGCAGTAGGGTAGCAATGGTAGCAGTAATAGTAGCAGTAGCAATGGTGGTGTTAGCAATGGTAGTGAGCCAGTAGAACAAGTGACATTTGTTGTGGTACAAGAATGATTAAAACCCAACAGCATGAATAGTAAAAAGTAATGGAACACATAACCCATTACAGCTTACCTGAAAGCCTAGTAAAATGCAGAGATACCATGGTGGCCTGTCATTTATAGAATAAACCAGATCACTGCAGCCCCTCTTCTCCAGACTGTCCTCTATACTCTCTGCAGGGCTCTCATCAATAACTACCTTCTCTGGCCGGTCACCACCATCCAAGTCCTGCAGAAATAGACAACAGCAATGAGCAGCGCCTTTTATGGGTGTCAGTCAGCATGCTTCACAACAGTGTGGACATGAAACATCGGAATCATAACCATCAGTGCCAGGTATCCAAGGTCCACCAGGTGATTGTCTGTTTGGCTACCTGTTCTTCGTGTTTTCTGAGACCGTCTGTTGGTTTACGAGATTAACATTTGCATATTATAGATGGGTAATGTGCACGCTGATGAATTAGCATGAACTCAATGAACCGGAGTGCCTGCCTTGTTCTGAATTCCACAACACCATGGAAAAAAATCACACAAAAGTCCCTAGAGGGACTCCAAAAAGAACATTCTTTTCTATACTCTCTCCCCCCCCCCCCCCCCCCCCCCCACACCCAAAGCAGTCTGAGGCACGATTTAATTCCCAGATTGGCAGTAAAATATTATTGGCTTCCACAGTATGGAAGGGGTACAGGAGGTATGAAAATGTCGGAAAGAACCATCATTTGAAACACATGATCCCATTCATAATTTATCAGCATTCATTAACGCCGCTGATGTTAATTCATTTTTATGTGGTGCCTGATTCAATGCCAGCCATGGCTGAAAAAGTCAGTTATTGCCTTTCAGTGTAAACTGATGTTTGACAAGTATTCGTAACTCATCTGCAGAAAACCAGGATTAATGTCTCAACAATCTATTATATATGGTTAAAATGATTTCAATAGAAAGCATCGCCAATAAACTTTAGGTGCAATGACAGGTATAAAATATGAGGAACTTTTTTTTATTCTAGGTCAAGTTTTCATATGTGAAAGGACATATTGGATATAGTTACAGGAGTGATTTTTTTGCAGTTATGAAATCTTTTTTTTTCCAAACCTTTGTCTTATTCTCTAATTTTTATAGCAAAATCTTTTCTCTGTTGAGTCCTAAGGATTGTAACTGCCTTTTCTCCCAGTCTGCCATGCTGTAAAAAAAACCCATATGAATCACTACAATGTTAGCAATTATGAATTATGAATTGTTATGAATTATGGTCATACACTGGCAAGCTTCCAAACAGCAAAAGATTTTTCTTTGCCTCAGAGTTTGCCTTTGTGATAAGTATGACAGTCATGCTGACAGCGCAGGGCGGAGTGGGGCAAAGTGGCAGAGGTATTGTGGTTTGCCGTGTGTGTGATCACACAACATGGCTAACACTCACTCACTCCCTCTCCTTTCTGGCATTGTGGCAAGTTTTGCGCAGTGGGACCTTTGTGGTCTACCAAAATGAAGCGTAAAATCTCTCAAATCATAAGGTTCATTACAGTGTGCACATATGTGCCGATGCACACACACACACACATACACAGTTCTGTATTTAAAAAAAAAATCTCACAAAAGAAATCCGAACTGGAATTTTCCCATCGGGAACTCATAAAAGTAGAGTACAAAGCTGATGCTACCACACAAGGTCATGAATGATTTATCAGAAATGACCCTGGGGCCCTCCGAGCTCTGTGATGGAGCTGAAAGAGATGCCTTATGGGTAGGGACTGTCACTCAAATCCAAAGCCAGACTCTGTCTATGACAATTCATGTACCAAAGTTCCACCCTTACAGCCATCCTAGAAACACTTGGGCTGAGCAACACTGAAATGGACACTTCAGTTTGGTCTGCAAGTGCTGGGTGATTTTCAACCCTTGTACAAAAGAGGGCAGTTATACAAACAATGCCACAGAAATAAACTGGGGGACTTTTTAATTTTACTTTAATAGGGGCTTTTGCCCCTTTGCGGTGGG
Organism: Albula glossodonta; assembly: GCA_019788955.1. Classification (NCBI taxonomy): domain Eukaryota; kingdom Metazoa; phylum Chordata; class Actinopteri; order Albuliformes; family Albulidae; genus Albula; species Albula glossodonta. Next base: position 343,615 of record JAFBMS010000107.1, on the reverse strand, counting down.
AAGCCATTGCCAGGATTCAGTCAGAATTAGATTTCATTAAATTTGAGTTTGAACTTTTTTTGAAAAACAAAGGCTTCCCTCTTTAATTGTGACTCAAAATTGGGGACAAATGCCAACCGAATGAGTCAAGGCCCCTGAATATCTAGGAGACGGTGAGAACCCAAAGAGCACACATGCTGCCATACTGCTGCAGCTGCACATCCGCCACCAAGACCATGCAGGCCTCTGCGGACGGCCCACCAGCCTGCACCCCTCATCTCCATCCGCTAAACTCCAAAACCATGCAGGCCTCTGCGGACGGCCCACCAGCCTGCACCCCTCATCTCCATCCGCTGAACTCTGACCAGGCAGCAGCGGGCTGGGCAGTGCTTTGACAGATGTGTGCTTGTCGGGGATGTCATATGCCCACATTTACAGTTGCCATCCAAACTGTTTGTATGCGGAGTAATGTAGAGGTGTCTGAGCGGGTTGGCAGACAGAGCGTGTAATGGTCCACACAGAAGTCTTTTCTCTTTTCTGAGATAAGAACTTTTAAGGATACACACTTTACAAAATTATAATGCAAATCACTCTGAGATCAAAGCATATTTTCACATGCATAATTGTCGTAACTTGTATCCTCCTCCACTTCATAAACTTTGAGTGCCTTGCAGGCAGCTGGCAGTGTCGTAACTTGTCTCATTTATATCTCAATATGTTTTTTTTATAAGTCAGAACTCTCGATAATTGCAGCATTCTCCTGAAAAAAATTTTTGAAAAAAAAGAGCCGAATATGGTCAGAGGAAAGATCAGGGCCAATCTGCTTCAGACCAAGCATTTGTCATCGCCAAATGTCGCAATCTCTTCATTCTCAAAGCCTTCTTCCTCTGCGCCTCGAAGGAAAATGAATAAAAATGGAAAAATTGTTGGAGAGGAGAATGTGGAGTGAGTGTCATGGACAGGCTGTGCAAAATCAGGATGAAACAGCTTCACGGCTTCGTCCAGACCATGAACGCTGCGTTCCCATGGCTGTACCCGGCCTCACAGTGCTGCATTTCAATACAGCCAGGGCAACGGCTCACATGCTGACTTGTTCTAAAAATCATTACAATCAATCCCATGCTAGGCCTGTGACCAATGACTCAAGCTCAGCCCTTTGTGTGTCACTGCTGCCATCTACTGGCCACCTCCTGCTCAGCGTCCATGCAAGCTTAAACTCTGCAAGTGTGCAACCCTGCAACATTATGGATGTTTTCTTAACATGTGATCTGTCTTCCAAGCTTCATGTTCCACCTTTGTAAAATTTAGTGTTGTTCTCCATTAATTTATTTATCCACATATTCATATTACTTATTGTATTTTAAAAGGTGTTTTTTTGAAATAAAAAAAGAAAATCGAAAGCCCATTTCGTAAAATGTCCTCCAGGTGGATTGCAGAGTAAGCCGATGGCTTGGGAAGCAGACTTGAGTCCTGTGATGGGGGGTTTGGGTCCCAAACGTGCCGTTTTTGGAAACAGCAAGAGGTTTGCCTTGGTGTGTCGGGCAGGGCGTCACGTGAGTCAGTGGAGTCACATATCAGAGCATCGTGCTCCTGAACCCACAGGGGCAGGCCGCTGCAGTGCACTACGCATGAAGCTGAGCTCAGGGTGGGAAAAAAACCGCCCCAACAAAGGAACACATCCATCACACATGAGAAATATTACTCTTGAGAAACAAATCTATGAAATGTTTAATAAAAGCACGCTCCTTTTTGAAAATGAGACGGACACTATTTAACTAAAACTCTTTGCCAAATATTGAAAATATTGGAAGAATGGTATACATTTCCTTGGTGCAAATATAGCTTTGAAGTTACTAATTTACAGACTCTTATGGCAGGTGTGACAGTAAGACTACGTTCATCATGTGATCATGGCTGACTGAATTTTCCAAAAGCCGTAAATCAAATAAACACTGATACGCCACTTTCAGCTCCTCATTGCTCATATCATTATTTAACCTGAAGCCTGCTGCCGTGGCACAAACATGAATAAATACCCAAGACATGGAGAGAGTGAACCCTGCAGCCTTCCGCTAGCAGAACCCCTCCTACAGAGACACAAATACCCCAGTGGGTGCTCTGCAGGTGGGCTCGGCCTGTACGAATCACCTTGCTTTGACCTGCAACACTACCCAACAACTTTGATGGGGAACTCAAAATACACCCTTGCCGCCCTGCCCTCGTTTTAAGTTCAGGCTTAATTGAACACGTGCTTCTGGATGGTATCAAAGAGTCCATCAGTATGGGTGATTTATCTGTTCAGCGATTCTCCCTTCCACACTCATGTACTGGGCTTTCCGTTTTCCGTCTTACGCATAGCCAGTCTCCTGTTTTCTCCATCTGTGTGTTTTAGCCCAGTGATTGAGGTTGACTGCCTGGATGTTATGCATCTCGTGGGATATAACCCTGACAAGCAGAGCTCAAGTACCTTCTTCACCCTGACCCGAGCCAAATGTTACCGTTTTTCTGCTCTGGTTTTTGACTGACTGATTAACATCTATATATTGTCTGCCTCTGCAAAGTTTGTCTACAACAAAGTTTAGAAGTAATCAAGCACTACATTTTTTTTTTTTGCTTACATCTTTTTGAAACCAGTAACCATAAAACATAACAAAATGATGAGGTCTGCAATCAGATTAATTTCCTTAACTGAATTACATTAACTTTAAAAAAAGGAATAAATACAAATCAAACTAAGAATTTTCCAATTACATTGAATATAGGCCTAAACACTTTAAATAAAACTATTAGTTCTCATTACTTTGTGTTGTTACTTACATTTCAGGGACAAATTCCACTATGCACATGGAAACATATTGAACTGTTCTGAGAGTTTGATTTGTGACATAAATAAAGAAACATATAAATAATAAATGATATTTTCTGTCTCAAAAGCGGGTCAGTGCACTTGTTTAAGTTAGTGGACCTGTTATTGAAGGAGAGACTTACTGGAGCTCACAAGTTAAATTTGAGAGACTTTCTGTAGATGTTTTACTGGTTGTAGAATTGCTAATGTCGAATGAATGAATAAATAACAATGCATTTTAAAATACCTTCAAGTTTACTTTTCCAAATCACACTGGCTGCTCATCGTTTTTGCTTAGACCACGAGCCATGCTGACTCTGAATTAGGCCTGATCCATACAGACGTGCAGCAGAAGTACTACACGAGCCATGCTGACTCTGAATTAGGCCTGATCCATACAGACGTGCATCAGAAGTACTACTGATACTACTTTCCCCACATGCTCTACAGCTCCATATCCTCTGAAACATTGATCTGTATGATCTGAAATACATCAGTCACATGGAGGCATAGTCCATAAAACACCCGTGTGACCTCTATTTCTAATGCAACGAATGTGACAGGACTATGCATGACCCTACCTCCGTGTGACTTAAATTCTGAATTGCAGAAATAAATGCTTCAGGCAGTAATGCGCGAATGAGTGAAGACGGCAATGACACTGCCTGCACTGCGCTGTCTGGCAGGTTCGGCACAAAGTGTGCTTGAACAGGCATACTGAACAGTGGCTCACCTGCTTCAGCGGTCAGTATATGGGTTATATATTAATATGTCTATGTCTATCAATACACTCACCCATGTCCAATTAATGATTTATCTTGATTATGTACTATTTGGATTTGCCTTTATTTAATCAGTAAGTCTCACTGAGATTCGGAATCTCTTTTGCAAGAGAGACCTGGCCAAGGTAGCAGCCAACAAAATTTCAATGTAAAATAATAAAATACATATAGCATATAAAACATACAGTTTTAAAAATCACAAGATAAGATTGGGTACAGTAGCTTCACACAAAACAATTACATGACTCAGTTACCATGTTTTGTGCAGTGCGTTTAAAGTCAGCCATAGATATGAAACAGTCTAATTTGAGCTCCTTTTGTAAATTGTTCTGTGACCAAGGTGCAGATTCCATAGGCAGTCCACAGGACTGAGGGAATTGACACAATTTCATAATGTTTTTAAAAGGTTTATGTTTTTCATAATGTTTTTCCTCTCCATGCCTAATGTTGCTAAACATGAAAAACAATTCTGTCCATTGTTCTCTCCCATCCACTCCCAAGGAGCCTCTAACGAATGGCATTCCTCTCGGGCTTAAACTTGACTTCAGGTTCAATAGTTATTAATATGAGCCTTTGCATGATGAATCAGCACTTTTAAATAACTTAGCTTGTGACTTCAAGCAAAACCACGAAGGCTACAATACACTTATCTGTTATGATTCCCAAAAATAATAAAATCTAATACAAAAGTCTTCTGTGTAGTAAAAAAAAAAAAAAAACAGCTAACAGCAAAGACACAGAGCAAACAACCCCAAGAGGAATGAAATCAATTTAGTCTTTTTTTTAATAAGCAATGCTGTTAATGATGAGTGAGAATGTTCACCATTTTTTGGACATGGCAGGCTCCATACACCAAGAGACAGACCTGCAGAGGCGTTCAGGGCACTCACCTTGAAGGACGGGTTAACGTTTCCGTTCTCCATCAGGACCGAGTCCCCAGTCTGGTGTTGGGACAGATTCATCATGTCGGAGCGACTCTCAGGAGACTGGCCGAGGGGCGCGCGGCATGTGTCTCCCAGCCGTAACTACAGTGGCCTTTGCAATAAACTAAATCCACGTCATGTTGTCAAGGAAACAGGAGTGCCGCTCTCTGTGACTGGTGGCTGCGCAATTATCCACCGCTTTTTTCCACCGTTTTGCTTGCATCATCATGTGTGTGTCTGACTTTTTAAACCTCTTTCAGAGAGTTTGAGGGCTCTGTGCCACTGAGGTGGGATAGGGTCTGTTTCACCAGGGGCAACACAGTTTTTACAGCCGGGACATGTAAACAAATAAAAAGTGTCCATTTTTAGGATTATTTGTGAATTCCTTTCTTTTATTCTCAGACACTTTTTTTTTCTTTTACAAAACACATCATGTTTCACTTTATAATAAGCATATGACCCTTGGCCTTATTTTGATTGATGTCTCTGTAAGACCAGGGCTGTGGAAGGATGTTTTCTCTGTGGCGTGGCATGGTCATAAAATTTCTTTGATCAAAGAGGAAAGCTGAATTAGGACAACTGACCGCTCTAACAGGCAACTAACACAGAGCTTGCCTGATATGATTACAATGTTTTCATTTGTGTTATCTCTTCTGATACCTTGGTTGATTAAGAGTGGGTGGAAAATGTTTAGAATATTAATTTGCAGAAAGCACACACAAACTTTTTTGGAATTCTATTTTGTTGCTGTACATCTTTAAAAACATTAATTTGGTGTTCATTTGCTCACTTTAAAGACAAGATAAATTTAAACTTTGATATCAGCAAAGATATCAACAAAATAGATTAAATGATTACATAATATGGCTGACCACATTTCCTAAGATTGAAATTTGTTTTATTTCATGGGAGAGTACACAAATGACAGTATGACATTAATCAAGCATTTGTATCTATGCTAGGGCTTTCCAGACAAATTACCGATAACTTACGTATCAAAAGAAGTTTGTCACATTGCAGTTTGTTTCAGTGTCATTTGACATTTTGTTGTCAAAATGTTGTTTTACATTTTACTTGTATTTGGTTGACCTATTTCTTGTTGTAGTTGTAGTGCAGGGTATTCTGTCTTATGCAAGAGTGGTGTGGAGGAGTTTACGGAATCTTAATGATTCAGCCAAGCTAAAAACACCTTATTCGCCAACTTCACCTTAAAAACCCAGCCTGATCTGGCACGCTCAACGGGTTAGAGGAGAGAGACTTAACGCTTCACATGCACTCTACAAACAGCACGTCATTTTAAAATAAACAGTTTGACTGCTACTGAAGGTGCAACGGCTGCAACAAGAACATGCACCCTTCCTTCAGCAACCATTCAATCAGACAACACAAACAACAGAAATGAGTCTACCCAAGAAAATAATCTTCATTTATGCATTGTGGAGAGGGCATTTATATTGTTCAAATCATTTTTAAGGAACAGGTAATTTGCACAATGTAAACAACAAGTGAAAAGACTTAAAGACTTAAAAACAACAGTGGAAGTATGAAATATGTTCCTGTTTTCAAATCTTTTACTCATTATTTATATTTCTACTCGTCTTGTGTTCATTAACCTGGGAGTAAACAGTGAGCTATACCCTCCCTCCCAGGCCAGCGCTACGGGTCAATTCACCCACAGGATCCTGGGCCATGGTTGGCATCAGCAAAGTCGGAATTCAGTCCCTGACCAAGGAATACATCCCAGCACTGGAGGTTTGGGAGGATTTATTGTTGATGGTTTCTTTACTGGTTTTGGGCTGAGAGTCCTGAGGGGAGAAAGCATAGAGCTGTTCTGGAAGGAGAAGAGAACCCCCTACAGAAGATCTTTAGATTAGATCTTAGATCTTTTAGATCTTCATTTATCATAGTCCTGTCAGAAGAGTGTGCGCAGAGACACAGGTATGAGCCTGCCCCTCAGTGAATACAGCCAGGGAGCACCCGGAGTCTATAAACACAGCAGGTGCTGCTTGTCAGGGAGGAATGGGGAGGAGAGGGGGAATGGAGAGGAAATAATGGTGCAAACATGAACATATTTCTGCGAAAGGCGTCACATTTGCAGACTTTGGTCCCAGAGACTCAGGAACCACAAGCTCACTGCTGGGCCAGTCGACAGACCGTCTTTCTGTCCTGTCTCTCTCTCTTCCCCCTCTCTCTTCTCTTTCACTCCTCTGTGATTGCCTGCACTGGCGGTCCTGTGAGTGCACACTGAGATGATACACCAAGCTGGGAGGCCTTGAGCGGGATAAGGGCACTACATTAAACTCCAGAGCAGATTGATAATAAACACAGGATATTCAATCCATCTTGGCTCGTCTCTACCCATCTTTCATGACTCTAAGATATTAAAAATTCAGGTTTCACAAATATGATACTACAGCTATAACCAAAACCCACTTCACTTTTGTCTACTTCAGTTATGTCTATGGAACATGCCCAAAGAACAGCCTGTCAGGCTATCAGTGCAGGTCGGCAGAAATTCCCGAATCTTTTCTTTTCGACTAGGATTGCCTTACAACATAATACTTAAAACAGCACAAGAAAATGCTTTGTTTTATATTTTAGCTTTAGTTTTCAATTTAACTGAAATGATACATGCTTAAAGCATTTTTATTATAGGACAGCACATTTCTTAAGCCATTTTTTCAGCATACATGTTTTTTAGGATCCTGTGAAAATACGTGTGAGGCCTTTCAGCCTTCAGTGAACTTAGGACGCTGCTCGCAGCTCCCTGTCAAACGTCTCTCTTGAATGTGCTTGAAATTCTCGAGTCACGAGTCTCCATATCCCATACGGAGAATTAAAGTGAAACGGACAAGGAATGCCGGGACATTGGTTGTAGTGTGCCTCACACACTCGATGTCCACGGGCGTGGAGGTGTGAAATCGCTGTTCCACCACCATCAGACATTGTTGGCAATGCCTCTCACTGGCTTCTCTATGGTGCGCTCGGTCAGCAAGTGTGTGTCATTCAATAAAAGACTCAAAATCCACATCAGACAGTCACTGTATTCTTGTATGGTGCTGAAAATGGTGATTAGTTGTAGCCCATCATGAGGACCAGCACATGCTCTGACACAGAGAAATCTTGATTAACGAGGACTGTCTTCTCCCGGGCGACTCTCCGTTCCCATGGCTTCACTTCTGCATTTGTATTTTTCCTCAGCTCAAACCTAGACTTAACAGAAGCGGGGATAAGAGTCACTGGCCGAGGTAAACCGCTTCTCAACATATGCACGCAGTCCCCATGGACAGGCAGCTATTTTAATGAAGAATTTCAGAATAACTGAATGCCATTTTGATATACAGTCATGTGCCGCATAATGACCGTTCAGGCAACGTCCAACTGCATATACATCCGTGGTCCCATAAGGTTATAACAGAGTTCAGAAATCCCGATTGGAGAATGGTATGCAGAGGACGTAACCTATTTAACCCATATATTACCTTGCCAGATACATTAGCTGAAATACAGCACTGTATGTGTACAGTATGTTGGCCATTTAGTCAATACAGGTACACTACAGTATCCCATTTAGCTTTAATAATATAGTGTTCGCAAAACGTCCAAATCACATAACGTCCTATTTCACAGAACGCATCGTGGACGTTAAACGATGCATGACTGTACTACTCTGGGATTGCAGGGGTGCTAGAAATTGTGATTTGTGTTGGATTCTCTGCTCTTTCAGTGACTTCTATTTCCAGAGGTTTTGTGTTAGCAACCCAAGGATTTTTATGCAGTTGCATATACCATAGTTTGTCATGCCATTGGTTGCAAATTCGTTGCTTATTTGCTGTTTGTGGTCTGCAGTTGTCCAATCACCAGATTTTTTTACATTTTCGAGGCAGACAGCTTTTTTATGCTGTATATAGTTAGTCTTGCCCATGAGGTGAATGCACAGCAAACACATTCTGAAATGCTTTTTGTGTTGGATTATGTAATTTTGCTTTTATAAAACAAATCAAGTCTATGTTCAGTGACTCAATTTACTGAAAATTTAGTTACTTGGTCCAAAATAAATATGATTGCTGTCCTGAGGGTACAGTCTGAGATGGATGGCTACAATTTCTACACACATTGCAATGTTAATCACAATTATACTACATTTCCTCATACAAACATGTTGCCAGCATTTTAAAGCAGTAACTGGCTATGTTACATTATAGTTATTTAGGTGACATTTTATCCAAAGCAATTTAAAGTTGATTAGACTGAGCAGGGGCCAACCCCCACCCCCTGAGAGCAATGCAGGGTTACAGGCCTTACTTACGTTGCTCTGGGGCTTCAACCACCCGCCCTCCAGCCCCCAGTCAGGCACCCTGAGCAGCAGGCTATAGGCCCCCCCATCCAACAGTAAGTGGGAATTGGGGTGTATGCGACAGATGAAGGCTTTTTCAATCAACTCAGTCCACATTAATCAGGTCAGGCGAGAAACTCCATTGAACTCGTTCAAAAACTAAGTGAATGCCAACCCAGGGAACTTCAGTGTTTTGAATAGGGATTTATGTCAAAATAAATTATTATATCTCAGGAAGATAGGAATCTACTGGGAGCCAGCGAGGCGGCACATCCCAGCACCGGAGAACTGGCCTGGTTTTTGGGTTTAAACATTTCCCTGTAGGCTATCACAAGGTTTAAATCTTTACCCAAGCTGTAGCAGGTAGCAGGTGAAACACTATGAGGAGCAGTATGATGAGAGAACGCTAAGGAAGACTGAGGGTATAAGTTATACCACAGCCTTGTGCATTAGCTGCAGGGTTCAGTGGCACAGGCCGAGAGACTACAGACAGGGAGATACATATATGAGAGTATCACTGCCTGGCCCAGGACCGTAGGCAGCAAGGAGGGGCAGATTGTTGGGATGTTATGTGGAAAGGATTTGCATTCCTGACATACCATGGATACATTAGGACAGAGACCTGGACATCTAGGGTTACCCCTTAGCTTTGTGTGACAGGACTGTGTGAGAGAGCACTCCTGTGTCTCCTGGAGTGAGGGGGAGGGGGCGCAGCACAGAGAGAGTGACCCCAACCCTAACTCTAACCCCAATCCCAATCCTGCTCCTAATCCTGAATTTTCTGTCTGCACCTCCTGATTTACCTTTAAAAAATATTTTCTCAAGATGTTGAACCGTTTTTGAAACAGCTGGAGGAAATGTTGTGCATTATGGTGTTTAGCTGGTATGAAAAGTTTTTCTGCTCTGTAGAGCAGACTACAGCAAGAATGCTCATTAATTCTGAGAAACCCACTGCCAAATATATTTCATGTTTCTGATCTGACAGTGCTGTAAACGCTGGGAAATGTTGAAAGCAGCCTTTTCTCAGGACTTGGCTGTGGTAATTCTGTGACACCTGCTGATTTTGCAGTGACCTTTGGCCATGGGGCCCCAAAGGTGTGGTGGCTTTCATTCCAACCAATTACATTCTCAGAGTTATAACAAGACATTAATGGTTCTTAATTAGATGCACTTAATCTTTATTGAGGGATAATTATGGCCACATTTTGTCAGAAATAGCTGTGCAAGCCAAGAAAATGCATGCCTGTCCTATTATTAACATTATATTATTAATGCTAAAATTTTAACACTTTTATTAAAAGATTTTTTTATTTATGAATGAATTATAACTCTCTCTTATGACTCTAATGGCAGTCAAAAGACTAGAAACACAACCACATACTGAAAGCTGCCCGGTAACAGCAGTATGGATGCACCTGAGCATACCTGTCAAAGGAAGAACACCTTTTTATGAGAAGTTCCATAATTTCTACATTGTAGAAAAAATGAATACGATACCCTTAAAATTAACCTGAGAGTCTGTACTTTAACCACATCTTAACCCTCATTGTTCATTACAAATCTAAAACTGTGCAGTTCAGCGCCAAATCAGGAAATAAAGGTGTCTCTGTCGCACATGAAACAGAGCAAACTGTAGATGACCACACATTAAGGTATAATTCCTGGGGAGCTTTATTTAAGGAGATCCTGGGTCCTCTGCTTCCTCGATGGTGGAATCTGAAGGAGTGTGAGGCACAGTATTCGGCATCAGATCTGCCGCCCCAAAATGACATGCCGCGCTTCACAAAACCTCCTCAGGGGCGGCGATGCTGAGTCGCTGAGGATGTGTGCTGGGCTGACTACCTCCCGCTCTCTCGAGACACTCACAAGGCAGCGAGAGAACAATAGGACGGCCTGTGTCCCCATGGCCTGCGGGAGGGTCTCTTATCGCATCACGAAACCCAGAGCCAGCTGGGTCTCGCTAACTGGAAACGTACGTCACGTTCTGTCTCTGACATCAATATTTATACTACTGCTGGAACTAAAATCAATGATAAAACTAAAAGGAAAAAAGGTTGCTTAACAAATTCGACCTTGATAAGCTAGCTGCAGACTTCGAGGTCACGTAGTCCCATCTATGATCACAGATGGTGGTGAGGATTCCCAAGCACACAGCTGGTACACAGAGACACAGAGACACAGTTCTGGGAGCTTTTGTGATGGGGATGAAAATTTGGGGCCAAAAGTGAATGACTGAAGGGACACTGATAACAGACCTTTTGTTAGCTGGAGGCCTGAACCAAAACTGAACAGCTCGAGGGGAAAATTTTGTTGTAATATTGGCTTTTACTCACAGAGCACTTCATATATCTATGTGTACAAGCCTTTAGAAACAGCCTTCCTAACTTTACCAAAGGTGAGGTTTAAGATTTCAGTTTTAATCCCCAAGATTAATTCATCTTTCATGTAAAAACATGTGGCAATGTAACTAATCTGAGAACCCGGACCTCCTCTGGAGTTGGGCCTTATCTTTAAGGGGCTCAAAGCAGCCAGAGATTAGACAAACATCCCTCTTTCTGTTATCTCTCCTGTCAGAACATGAAGGCTACATACTAAACTGGGCTGATAAGGGACCAGTATTTACCTGTATTTTGTCTGTTTCCTGTTTCATCACACTTCTGAGGAACTGCATTAAGGTACCGTGCAGCTGTGTACTGGTGCAAATGAACTGGCGTAAAGTACCGAATACTGACTTATTTAATACAGAGGGGACAGTGCAGAATTCTCAGTGTTAGCTTAGCATGATTCTGAATCAGAGTTGTGGGGTTAGAGGAGTGTAGAATAATTAGTTTGAAGCTGGGGCAGTGTTGAATCCGCAGTATGCAGGCAGGGTATTCTGCAAGGTGAGGCTCAATGAGTGGAGTCAGTAGGTCGAAAGTCAAAGTCAAAGTCAGCATTAATGTCACTACATTGTTCTACAAAAGTATGGCAATGTATAAAATTCTTGTGGAGAGAATACCGCATTCCTTTATGTATATAAAAATAAATTAATTTATTATAACAATAATGATTATAACAATAATTAATAAATACAGCAAGAGTTAGCCATTTGGACAAAAAGAGTTAGCTATGTAGGGTTCGAATTGCCCTTGGGAAGAAACTTTCCTTGAGCCTGGCAGACCTGGTCTTGATGCTCCGATACCTTTTTTCAGAATGAAGCTGCTGGAAAAAGTCATGTGCTGGATGGTTGGAGTCCTTAATTACTGAGAGGGCTTTTGTCCGGCAGCGTTTATTGAAGAGGTGTTCCATAAAGGGGAGGTTTTCTCCGATGAAGCGCTGATGAAGGTGGGGTACAAACAACAGTGCAAAGTCTTACCCTGCAGTGAGCTCAGAGCAGTCAGGGTGGGCGTCTGCAGTGCAAAGTCTTACCCTGCAGTGAGCTCAGAGCAGTCAGGGTGGGCGTCTGCAGTGCAAAGTCTTACCCTGCAGTGAGCTCAGAGCAGACAGGGTGGGCGTCTGCAGTGCAAAGTCTTACCCTGCAGTGAGCTCAGAGCAGTCAGGGTGGGCGTCTGCAGTGCAAAGTCCTACCCTGCAGTGAGCTCAGAGCAGTCAGGGTGGGCGTCTGCAGTGCAAAGTCTTACCCTGCAGTGAGCTCAGAACAGTCAGGGTGGGCGTCTGCAGTGCAAAGTCTTACCCTGCAGTGAGCTCAGAACAGTCAGGGTGGGTGTCCCCAGGTTTTCATCATTTTGCATCATTTGCTATGGTGGATACGCCATTGTATCAAAGTCACCTGGATTATGTTGTCAAGTAAACAAGAAACTTCCTGAATTCTAATTAATTGTTGAGATTAAAGAACACTGTATCCTGACTTTGCAGGGGCATGTAATTTTTTCATGGGTATTTATTTAGAACATCCGCTGCTAAGATCAGCTAATCCTTACATTGTGTGGATGCATTAATCCATTCAGTCATGTCATCCGCCCGCCCATCCAGATGACCGCAGAAACCGTGGAGCTGTGCACACCCTGCCAAGGGCCACTCCCTCAGGGAAAACAGTTTCTCCAGGATTTCACAGCGTCACGAGAATGAGCCAAAGTCGCACCCTTCTCTGAATCACTGTTCACAGCACGTACCTTGCGCATTTATTTAAAAAAAATTATGAATTTCATAACTCATAATTTGCCCATGGCTAGTGACTACTCATAGAGACTAATATATTTCGGCCAGTGTGATTTTGTAAGTTAGGTTACGATTACTATACACTGAAGCTAGTTAAAGAGACAAATAAATTACAAGTAAGCCAACAATTCAGGAAAAATGGATGCGGCCTGGTGTCTTGTGAATCTAGCGAGGCACAATTCAGTTTTAACACAATGCTGCTATGGCTTCAGGTATGCCATTCCATTTCCCCCTACAGGGATTATAAAGTACGTTGATACTCCCCTCCCCATGTCTCCATCTTACTCCACAGTAAGATTACCTAGCCAATAAAATAAAATTTAGGGGGAAATGTTGTTTTTGGGGAAGTCACACACTGGGAACATCCAACATGATCCAACATGCGTAATGTGAAAATGGCTTAAAATTGCATAAGTTTTTCAACGTTTAAGAAAAATGAGAAAATTCTTATATTTATGGGTGAATGTAATGACTGGCTGTGAGGAAAAGGAAAGGAAAATTTGCATTAAAAGGAAAAGAATTCAAACTGCAAAAACTGTCCAGAATGGATGTTGACATGGTTTAGTGACCTACTATCACACTGAATCTGTAATGAAAATATGAAATACTGCACTTAATCATTTTCATTTCATGCAACTAATTTTAGTCCCGTAATTAATTCCTGTAGTGAATCAACCACAGGGTCGTTGGGCACACAAAGCAGACACTGAAGACCGGAAGAAGAAGAGGAACTGGCTGACTACCGATACGCAAACTAAATCAAGCAGAACCACATTTCTGGTAGTACTGATGCACTGTGTTCAGTAGGACTCTTACACTGAGAGAGGTTGTGTTAACTTTTTCATCTTAAGCACACAAAATTAATTGTAAAACCACTGTCTGTTACAGACTGAATTCATACTAACATTCTCTGGAATGAATATCTTACAGTATGTTCATTCTGAAATGCTAAGAAAAATGCTAAACAGAAAAGAGGCCAACCCAGTACAATATTGAGAAACTGACTGACTGACTGACTGACTGACTGACTGACTGACTGACTGACTGACTGACAATATTCAGAATACTGTCTGAGGAGGTGGGCATACAGTAACTCCAAAGCCCATATGTATTAATGGTAATAAGGCTAATAGGTGGGTATACTGTCTGAGGAGGTGGGTATACTGTAACTCCAAAGCCCATATGTATTAATGGTAATAAGGCTACTAGGTGGGTATACTGTCTGTGGAGGTGGGCATACAGTAACTCCAAAGCCCATATGTATTAATGGTAATAAGGCTAATAGGTGTGTATACTGTCTGAGGAGGTGGGTATACTGTAACTCCAAAGCCCATATGTATTAATGGTAATGAGGCTAATAGGTGGGTATACTGTCTGAGGAGGTGGGCATACTGTAACTCCAAAGCCCAAATGTATTAATGGTAATAAGGCTAATAGGTGGGTATACTGTCTGTGGAGGTGGGCAGACCTTTTTCAGCAACTGGTTCTGTGCTGTGAAACATTCTATCCACTAGATGGTAGCCTCGTTTCACTTGGATCACTTCAAAAATTACCATCTCACCCTGGTAACCAACCAGACTGTTGGTTTTCAATTGCCTGTTCTACCATTTGTTTTCTTGCTTTCTTTACAGTTGTATTACTTTTCAACAGATTCTTCCATCATATTCTTATTTTAATCATATTATTTTAATAAGAAAGTGTGTGGCTGTCTTGCATCTTGAACTGGTAGACAGTTAGGACCAGCTGGAGGACCATCATCTGGTGGTCGACCAGCTAAGACATGAAAACTGTGACTGGCGAAGAACAGCCAGGATGACCAGCATAAGATGGTTACCAGCTCACCTGTTTGAGGTCTGGACACTGTAAACTGGTGCTATCTGGTGGTAAACTGGTGGTTTAAATCTAAACTAGAGAATATTTCACACTTGTGCACGTGGTAGGAACTTCATCAGTGATATAAACCTTCACAGCATCTTGGTGGAAACTATTCCACTGACATCCCAAAATAAAGTCATGGTTTGTTTTAAAGTTTAAAAATAAGGATATGAAATTAGGGACAGAGAGTGCTTATGGAAAGCAACCTGTGCCTCCTTTATTGGTGTAGTCTGAGTAAAAGGTAAAAGATTAAACGTTTTGGGCAGGTCACTCTGGACATGAACACACACAGAGCAGGACAGCATGGAATCAGCTCCACTGGACAGGAAAATAGGCCTTCAATTCGGTCAGCCATGTCTACCTCTATTTGTGCCATATGGCCAGTGAGGAAACTGGGACCAGACCCTCAGCAGACAGCTGACAGACACAAGCGTCAATCTATGAGAGGACTTCCCTCTCTAGAGAATGACTGCAGCAATAAAGACGAGCTACCGCATTGCTCATCTGAAGTGTGATTGGTTGCTGAAAACGAGGGGGTGGAGCCTCTTGATCATATGTTTTCATTTTCTGCCCCCGCTATGAGGTACGCCTGCCAGACTCATGCACTCTCCATCTTTCTGTCACTCACACCTAAGGATTACAGCCCATAATCTGCTTGGCAACAGTCATTGATCTGCAGAGGGACAGTAACTGAGGGGGAGAGAGAGAGGATGGGTTGTTAGATTAGTGAACAGCTGTTGATTCATTCATTTTTCTTCTTTCTCTCCATTCAGAGGGCCAGCTCCCCTATAGTAGTGTGAGAGCATCCTACAGTATAAATGAGAAAATGGGATAACAAGAGGAGGGTTTTATCATTAACCTACTACAGCATGTCCACAGCACAGCAGCACTTCTGATTACGTTTAACCCATAAGGATTATGTGTCTGTATAGTCTCAATCTGTAGGTCGTATTCTAGTGCACATGCTAGCACTGAGGTTTTTTTGAATGAAAATACATTCATAAATTTGAATTTGGATTCACATAACCAAAATAATTTGTCTCTCCAAAGTGATTTGATGTAGTAAAAAATGTGAAATATAATGGCATTTAGTAATGAATACAAGAGGATTTGTGTCAGATTCTCATATCTGCAATTAATATGATTCTGCTTTAGTCAACATGTATGTACCTAGGCACTTTGGTATGTTTTGATGAAAAGGGTTGTTGTCTCTTTTTTTCTTTGCCTGGAAGACTATCTGTGTACAGCTGTCATGTCTCAAGTGTCTAACAATTTGAATTCTAAGGGACAGCAAAAATTTTTCTTCTTTAAAAAATACCAAAACTTGATCATGGTTTAGTTTATTAGGTTTGGAATGATGCAGTTACAGTACGTGAAGCAGAATAATATATTATGTAGTGTTTGCCAGAGAGAAAAAAGAGACATGCAATATTTTCTGTATGACATTCACACAAAGAGATTAATAAATATTTATGTAACAGTCACCGATGTATTTTTAATGTCTATATAACTAATAATTACATTACAAAAACAGTGTTTCCTGTTGAAAATGATATACACAATATCTTCATTAAAATGCCCGCAAAAACATGCAAAACTGTGCCACAATGTTCCCAGTCTGCTCGCATAGCATCATGGTCATGTGACCTCCTTCCTTTAGTGTCCAATTAAACTGTACCGGAAGTCTCTAACCTAACAGAGAGCTATTTTATCCACTGTACTGGATTAGCAAATGAGTAGCTCACATTGTGTACATTTTGTTCATGCTGATAAGACTCTGTTTAGGTGCCATTCCTCAGGGTAGAAGTACATCCCGGAGTTAAACCTGCAACCCCCTCTACCTTCTGCTGTGGCATTTCCGCCCCTACGTCCAGGGGACGCACTGGTTGAGCTGAACTATCCATTAACCTTATTTTATGAAGCTGTTAAATGTGACATGGATCTTAAACCATTTACAAAGTTATTTATCATAAATGCAGGTTGTTGTGTATAAGTGAAGGTGAGTGTTCATGTTATGTGAATTCACCTGAGCCACCGAGTCAAAGCAGGAATTCCAACAGGTGTCTTAATTGAGTACTTATGTGTTCATTGGCCCCTCGGACAATTTACAGTACACTAAATTAAATGCGGTTGTTAGAGCTATGTCAAATCCTGCCAAGAGATGAGTTGTAAAATGTTCAATAACCGTGCAAGCAGAGACATTGAAACAATCAAGACACCTTCTACATAACAGACTCAAAGTGCAAGCCCAAAAGAAAGGGTTTGGACTTTGCTTAGGGTTTCTGTGCATCCTACCTCCATTAAGCTGGTAATATTAGCTGAAGGTTTTCATTGGCTGGTGCATGACTGATGTGTCATAGGTACAGCCAATGAGAATTACACTCAAAAAATGGTAGGTCAGTTGGCCCATCTTTGAAATTCTGAATCATGAATACAATCTGGTGCTTTTGCAGTTATCGCCCAGTGTGCATTCTTGATAATCTTTTTTGGGTTGCTACATTTCGGGTGAAATAATAAATTGTCTTTATGTTGGCATAAACCCACTCCCAAAGGTGTATTTTCACGCAGAATGCATATATTAGATGGAGGGTAGCGATGTCAAATCAAAATGAATAAAAATGAATAAACTGAGAGTGGAGTTGGAATGAGAGCCCACATGCATTCTGCCAGGTCATGACACCCTGTCAGAACCAGGGCTCAGCCATGCTTTGCCCTCTGTTATTTCACCAGAACGCTCATAACTGGGAGTTTCAGAGAAAATAACAAACCTTCGCAATCAGCCAAGCTTTTAGTGAGGAAATGTGTTCTAACCTCGCTCCAAGTTCAGAGTATAAATGGACGTTCTGTGTTTGACCCAGATAAAGGAGGTCAATGGTTTCTCCCTGTGCCTCCGCCCTCGTTCCTCTGCCGCCCTCCACCCCTCCTGGCTCAAAGTAAAAAAACTTGAGAGAGATTTACGGTGTAAAAAGAGACGAATATTGCCAGGATGACTAGCATGTTACATAAAGGCTGCAATTCCCTCCCAGCACTCGCAAGCCTCCCACTCCTCCGCTCGCAGATCAAACCCATGAATATTTCACATGCCGCTCGTTAAAACCTCAAGATAAACATCACATCCCAACCCAGTCGGTTCCCCTCCTATCTGAGGGAAATCACCACAGAAGCCCCAAGCCCCAACACACCCTGCCACCTGAAAAAGCTCCTCCTGCTGGGAAACCTGGCATCTGCTGTGAGGAGACCCCCAAAAAAGCCCCTGGGCCTTTCAGCTGGACCTTCTTGAAAACCAGCATCATGGTGATGATCCACACCCATCATGACACCACAGAAAAGAGCAAAAGAAGCATCTTTGTTGAAGGTTCTTTGCTGAGGACCTACTTCACCCAACCAGGAGGTTCAGGCCCTGGCACAGTGGAGCCTGGGCCATCATGGCTCCACAGCTTCAGTCTGAATTGCATTTGGTACTTAGACCCTTCTAAGGGGTTATTAGATCCTGCGTCGTTGCTGTACTGCATTCAGTGTTTAACATGGTAGTATGCCATCAGATTTCTTACTTTATACAGCTATGTAAAACTAAACTGGGCTCAATGCTCCACGGTATAGTCTGTGTATATCTGTATGCTTGCAGTGCTGTACTGTAATCTTTCGAGGCTTAGCGTCTGCCAGTGCTGAACGGCCTTTATTCGAGAGGCCAAGGAAAAGCCCAGTTCTGAATTTAACCTGCTTCCTCTCTGGACAGGAAGTGCTGCAGGCAAAGCTATAGACTGAATGGTCTATAATCACCCTTGTAGATGCATACAATATTCTGGATTCAGATTGTCTGGGCAGGAACAAGGATAATCCATAGCTTGCATTGTCACCAACCCCCCACCCCCCAAACCCCTCTGTGGATATCACTATTACGCAATTTCAGCTGTCGGTGCTCTATATATAAGCAGCAGCCTACTTGTGCACTGCGTCATTCTGCTGGAAACCCGTCCGCTCCCCCACACGGGCTCTCTTCGGTATGGAGTGCCCAGTCCCGGCTTCACTCAGAACCGATAAGCACTCGCTAAATGTTTTTGCAGATTTACTCTGATTAATTTACTTGGCGGAACAGAGAAACAGCAACTCTTAAGGCTGGCAATGCATTATAAACCACAGGTATATCACAAGAGCCGCTACAACAGCAGCCATGCAGATACTTTGCACAGCAGCGTGAATTACTCAAGATATATCTGAATCTGAACAGATTTAACAAGTGCAAGGATAGAATATGTATTGGCAAATGCAATTTCTTACCAGCTATGGCAATTGTTAGTGTATGCTCCTGGAAAAATGAAAATCGCATCAAAAAGGTGACTGATCATCTGAAATGATCATATCGCGCACAAAACTTTACATTCGCTGACAGTTGAGTTAAAACCAGCTTACCCTTTCAGTCACTTGAGATGCTGCCCAAATTATAACCAGAAGAATTGCTCAGGATAGCTGCATTCAGGTGTGTCTGTAAGTGAATGGGGATGACTGCATTCAGGTGTTTCTGTAAGTGAATGGGGATAACTGCATTCAGGTGTGTCTGTAAGTGAATGGGGATGACTGCATTCAGGAGTGTCTCTAAGTGAATGGGGATAACTGCATTCAGGAGTGTCTGTAAGTGAATGGGGATAACTGCATTCAGGAGTGTCTGTAAGTGAATGGGGATAACTGCATTCAGGTGTGTCTGTAAGTGAATGGGGATAACTGCATTCAGGAGTGTCTGTAAGTGACTGGGGATAACTGCATTCAGGTGTGTCTGTAAGTGACTGGGGATAACTGCATTCAGGTGTGTCTGTAAGTGACTGGGGATAACTGCATTCAGGTGTGTCTGTAAGTGACTGGGGATAACTGCATTCAGGAGTGTCTGTAAGTGAATGGGGATAACTGCATTCAGGAGTGTCTGTAAGTGAATGGGGATAACTGCATTCAGGTGTGTCTGTAAGTGAATGGGGATAACTGCATTCAGGTGTGTCTGTAAGTGACTGGGGATAACTGCATTCAGGAGTGTCTGTAAGTGACTGGGGATAACTGCATTCAGGTGTGTCTGTAAGTGACTGGGGATAACTGCATTCAGGAGTGTCTGTAAGTGAATGGGGATAACTGCATTCAGGTGTGTCTGTAAGTTAATGTCGATAACTGCATTCAGGAGTGTCTGTAAGTGAATGGGGATAACTGCATTCAGGTGTGTCTGTAAGTGAATGGGGATAACTGCATTCAGGAGTGTGTGTAAGTGAATGGGGATAACTGCATTCAGGTGTGTCTGTAAGTGAATGGGGATAATTGCATTCAGGAGTGTCTGTAAGTGAATGGGGATAACTGCATTCAGGAGTGTCTGTAAATGAATGGGGATAACTGCATTCAGGAGTGTCTGTAAGTGAATGGGGATAACTGCATTCAGGTGTGTCTGTAAGTGAATGGGGATAACTGCATTCAGGTGTGTCTGTAAGTGAATGTGGTTTACATACAGAGGATGCAGAGGATGTGAGCACTCCTGGAAAAGTCACATTTAATTCAATAGGGATGCTTATTGGAACGTAAATCTAGCACCATGTATTTGGCGAGAATTTGTATGGTGAGAAAAAAACTGGATGTGAAATAGACGTGTGCGGTTTTCTCCACACTGTAGGAGTGAAAGCAATTCGGAAAGGACTGTGAGATACGACACCTTATTGAGCGGAGGACTGTTTCTCTCACGTTTCCCATGGCTGCTCCTGCACAGAAACCTCCTCCCCCCCTCTCCTGCCTCCTCATTCCCTCTCAGAGATGCTCAGTCCCGGCTCCTGCTCCTGCACAGAAACCTCCTCCCCCCCTCTCCTGCCTCCTCATTCCCTCTCAGAGATGCTCAGTCCCGGCTCCTGCTCCTGCACAGAAACCTCCTCCCCCCCTCTCCTGCCTCCTCATTCCCTCTCAGAGATGCTCAGTCCCAGCTCCTGCTCCTGCACAGAAACCTCCTCCCCCCCTCTCCTTTCTCGTTTGTTCTTGATGGCGAATGGAAGCTGTGCATTGGGGTCTGTGTTGTGTATCTCTGATGTAACATTATAAGGGAAGATCTTTGCGGCGGTGCAAATAGCATAAAAGCATAAAAACTGCTGAGAGAAGCTACACTCAGATGAGCTGCGTTTCCCCACTGTTGAATTGTAACATGCATGCTGCAATGAAGTAGAGATAAGAGAGTGACTTTTAAAAACCTTTGTTGTACACAGGGTAGAATAAAACCAAACTATATTGTATTTTCTACTAAAACAAAATTTGTTCAGCCACACAAGACAAGACCACACAAAACCAAACAATACAAGCAAGAACACCTTTAGGCTTCATAAAAAGACTTTGAGAGTTTCATCAGTCATGATGCACCCCACGCCCCCCCCCAAACCCCCCCACCCATTATGGTAAGAGTCCAGAGTTATTATTACAAAGCAGTTAAGGTCCACACCTCCTACCTCAGCGTACAGGAGTCACCGCCAGACTTTGCACACCTATGTGAGAGAAGCGTGGGGGAGGGGGCGGGGCTGTCAGGTGTGTGAGAAGGACGGAAACTTCTCAGAAAGCCGAGAACAATATGTCACACTTACAGCATAATCTAATAACACATCCTACTCAACCAAAGCATGACTAAGTATACCCTGACATTCTGTTAGTCTGTACCCAACGCAGTCATCGCTGGCCTCTGACAGGGGGAGAGGCAGGATGGCAGGGGAGGGGAACGGGGGAGGAGGGCAGAGGAGAACATTCGATGAAGGATGCAGGATGTTAACTGCAGTGGCATTAAGCTTAGATTTAGACAGGGGAGAAGAAAGAGGACTGTGCTGGTTTGGGTGTGAGGGGACACAGCGAGTCAGAAGAACTGGCAAAAGAAGACACAAGGGTAGCGGCACAGTCCTCAGCACAAAATCATCGGCACAAAAACGCACAGCTAATGAGGAAAAATTCACAAAATTCACATTGGTGTGTTGGACAGTGACACTCCAGGTCACCCGCCCATAAGCCCCTGCTCATACTTCATTTACCATCTACAATCCGTTTCCACGAGCGCCTTCCAGCACCAGCACTGTAGACACAGCCTGCCTAAGAAGACGTCTTCAGATCACACACGTTTTACTCAGGTGCACCAGCAGACATCCAGTGACACAGGCTCTGGGTGGGTTCAGAAGAAGCAGTTCCTCTAGTCCTCTCTTATACCGTTACCAGAAGGCATATACACAGTTGCTTCCCATCGATATGATGGTTGTCTGGCACGGCGTAAAGCCTGAGATGGGTGGTGCCTTATGGTGCCTTCCTCCTTATCATGGCCCTGATAAGGAGCCAGTCTCACACATCTACGTTATGTTTGCAATTTTACATTAATACATAAATAACACGTAAATCACTGTCCTCTCTTCAATAACTTCAAAACCAGAAGAGCCGGCTAAAACGCAGTCCAGGCCACTTTAGGAAGGCAGACTCTATACACTGGGTTGATGTATGGGCTCTATACATGCTGCATGCTGTGTGTATTTCATGTTCCTCAGAATTACATCAGGAAGTTATGAAACAGAAAACTCTTTTCACACTGCTCCTCTGCCAAACTATCTTGTTGCATGGACAGTTTCACTCCAGCAGATGATAATGTGTCAGGGAAGACAATGTGGGGAAGTAAACATGCGATGCCAAAGCAAGGTGTGACATGAATGCTTGAGAAACAAAAAATTGTTAAATAATGCAAGTCCATTCGCTTTTTTAATGAAGATCTGAAAAGTTGCACACAGTGTCCCTCTTTTGGATGATGTCATCATCTCACTTCCTCCAATCAAAATCAAAGGTTTGAGGAGGTCAGGACTCTGGGAATCAACAGCATGAGTGTATTAGTGTCACCCTGGAGGAGTCAGCAGGCTACCCACCTTGGAGTGTGCAGTAATGACCTACCCCTAGGCTGATCTCTGGTCAGCGTGAATGACTCTATAAAATATATCTTTAACAATATGTATTCCCATAAAGAGGACATTATACCCCCAGCAAGTAAATAATGCAGTCTAACACTGCAAATGATAGTGTACTAGACAGGAAATGGGAGGCGTGGGTAGATTCATGAAAACCTAATCAAATTTCAGTGCATAAAAACTGAGCCCACTTACCCTACCATTTCTCATAAGAAGTTACACTGAATATACTCAGGACTCCTGCACATGCGCATGGGTATGAGAATAAAAGCAGAGATACCAGCGTATGAGTGGGAGTGATCCATTTATTTGCAATAACTTTTGATACTTGG
Source organism: Albula glossodonta (assembly GCA_019788955.1). NCBI lineage: Eukaryota > Metazoa > Chordata > Actinopteri > Albuliformes > Albulidae > Albula > Albula glossodonta. The sequence continues at coordinate 320,454 of JAFBMS010000107.1, read as the reverse complement.
AGGTTTTATTCGCAGCACCATGTTCAAAGTGGTGTGTGTGTTGCACCTCTTCCATTTCTCATCAAAGTCGTTGTTTGTGATTAGCTTACCCCTCATGTAGCTCAGATATCACATTAGCTGCACATTCCATGTTGCACATATAGACAGAAGCTAATTATCCATGGCTGTTTTCCAGGTTTGGGGTATAACACTGAAGAGCTTCATGGTACAGGCTGTAGAGAAAGGTCTCCAGGGCCTGCGCTGTAGCTGCGCAGCTATACTTTGTTCCAAATATGCTTAATGATGTGTTCTCTGTGTTATTGTGTGATACATGTCTACTGATTATTTGTGCTCTGCATTTTTATGTCATTTTTATAAAGTGTTATATGACCACTGGAAAAAGCACTGTTGTGTTGAATGAGTATTATGACTTTAACAAAGACTCAAGCCGTTTCCTGTGAACGTGCTCCTCGCCAGAGAGTGGTAGGAACGTGCAGCTGAGGTGCATTCGCAGGTGAATATGGGAGTGTTTACTGATCATAAATTCAGCTATATGGAGTCACTGCTTACATGTGCGCACACAAACACACAAACACACACACACGCTCTCACACACACACACAGTATATACACATACTCACACACACACATGCACACACACTCTCTCACACACACACACTCTCACACACACACACGCTCACACACACACACAGTATACACACATACTAGCACACACACACACTCTCACACACACACAGTATATACACATACTCACACACACATGCACACACACACTCTCACACACACACACACACACACACAGTATACACACATACTCACACACACACAGTATACACACATACTAGCACACACACACTCTCACACACACAGTATACACGCACACAATATAGACACATACTCACACACACACACACATACTCACACACACACACACACACACACACACACACAAAGTCCCTATAGCCCATGACCTCAGCCTGTCTAAGAGCAGCCCTGGTCTATGTCCTCTGTTCCTCGCCTGTGCTGCTGTGGTTTAAGGGACATACACAGGCTGAGTAAAGGATAGTGAAATATATATGAGACACTGCCTGCCCCAACAATAAATATTAATATGCAAAGTGAAGGGTATGCCACAGACATCCATTATTCACTGCCTGGGTTTTCTCCCCTGCTCTGTCATTCATTCTGAAGGCTGATGTCACCTTGGATTAAATAATGAAATAATGTACCATCTGCACTGGATTCCTTTACCGTGTAATTATGTATGACAACATGCAGTTTATGTTACTATCATATCCAAGGTGGTGAAAAATGTAGGTAAAGCACTGATATAAGATTAGATTTTCATCTTCAAAAACTCCCAGCATTCTCTCTGGTGGGGAAAACTGTAAAGCTTCTGGTGTAATGTGTAAGCATGATTATGATTATAACTGTGCATCTGACAAATTCCAAGTGTATCCAGCAGGGGGCGCTAGAAAGCTGAGCCCTTCCTTTTGATGTAGCAGCTGGCCACAGGAAGTTGCAGCCATCCCCAGCTCTCTGATCAGGTCCAGAGCCACAGGAGGTGAGTGAAAGTGGAAAGAGCACCCAGCCAGCTGCATTCAGGAAGCAGAAGAGCAGAGAGAGAGGCTAAGCCCTGGGGCCACAGAGGGACAGGCCTGTGAGCACGTGGGACCAGAATGAAACGCAGAACGAAACAAAGCCACAGGTGGGAAAAAGGGTGGCCTTTGTTTTCAGAGGTGCTGCTTGCTGGGGAAGACAGGAGGGAGCGAGAGATGGGACTTAATGAATGACCACATTCACCTTCAGCACCATGTTTGCTGAGGGTCACCTGCATTTCTGTGAGGTTCAAAGAATGACGTTGCTCATGTCTTTGTTACATGGTCAGTGTGTGGGATACAAAAGCCAGTCTCAAACACAGCACTCACAAATATATTTAAGGTTCTGTAGAATTGAAGGACTATGAGAAAATAATAGCCTTGTCTAATGATAATATATATATAATAATTATTTAATTGTATAGAGTCACCTTTTCTGTGGGAGGGTGACAGAGGCCAAATGTCGGGGACAGACCTGTCTGAGTAAATTGGGCAGGTTTCTCTCGATAAAACTGCTTGCTAAATGGTCTGCTAACAGATCATATAAGGCAAAATCCATTCCAGTGGCCTTTTCAATGACCTCAAAGTTTGAACTTATCACAAACTTTTTTTTGCCCTGTTGGACTTTCTTTGCAGCACAGTGGGACAGCCATCTCTCAACGCCTCTATCCTCATCTGCAAGCAGCAGGGATTCAGCCAATCAGACCCCAGAGTTGAGTGGCTCCTCCCCCTCTCAGCAGATCCAGCACTGGAGGTGAGTCTACTTCACAAGCTAAGCTAAGTTCCATAACCCCAGCCTGTAAACACCATTAAAAATGCACACATTTAAATGCTGCCATTACAGAGTGAAAGTAGAGTCCCTCCCGGGCTGCTAAATGATGCAGGACAGCTGAAAGTGTGATGTCACACCATGCGCATTCCTCTGTGCAGGGAAGCTTTGGGATCACACCCTGTGCTCACGCAGAGTCCGTCTGTACCCCACACCAATTTATTTAGAGTTCCTCTCCTTAGGAGCTTCCTCACCTTGTAGGGACCTGGAATGACGTCTGTCCTTAGTTTGTGACGTCTGTCCTTAGTTTGCCCGGGCCAGGACAACACTTTGCATTAGCCCGATTTCACATGCGGTCACAACCTGATATTTTCTATGAAAATAAAATATATTCTTTGACTACAGTTTCAACCAGAGGCATAGCAAGACAATGTCTCTTATATTTCATAATAATATATTATGTCATTGAAATACAGGTATGCTACAGCTAATGAAAGCCATACCTGCCTCTGTGCAGGAATACCTTTTGCTCTTCATGACCACAGAACTGATGAAAAATGGTCACAAAAAAAGAAGTCCCATTTGAGTCGTGTATGAAGATACCATGAGCAGACATGTGCCTCCGTACGTCCGGGCCCTGTGCACCTGCAGTCCCTGTGCACCTGGCCATCATGTCATGTGATGTTGATATGGGAACCAGATGATTCCCACGGTTCTGGCACGTCTTGTTTCAGATTGGGTTTCTGAGGGGAAATGGACGCTTTCTTTACTTAATTCTGTCCCTGACAGAAACAGGACAGTGAGAAAAAATGCCATTAGCAATGGAAAAACAGCAGGGAAATGCAAAGACCATTTGGCGGTGCGACAGGGAGGGTTTTGATGCTCTCACATGTTTCCATTCCCTTCAACAGCTTGAAATGCTGCCTAGAGATTTGGTGTTTCATATACTGCCTTAGAGGTTTGGTGTTTCATATACTGCCTTAGAGGTTTGATGTTTCATATACTGCCTTAGAGGTTTGATGTTTCATATACTGCCTTAGAGGTTTGGTGTTTCATATACTGCCTTAGAGGTTTGGTGTTTCATATACTGCCTTAGAGGTTTGGTGTTTCATATACTGCCTTAGAGGTTTGGTGTTTCATATACTGCCTTAGAGGTTTGATGTTTCATATACTGCCTTAGAGGTTTGGTGTTTCATATACTGCCTTAGAGGTTTGATGTTTCATATACTGCCTTAGAGGTTTGGTGTTTCATATACTGCCTTAGAGGTTTGGTGTTTCATATACTGCCTTAGAGGTTTGATGTTTCATATACTGCCTTAGAGGTTTGATGTTTCATATACTGCCTTAGAGGTTTGGTGTTTCATATACTGCCTTAGAGGTTTGATGTTTCATATACTGCCTTAGAGGTTTGATGTTTCATATACTGCCTTAGAGGTTTGGTGTTTCATATACTGCCTTAGAGGTTTGGGGTTTCATTTTAAGTTGTTTTCTGAGAAGCATGCAGCGTATAAACCCAATAGTGTGTTTATGTTGCTCTCTGACTGAATGACTGAGCAGCACCTGAACAGTCCTACTTTACATGAGAAACGTAGTGCAAAAACGCAGTTCCAGGTCAGGCTGAATTGTTTGTACTGCTGCACATGGCTTATGTAAGCTTTAAAATCTTTCTTTTTAAAAAAAAAAAAAAAAAAAAGAAATCCCTGTTAGTCATAAACTCATGAATAACAGACATCTGTCTTGTTGTATAAGTCAATTATATATTGTAATGAATGGGAATTGACCTGTGGTAATCTCTTGCACATAGTTGCATTGTGTCAAGGAACTAAGCCTTTAACTATAGGGTGGCAAGCTTCATTCAACGTTCAACAGAACATATGTTTCTACAGCAACAGGAAAGCATAAATGGATGTTGTGTGTTTTAACCTGAATTAGGCTGATTAGAACATAAATAAACTTTTAAGAGCCCATAGGCGTGGTAGATAATCTAACCATCTCCAGCTATTTATTCCTTGGTAAATCCAGAGTTTGGTTCTGTTCTGAAAGGTGCTATTCACATAAGGGTTCCTTATTACAAGATGCACAAATAGAGCACCTTTTCAAAATATTGTTACTCCTTATTTTCAAAAACGCCCGTTCAGCACGGCCCCATACAGGAGCAGCGGATTAAACAAACCAGTTCATTCTTTATGAATCTCACAAACAAGTCAATATTTTCTTCATGAATATTGAATATGAAGTCCTTCTGCTTTTGGGCAAGGTGTTCTCCTCTGCTCATGCTGGGAGGATGTTTTTCTTCCTCATTTCATCTTTAATACAGCCTTAGCTCAGCCTCACTAGGGAGGAGCAGAACTGTCTGCCGTTAAAATGCACAACTGAACTGTTTGACATTCTCCTGCTCGTCCTGTCATCTGAATGAGCAGAAGTTCATGTTTTTCCATTTTTGCGTAAATCAGGGTGGGATACAGAGGTAGAGGCATTCTGCATAATATCTGGTTAGGCTCTGGAAGAGGCCTGTAGAGGAATCACTAGGTTTTAATCAAGAGAATGAACTAATTTTAAAAAATAGCTTTTTAGACAATCCTGTACCCAGAGATAATCTCAATAAGGATTACCCTTTGTTGCTGTAAAGTGCATTGCACAGCAGTGTGTTTTTATTCAGTGTTTCACACTTTCTTGGCATAGATTTCTTAATAGTGTCACCCAGAGAGGGATGGAGTAATCGAAAGGATGATGTCTCAGTGTGCACCAGTGCCCTCTACTGGTCACTCAGGCACCTTCAGTCTGTCTGTACAAGCTGCACATGAAGGAGCCTCCTCCAGGCTGGTCGCAGTGTACGTTCAGATGGACTGTGGAGTGAGGGGAAGCAGCAGGCAGGGGTAGCACGTGTTTGTCTGCGCTGTGTGAGATTGACAGGGTCCGCAGCAGCGAGACCAGCCTAATGTTGCAGAGTGTGTGTGTGTGTGTGTGTGTGTGTGCATGTGTGTGTGTGCATGTGTCTGTGTGTGTGTGTGTGTGTGTGTGTGCATGTGTGTTTGTCTGTGCTGTGTGAGATTGACAGGGTCCGCAGCAGCGAGACCAGCCTAATGTTGCAGAGTGTGTGTGTGTGTGTGTGTGTGTGCATGTGTGTTTGTCTGCGCTGTGTGAGATTGACAGGGTCCGCAGCAGCGAGACCAGCCTAATGTTGCAGAGTGTGTGTGTGTGTGTGTGTGTGTGCATGTGTGTTTGTCTGCGCTGTGTGAGATTGACAGGGTCCGCAGCAGCGAGACCAGCCTAATGTTGCAGAGTGTGTGTGTGTGTGTGTGTGCGTGTGTGCATGTGTGTTTGTCTGCGCTGTGTGAGATTGACAGGGTCCGCAGCAGCGAGACCAGCCTAATGTTGCAGAGTGTGTGTGTGTGTGTGTGTGTGTGTGCATGTGTGTGTGTGTGCATGTGAGTGTGCAATACTGGCTGGAGGTTGGATGGTGTGTAGTGGCATTTGCTACTCTGTGTTTGTGTGTGTGTCTATGTGTGTGTGTGTGTGTGTGTGTGTGTATGTGTCCCAGGTCAGTCTCTTAATGTAAAATTGTGGCAACTCACCTGTGGCAGACTGTCTGTTCAGGTGAAGGGCAGACAGAGCCGGTGGGATGTGAGACGGGGAAAGGAGGGCAGTGGGTGAGGTATGGGTTTGTGTCCCCATAAATTTGCAAAAAAAGAAGAGAGGTTGTGACACAGTCATAGAGGTTGAAAGTGCAAGCCTTCGGCTCTGTGGAGTGCCCAGCCCTACAGTGACCTTCTGAACTCCTACTAATTAGCTTGCAGCATTTTCCATGGTGCTGTGGAATTTTTATAACGTCACGGGTAAAATTCTCCTTTCGCGATGGCACCATTCACTGTTGGCTCCATCCTTCTGTCCTGGGGTCAAGAACATAAACCCAAACAGCATCCAGACAGCATATTTAACCCGAGTTTAGGCTCACTCTTTTTACTGTGTAATAAAAGCCTGTCAATGACAGGCCAGTCTCTCTCACCCTTTTCCTCCTATCCTCTCCACATGTTTGCAGTCACGTTTCAAACCTTTTCCTGTAGTGTGAGCCAATTCTTGGTCAGTGTTTCCATAAACCGAAGCATTTTTTTTTATTTGCATAGTAGATGCCCTTGATCATTTGTTTATGTAATTCATATATCCTTCACGTTATCCGTTTCAACAGCTGTATATGAAATGAAGTCATTTTGGTTATGCTCTTTTCTGTCTACCTGTCTTCATTAGGAATGTCCAGCTTCCTAGCAAGCACAGCCATTAAAATAAAAAAGAATACGTTGATACATTCAATTAAATATTATAGTGCATTGCACTTAGTACATCATATATTACTGTTTTAGTTGAACAGAGGAAAATTCTGATACAACAGAGGACTTCACTGACTGGACGATGTTCAGAAGTGCATGTTGATAAAGGCATTGTTGATGCTTGTCTTTCTGTGCAGATACATGCTAAGAGCAGCCTTAGGGCTCAGGCGCTAAAATCCCCCTCCCAAGAACACAGATCAAGCCCTCTGCAGCCTGCATATTACTGCTTCAAGTCTGGGCTACGGGCTATAGCCAAACGGGACCAGAATTCCACAGCAGTGGGACACAGCGAGCTTCAGTCCTCTGGGACAGAGGAGTAAACAGGCAACATGGAGGCTAGAACAGGGAGCATGCTTACATAGCTGCATGGGCAAAGCCCTAAACATTCAGTTCACATGGAAGGGAACAGAACAAACAGAAAATAAAGCTTTTTTTGTTTTTTGTTTTTTTACTCTTGTCCAGTTCTGTTTTCAGAATTTGTGGCAAAGTTAACCATAAGTTTAAGGTTCCCAGTTTGAAACCTACATGGGACATATTGTCCAAAACATACAGTTATCTTTGCCACAAATTATGAAAATAGACCTTTCAAAAATACAAATTGTAGAAAAAATAAGCTATCATCTTCTGTATGCCAATATTTAAAAAGTAACTCTGTCATAATCAAAATCTAGATTATTCTTAGATACAACCTCATTTTCCATTCTCTGTGATCTCTTCATCATTGTGAACATGAAAAGAGTTTGGTTCTTTTGAAACGATTCGTCTATTTAAATGAATCAAAAGACCCTTCAGAGTAGGGTGCTCTAAAAATAAGCACTTTCTCTGTCACAGAATAACTCAGCCATCAAACAGATCATTTTTATCCAGTGTGACTCTTTTGTGATTCAGAAATACATGTTCTCTTACATTTACCATTAAAGCCAGCAACAATAACAGTGCTACTTTAAAACTCAATCACTCTGGTGTTCTGCTTTTTCCATTATTGGGACACATGCCTGAGTTTCTGCAGATAAAACCAGACACCACTTCATCCCTGTCTCTTGCATATTACACACAAGGTAGAGCAGTGATTTCAGCCAGTTTCTGCTGTATGACAGAGATGTTGGATTGTGGTCATCCGCAACCTGTCCAAAGCTGCGCCGTTTTTCCTTTTTGCTTCAAAGAGCAGCTTAATCCCAAAGTTTAAACAGGCTCTGCAGGCTGTGTCCCACTGTCAGAGTCACTCACAGATCTTTCTTTGAGAGGTTGCGTTCCTTCGCCAGTTCCTCACAGTACTACGCTGAGAGTATGGATGCAGGACGGCCTGCCGGATGGTGCGGTATTCCTGCTTTCGGTGTCTGAGATGCGATGAAGTGTCAGAGGAGATGATCACACTGAGCCACACTGAGTGTGTGACTTCATCCACAGTCTGAGGTTTTCCTCTGAAATGTCATATTATTTCTCCATCCCACTCCCAGAACACCTGCAAGGACAGCAGTTTCAAACATCAATGTTTAGTTTACAATCTGACCTCTATGAAAGGCTGTATGACACGTTTAGGTATCATGGTGGACTGGAATTTGGTATAAGAGGTAACAATTATTTAGCTTCTCTAGACAGAGATGGACACAGAGAAGAAGACCACAGTAATATTTGAAAAATTTTATGTACTGTGTCTTTAAACAGAAGAATGACATGCTGTGAAGATGCCCACACATACACACACTCACACACACACACACAGACACACACACTCTCACATACACACACACACACACTCTATCTCTCACACACACACTCTCTCTCACACACACATATACACACACTCTCTCTCTCACACACACACACACACACCACACACACACTCTATCTCTCTCTCACACACATATACACACACACTATCTCTCTCACACACACACACTCTATCTCTCTCTCACACACACACTCTCTCTCACACACACATATACACACACTCTCTCTCTCACACACACACACACACTCTCTCTCACACACACACACTCTATCTCTCTCTCTCTCTCTCACACACACACACACTATCTCTCTCTCACACACATATACACACACACTATCTCTCTCACACACACACACTCTATCTCTCTCTCACACACACACTCTCTCTCACACACACATATACACACACTCTCTCTCTCTCACACACACACACACTATCTCTCTCACACACACACTCTATCTCTCTCTCACACACACTCTCTCTCACACACACATATACACACACTCTCTCTCTCACACACACACACACACACCACACTCTATCTCTCTCACACACACTATCTCTCTCACACACACACTCTATCTCTCTCTCACACACGTATACACACACACTATCTCTCTCACACACACACTCTATCTCTCTCTCACACACACACTCTCTCTCACACACACATATACACACACTCTCTCTCTCACACACACACACTCTATCTCTCTCTCACACACACATACACACACACCACTACCACAACCATTAAAAGGAGGATGTTTTTTCGCTCTCTTCCTTCCTGTATTTTTAGGACAGAGGGTGATTGGTCTCACGAGACAGACAGGTCACGGGTTTGTGTGCCTGCGGGGGAGGGTGGGGGTGTGCAGGAAGCTCAAACACCTGCGCAGGTGTGTCAGCGTTCAGCAGATACCAGAAATCCCACTTTTCAAGTCTAAAAATGTACAGACATCAAACAGAGATGTGAGGTGTTGCCACCCACCTCAACTTCCATGACTCTAAGTGTAAACTGCTGGAGATCAGAGATGAGACAAGGAGGATTCACTCAGGAGCAGACTGCACCGGGATTTCGATATGAACTACGCTACAATATCACTACATACACAGAGCCTAAGCTCTCTCTCAGACACTGAACTGCTCTGCTGTAATGCTGATATCACTTCATACACAGAGCCTTAGCTCTCTCTCAGACACTGAACTGCTCTGCTGTAATGCTGATATCACTACATACACAGAGCCTAAGCTCTCTCTCAGACACTGAACTGCTCTGCTGTAATGCTGATATCACTTCATACACAGAGCCTTAGCTCTCTCTCAGACACTGAACTGCTCTGCTGTAATGCTGATATCACTACATACACAGAGCCTTAGCTCTCTCTCAGACACTGAACTGCTCTGCTGTAATGCTGATATCACTACATACACAGAGCCTTAGCTCTCTCTCAGACACTGAACTGCTCTGCTGTAATGCTGATATCACTACATACACAGAGCCGTAGCTCTCTCTCAGACACTGAACTGCTCTGCTGTAATGCTGATATCACTTCATACACAGAGCCTTAGCTCTCTCTCAGACACTGAACTGCTCTGCTGTAATGCTGATATCACTTCATACACAGAGCCTTAGCTCTCTCTCAGACACTGAACTGCTCTGCTGTAATGCTGATATCACTACATACACAGAGCCTAAGCTCTCTCTCAGACACTGAACTGCTCTGCTGTAATGCTGATATCACTACATACACAGAGCCTTAGCTCTCTCTCAGACACTGAACTGCTCTGCTGTAATGCTGATATCACTACATACACAGAGCCTTAGCTCTCTCTCAGACACTGAACTGCTCTGCTGTAATGCTGATATCACTACATACACAGAGCCTTAGCTCTCTCTCAGACACTGAACTGCTCTGCTGTAATGCTGATATCACTTCATACACAGAGCCTTAGCTCTCTCTCAGACACTGAACTGCTCTGCTGTAATGCTGATATCACTACATACACAGAGCCTAAGCTCTCTCTCAGACACTGAACTGCTCTGCTGTAATGCTGATATCACTACGTACACAGAGCCTAAGCTCTCTCTCAGACACTGAACTGCTCTGCTGTAATGCTGATATCACTACATACACAGAGCCTTAGCTCTCTCTCAGACACTGAACTGCTCTGCTGTAATGCTGATATCACTACGTACACAGAGCCTAAGCTCTCTCTCAGACACTGAACTGCTCTGCTGTAATGCTGATATCACAACGTACACAGAGCCGTAGCTCTCTCTCAGACACTGAACTGCTCTGCTGTAATGCTGATATCACTACATACACAGAGCCTTAGCTCTCTCTCAGACACTGAACTGCTCTGCTGTAATGCTGATATCACTACATACACAGAGCCGTAGCTCTCTCTCAGACACTGAACTGCTCTGCTGTAATGCTGATATCACTACATACACAGAGCCTTAGCTCTCTCTCAGACACTGAACTGCTCTGCTGTAATGCTGATATCACTACATACACAGAGCCTTAGCTCTCTCTCAGACACTGAACTGCTCTGCTGTAATGCTGATATCACTACATACACAGAGCCTTAGCTCTCTCTCAGACACTGAACTGCTCTGCTGTAATGCTGATATCACTACATTCGCAGAGCCGTAGCTCTCTCTCAGACACTGAACTGCTCTGCTGTAATGCTGATATCACTACATACACAGAGCCTTAGCTCTCTCTCAGACACTGAACTGCTCTGCTGTAATGCTGATATCACTACATACGCAGAGCCGTAGCTCTCTCTCAGACACTGAACTGCTCTGCTGTAATGCTGATATCACTACATACACAGAGCCTTAGCTCTCTCTCAGACACTGAACTGCTCTGCTGTAATGCTGATATCACTACATTCGCAGAGCCGTAGCTCTCTCTCAGACACTGAACTGCTCTGCTGTAATGCTGTGCTGACGATGCTCTCATGTCAAGCATTGTCAACAAGGATATCTGGAAATCAGTATCTGAGCAGGTAAAACCGCACAGCACAGCGACACAATGTGCACATGTCAGAGTGAGTGTGCTGCGGTGTGAATTGATAACTGACTGAAAAGCATAACCCCCATTGCATGCCAGCAAACTTTCAGGAGGAAGTAACGTTTGACGCAGCTGTGATGAAGATAAGATGTTTTCTGATAAACACATTCGTCCTCTCGAATCATGTGAGCCCACTTCCTGCTGCTTTTGGTGAAAACAGATCTGTCATCTTATCAAGCACGCAGGTCTTACGCAATGCATGCATTAGCCCGGTGCTAAAGCAGATCTCATGATATACCTAACCCAGCCCCACCCCCTGCAAACCCCCACCACCCACAGCACCACATTCTACAGCCATAACCCTTTGGCCTTCTGCCCCAACCACCCACAACCCCTCATCACAAACTCAACCAGCAAAGTACCTGAAAATACTCAACTCTGAAGCTGTCAGCCCCATCTCCCTCCATTGTAAAGGGTAAGCTGATATCCTCATCTCAGTTCTCCAACTGAAAATCCAGACCCGGTCATATGTCATATGAGATTTGCACTTGGCTTCACACCTACCCCTCTGGCTTTTCTTAATGCATGCAAAACAGTCCTCTCTGTAAATGAACTATAAGAACAGAACAGATACATTCAGTATTGGTTTCCTAATGGGGAAAAAAACCCCTGGAGCAAAAAAAGGGGGTTTTCACAGTAAGCTGACTGTGGGCTTTTTAACCATGTGCGTCCACCATGGACCTCAGAGAGCTGGTTTGCCATTCGGTCCTTTGTTGACACAGAGGCCCCCAGGCCCCATGTGACCTGGCTTATGCAATGGGCCGGGATGAGGCAGCCCCACCCACCCTGCGGCAGCCCTACCAACCCTGCGGCAGCTCCGCCCACCCTGCAGCAGCCCAGTCAACCCTGCGGCAGCTCCGCCCACCCTGCGGCAGCCCTGCCAACCCTGCGGCAGCTCCGCCCACCCTGCAGCAGCCCGACCCACCCTGCGGCAGCTCCACCCACCCTGCAGTAGCCCCACCCACCATGTAACAGCCCCGCTCACCCTGCATCAGTCCCGCCCACCATGCAGCAGCTCCGCCCATCCTGCAGTAGTCCCTCCCACCCTGCGGCAGCTCCGCCTACCCTATGCACCACCTGATGCCAGATATGGATATGGGTGTCAGTTCATGATTTGGGCCAGAAACCTGTTAGGAAAAGCATGGGGGTTATTGTCTGCTGAAGGTGCTAGCAGTGCTTTACTGAGCTCCTTCAGGTGAGGTGAACAAGGGGTCACTGCGATTTAACAGCCCCCACCCCACCCACCAGTGACGAGGGGATAAAGGAGGGGGGGGGGGCATTCCGAGCAGGAGACAGGTCAGCCCACTCTGTGCCCTTCCCAGAACCGGGGGGTGGGGGGGGGACTCTCTGGGGACTCCTCAAGGTCCTCTTTGTGCCGCTGGCTTCCTGTTGCATTCTGTTGTCATCATCATGTTACCATGACACCCTGCCAGCTGTTTTGTTTTGTTTTGTCAAGGCCGTTTTCCAGACTAGGGGTGGAAATCTTTGTGCCTTTGCTTTTTCTTTGAATTTCACTGATAAGTGTTTCCATTGTGACCAAATCAGACAAGACAAACCTACAATTTACTGAAACGCTAGCTGGAAGCAGCTAAACTTTCAGACAGATGTAATAGCACTCGCACCGACTTCTGAATCTCTGCAATGCACTTGATCATTGGACGAAAATCATACTCCCTGTCTGATGAAAATGGTCTCACATATGTATTTAGTTTCGATCTACATCTGGGTTCTGTCTTTTTGCAAGGCACAAAGATGTTTTAAGATCTTTTTGAAGATGTTTTATATCCATCTTCAGTCGGTTCTAATAAATACTGGAGATCTACAAAAATAATTCCTCAACGCTAAATGCTTAATAGACATCCAAGCCCAACAAATGAAATTCTGGCGCCCATGTAATATTCTGGCGCCCATGTAATATTCTGGCACCCATGTAATATTCAGATTTATTGTAAAAGAATATTAATGTATTTTATGAGCAAGTGTTTGAAATGCAATGCTGAGATACCTGCTGTGTGTGTGTGTGTGTGTGTGTGTGTGTGTGTGTGTGTGTGTGTGTGTGTGTGTGTGTGTGTGTGTGTGTGTGTGTGAGTGTGTGAGTGTGTGTGTGTGTGTGTGTGTGTGTGTGTGTGTGTGTGTATGTGTGTGTGTGGATGTAGGAGTGGGTGTGTGCTAATTGCATAGTCTCTCATGTTAAGCCTGCAGTGTGAGTGCTTTGTGGGTTAGAGCTGTGGAAACAGTGGGCTGGTGCGACAGACTGAGAGAGGAGCAGTCAGTGGCCCATGTGCACTGCCAGTGGAACTGGACCGCAGCCAGTCAAAGCTGCTTCGTGCATTTACACCCACATTAAAACTCACACATACATTCAGTCAAACCTCCATTTTGTGATACATACAACTCTGCATTAATGCTCCTGTTTTTTTCTGTGATTTTTTTTCAGAGCATCAAAAGCATCTGAGCAGCTTAGGTTTGTTTACTGTCCAGTTCATTCACAAACAGGGGAGAGAGCTTTCATTCATACCCAGCCCTTTGCCTGCAAATCAAACTTCTGCATTCACAGCGCTGTAAGTCATGGCCACTGCGCTGTAAGTCATGGCCACTGTGCTGTAAGCCATGGCCACTGCGCTGTAAATCATGGCCACTGCGCTGTAAGTCATGGCCACTGCGCTGTAAGTCATGGCCACTGTGCTGTAAGCCATGGCCACTGCGCTGTAAGTCATGGCCACTGCACTGTAAGCCATGGCCACTGCGCTGTAAGTCACGGCCACTGTGCTGTAAGCCATGGCCACTGCGCTGTAAGTCATGGCCACTGTGCTGTAAGCCATGGCCACTGCACTGTAAGCCATGGCCACTGCACTGTAAGCCATGGCCACTGCGCTGTAAGTCATGGCCACTGTGCTGTAAGTCATGGCCACTGCACTGTAAGCCATGGCCACTGCGCTGTAAGTCATGGCCACTGCACTGTAAGCCATGGCCACTGCGCTGTAAGTCATGGCCACTGCGCTGTAAGTCATGGCCACTGCGCTGTAAGTCATGGCCACTGTGCTGTAAGTCATGGCCACTGCGCTGTAAGTCATGGCCACTGCACTGTAAGTCACGGCCACTGTGCTGTAAGCCATGGCCACTGCGCTGTAAGTCATGGCCACTGTGCTGTAAGTCATGGCCACTGCACTGTAAGCCATGGCCACTGCGCTATAAGTCATGGCCACTGCGCTGTAAGCCATGGCCACTGCACTGTAAGCCATGGCCACTGCATTGTAAGCCATGGCCACTGCACTGTAAGCCATGGCCACTGCATTGTAAGCCATGGCCACTGCATTGTAAGCCATGGCCACTGTGCTGTAAGCCATGGCCACTGCACTGTAAGTCATGGCCACTGCACTGTAAGTCATGGCCACTGGTGAGTAACAGAAGCTGTTCCAGCAGATTCTCACACTGTGAATGTTTTTAACTGGCCCTGTCAGGAGAAAAACACTGTAAAAGAAACGTATACCTAAAATAGAGGTGCTGCTGTCTAGCTCCTCTGGGCTAGGCTAGCGTTTAGCCACTCCTGGTGTACTTTGTGCTGGGACAATGGAAGTGAGAGCTAGCTCTTTGCTGTGACGTTTGTTGAAAAGGATTTGATAAGCAATCTTTTCAACCTTATTTGCACCTGGAAAGAGCCAAGTGTATGTTCAGGAATGAGTTCCTGGCTTTGTTGAGGAGAGAGGGGCGCAGCCAGCGACGGGCCGGCGTGGGATGACTGAACAGGCAGGTTCTGGAGTGGTGGACCCAGGAGGGGGGGCGCAGTGTGACTCAACCCTTCCTCAGACACCAGGTCTGCGCCGCGCCGCGAGGCTCAGCGTGGGCCCAGAACAGCACTTTCTCATCTTACCCCCCCCCCCCCCCCCCCATTATTTTTAACTGCTTTTAAACGATAACTATTTTAATCCTTTTCACAGTACAGCGTGGGCAGACAGCTCCGTGTGATTCACGGTGTTTTGGAGAGCGCTGAGTGATTCAAAGGCTTTGGAGATGTTTTTGAGAGCGACCAACAAAGAGGCTCAAAAAAACATTTTTAAATGTTACTGTGGTCTACTTCAGCCAGCCTACATACTGTACAACTGTTTTTCATAACCCACAGTGGGTCTAAATGAACTGTAGTGTACCTTCGCACCATTCACCTCAGTGCACTTAAGTGTAGCTGAATGTACATCCGAATATACCATACATTCAACACTTCTATCATACCATGTGATAGCAGCACAGGCTTGGTGCAAAATGCACTATGCATTGTTGACAGTCGTATCATACATAACCCATTGTTTCTGTGATGCATCTACCAAGATAAAAAGTTCATTTGGGTGGGTAACACAGAATGTATGGATGTAGTCCAGCATTGTGTGAGTGAAAATAACTCACTTAATTGTAGTAAAATGGAGCTCACATTCATATTCCAGGTACCTGCAGTTATGTGTGTGTTGTTTGCCTGTTTCAATGTGCTACTTTTCCACCAACAGAATGCAAACAGAAAACAATAAATAAAAGCACTGGAAGCCCTGATCAACAACTTGCCTTTCCACAAGCAATGGTGCCATATCGAAAAATATCTTCAGAAATACAGAATGATTTTCTTTTTATCTGTAAATGAGAAAAAAAGCATTGTAATTCAGGTGGGTTCAGTAAAGCATTATATAGGTGCAAGGGGTTTGTTAGCATTGTTAGCAGCAGTAATGGGGCAGCTATGAGTGGTTGATAATGTGTCCAATTAAATTAGTGGCATGGTTCCTTCCTGTCATGTGACCCAGCACAAGCTCCCATTATGACCTCACACAGGGAGCTTTCTCATCCCTACGGTAACTGAACAGGGGATGGTTTGCAGTCTGGATGCGGAAACGAGGGCTAATGTGAAACCCAGGCAGAGAGAGGAATCTGATAGCTACGATCGGCAGCCTAATGGACATTACCCCAGATCAAGCCCCCCCCCCTTCCTCCACCCCTTTATGATATAAATCATTTGGGAAAAGCTATTGGCTGACGGTAACTTTTTGGAACATGAACAAATTCTCTTCAGATACAATGTATCTACGTACACACCCTCAGAATAAGCGTACCTATATCCTGTATGTGTCCTAAGGCAATCACATACATACCGTCTACATACCGTCTCAGCAGCTCATAGCTCTTTTGTGACATCATCAGTAGATGAGAGGGGGGTTGAGCTCTGGACCAGGCACACAGTGGAGGCATCACTCTCAGCCATGAAGCCATGAAGCTAATATTTCATATGGCACGGATAAGAACCAGCTGCACGTCCAGGGCGCCCTGAGGGATGAGGCCAGAGTAAAACATTTTGTACCATAGTTTCATGTCAGGTAAGACGTTAAAGCCGCGTCTCTGTGACCACCATCTTGGGCCCCGTGAGGATGGGCAGTAAAGATTTGGCCCGCGGCGCAACGCCGCACCATGGTGGGGGGTGGGGGGTGGGGGTCTCAACAGAGGAATCAGTGTGCTTATTACACAACAGCTGCTGTACAGCCACGGGGTGTGAGAGGCTAACAGAGCTGAGTGACGAAAAAAAAAAAACAAAACACAAAGCGCTTTTTCTTGTGTTATAACCACATGAATTGTTTGTGAGAGCTGCATTCCATTGGGGGGGGTGGTCAGAGGCCATGGGGTCAGACCACTCTAACGAAGGCTCGAACAGTTATTAGACTTGCTAATGAACCCCCCCCACACAAGGATGGCAGTGAGAGGCGTCCCCCCCCCCCCCCCCGAGAGTACAGTATATGCCTTAGCGGGATTGGCTGTGTAACAGGGTGCCATTGTACTGGCAGCTATTGGGCCTTACTGAGGGTGCTGCCAGTACAGGTAGAGCAGTGACAACCGGGGGATGAGGCTTCATGGGGCTTCATGAACCCCACAATGGGCGGAGTTATCACGTGCTGACGATCACTGACTCCTTTGAGGAAACCTATGCTGTCAAAAGGGAGGACGCTGAATATATGAAGATGTGTGATTGGTTCAAGATATTGCCACACATATTACAACAGATATTGATTGTAACGTTTCAATCACATTGAAAAGATATCCAAAGTGCATCTCTCTCTCCCCCTCCCCCTCACCCCACAGCCTCTGCTGTGAGTTCAGTTTGCTCAAATTCAGTAGCAGCACAAATACATAAATAGACAGATGTTACCACCCACTATGTGAATTTATTTGAGAAAACCATACACCTCCCACTTTGTCAGCTAATACCCATGTATTAGTTATGATTCTCTAGTGATAGTCTGACTAGTCCAACAGCTTCCAGGGCACATTCGTGAGTAGGGCATGGTAGACAGATAAGGAGGAACTGGCCAAAACACCAAGGCCAGAATGAGTGAGACAGAAGATGGGGTGACCTGGCCAATCACTGACGTCTGTATCAGGGATGTAACTACTCTTATAGCACTACTGGTCATTCACAGGGTTTAGTCCATGCTAGCCCTTCTGGCACTTGAGACTTTTACCCCTTCTTGCACTTTAACACCCTTGTGCCGAAAGAAATGCACTTTGTGTTGTAAGTCGCTCTGGATAACTGCCTATAATGTAATTTAATGTACTGGGGCACAGACCTCCAGTGTCCACATTCTCTCACTTGCAGTTTATGACACATTTTTAAAAACAAGTTATTTTTCAGGATCATTTACTGGGGCACAACACATTATTATTGCCCTGGTGAACGGGGTGTGGTGATGCCCCTGGTGTGCAGTGCATCCCAGCTCCTCACCCCCCTCTTCACTCTGTGGGGCAGAAGCAGGAAGTAGGGGTGTCCCTGGATGTGGAGGAGCACATCACAGACAGGTGATGCAGGTGCCCAGTCACTGTCATAATGTTAAAGGTCAAAGGTCACCATTAGGAAAGGTTTTGAATGGAATTAGAAGATGAGAATGTGAGCAAACTTTGTACCTTTGATGCCTGCACACTGCACAGAAAAAATGCCCCATAATGCATCAGTACAGCAGGGGGCAGCGAAGAGGCAGGCTTCTGTCTGTGGAAAGCCTTACCTACAGTGTGCAAGGAAACCTGCGTCTAATATAAACTACATAAACATGGAGCAACTAGCTGGCTATATCAAATGAAATCACTTTTTTTGTCACATTACTTGACACAGGTGTATAGGTGAATGAAAATCTTTAGTGCTGGTTCTCACAACATTGCAGTCCAGAATATAAAAATAGAAGATAAAAATAAGGAAATAAAATATTACTTAAATATTAAAAAAAAGTTTACGAAATATAGAACTATACATGTACACTAAGGAATATAAGCAGTATGTGCACCATATATTGTAAATGCATGCACATATGTTGGGAATAGGCATTGCTAGCTCTTAGTTATGAGCAGCCTGTACTTCTCTGGGCATTGAAACTGATTGTTAAATATTAATCTTTACAGAACTCAGGCCTGTCAAAGCAGCGGCTGACTGCTTATCCACAACCAGCTCATTGATCAGATAGATCAGTAGCTCTGTGAATGCTGATCTCATGATCAGTGAGAAGAACATCTCGCTGCTGATGCGATAACGTTTTTTGGGTGAGGTTCAGTATTATTTCCTGTTAGAATAGGCCAGTCACATTTTCACCATCATTTTACCGTTAACCCCATGACAAATACTGATTCTTAGTGATGAGCAGGGATGAATGTGATGAAACACGCTCCACATCTAGCCAATATCACCCAGGAACAAAACAAAAGAACCCCAGCAACAGTAGGATATTTTGCAGCCCAGCCTGGTTTACCAAATTATAGACAAAACCTTGGGTACTTTTTAAAAGAAGAAAATGAGAACCTTGACTAGGTCAATCCATGTAGGTGTTTGTACACTCTGTGGTGCCCTGCCCTCCTTCTCTGCAGAATAAAAAGACACAAGGTCGTTACCTTGCAATGATTCAACATGTTGAACCATCTGAACTTGCTCAAGATTGTTCTGGCTGGAAAGGCTGTGTTGAGATGAAAACTGAACCTTGTGCTCATGGCTGTTCAAACTCCTGACAGCCTGCGGGACACCATAGAAAAAAGGGAACCGGCAATGGACGAGCAGAGCGGTAACTATGACAGCAGCAGCGATTTTCAAGATCACATGACTAACGCATAAACTAATGAGATGTATATGATCTGATTATTTTTAATGTGCTGTTCAGGCCTT
This sequence comes from Albula glossodonta, assembly GCA_019788955.1. Classification (NCBI taxonomy): domain Eukaryota; kingdom Metazoa; phylum Chordata; class Actinopteri; order Albuliformes; family Albulidae; genus Albula; species Albula glossodonta. Next base: position 300,783 of record JAFBMS010000107.1, on the reverse strand, counting down.
CATTTTTATGTGAAAGACACTGTTTAGCAAATTGTCAATAGGCGCACAGCCTGGGAAGCCAGTGAGGATATATAAGCCATGGAAAGGGACTGGATGCACATACCAAGCATTTATAAACTGGCCATGAAAATCTGGTAAATGTTGCTTTCATGTTTGCTTGGTATTTCCAGCTAAGCACTTTTCATTGCTTTCATTCTCGTTTTTCCCCTGTTCAAGTCAGTTTAAGATGAAAGGGAGATGTACAAGTTCATTTTAAAGCAAACGTATGCCTGATTAATTGCATGTAAATAACTGTGAAGGTTGTGTTTTAGCTCACATTTGTGCAGTTCATTTGCCTCTATGTTCCTTTTCAGAAAATGCTTAGGCATTTTCAAATAGCCATTTTCAGTTAACACAACAGGCAAACCCGTGTTAGGTGTCTTCTTACGGTCATGTGCTTGTTTGTTTTGACACAGATGTAAAGTGCTGAGGGTGTATCTAAGCAGGAAGTCCCTGGCAGCAGGTGTGAATGAAGGTCTTCCTGACGCACCTGGGAGAACCGGTTCCTCATTTCGTGAGACGGGGCGGCTTTCGCACGTCTTATTCTGTCAGAGGCCGCATTTGACAGGAAGGAATTTGTAAATGATCGGCTCAGCGAGAACATTGTGATCCAGACTACATGGCAGGCGTTGATGACCGCGACTTCACACGTTTATGTGGCGTGGGAGAGGCCCCGGCCGAAGCAGCTCCACACCCCGTCTTTTCAAGCCAAAGTAAACATGTTTACATGTAACAATCCGTCTGATACTATGAGCTGCTGGGTCAACAGGGCAGCGTGTTTCACGTTCGTGCAGTTTTAAGTAATGGGTCAATATTTTACTCGGTTACAAATACTGGGAGTTAGAGTTATCATATCCAGGTCTGAAAAAGAATATTGAGCTTCCTAAGGAATAATTAATAAAATAATGATGAAACTGAAGTCAGTGACAGCATTTTTTTTTCTTTTCAATGGTTTCACATCCCATGTGGTTTGACAGAAAAAAAATACAAAAGGTAGATTTTAATAGACAAAATAACAATTTATTAATAACTTAATTTTCTCTTTACATTCTTAAGAGGAATGCCATGCCCCAGCTCCACTGCAGCAGACAGGTACAGGTAAGAGTGGAGCTGGCAACACCCTCCCCTCCCCACCTCATCCCAGTCCACTTTCATCACCCTGACAACAGAAATAGCAGTTTATAGAATATCCCTGAAAGGAATAAGAGGTAATGCCCTCTCAGTCTAACAGCGTTTCCATAGAGTCAATTCTTTGCACAAATGATCATTAATTAACCCTTTGAAGCCCCCCCCCCCAAAAGAAAAGAGACTGACAGGAATTGCCCTCGGTTCCACAAAGTTCAGTCAATCCAGCTATATTTAGCACAACGCTCTTCAACACTCTTCAACAGTACAGTCTCACATACAATATGAACCTCAACTCAGGAAATGATACTTTCCAAAGCACCAAACTTGGAATCTATGTACACAATCAACTGTCTTCTGTGGATTTGTCAGAATATTATTGGAGGTGATAGATTGACTTGGTTTTTTTGCAGATAAACATCTCAGACTAATGTTGGGCAATATATACAGAAATATGGTGAAAATTAGGCTATTCTGTTTCTCTGGGGAGGGGGTGGATAAGCAAAAGAAAGGCCTACAGATTGAATTCAAGACATTAAGCAAAGAGTCAAAATATATTAAATATATTACACATATGCACATGTAAAATCAGGAAAACCTATATATTTTTGGCATATTAAATGACAAAGATCAATATTCAGTATGCAGGTTTACACAGAGTAGAACTTAACAGCCAATAGTACCCATTTTCTTGAAAAGGCTATACTCTTACAAGAGCAAGGCTTAACCCTCAAGCCTTTAATGTTCAAAATATACACATGTATAAACAACTCAAACAACTCCACGCAAGTAAAATGGAGTGGCATATTCTGTGCCTTCATAACACGAGGCGTTTCGAACCCCAAAACAGGCACGTCTTCACTGAAGACAATAAACCTACACCCCAGCTGAACAGGAGTCTGTAGGTGCAAGTGCTTAGTCCATAAAAATATGTCCAGTTGAACCAACCAGGCCTCTTTGGCATCCCAGTCTGCTATTTCATATGCTACTGTCCACCTCTTTTTCCATGCGGTTATCTGATATTCAGACAATCAGACTCATTGAGAGTGAGAGAGAGAGTGTGAGGGACAGTCCCCCAGCTCAACAGCTGTGTCTGGGCTCTGAACAGGGCCAGAGCACACGTTCTTCTGCTGCTACGCCACACAGCTGTCAGCACAAGTGACAGTCATGTCAAAGACCCCAGCTGTGACAGTCACATAAAGACCTCTTGACAGAGAGGGGGGCAGAAAATTATTTCAGGAGCGGTCACCCTCCGATTCGGAGCAGGTCACGGTTGTGGGGGGGAGCTCACGTGGACTGCAGGGGTCCAGCTGGAACACGTTGTGGTTGGTGGGGGTGGTGAAGTAGAGCGGCTGGGTGGAGGGGGGGGGGATGCGGTTGTCGCAGGGGCTGTTCAGGCCCAGGGTCCTCTCAAAGTCCAGCAGTTGCCCCATGAAGTTGAAGTTGGGCGAGATGTTGGACTTCTTCATCTTGACGATGTCATAGGCATCGTTCATGGAGAGGTTGAGCTTCTGCATCAGGTAGGCCACAGTGACGGTCACCGAGCGGCTTATTCCAGCCAGGCAGTGGACCAGGACTCCACACTTCTGACCACGGGCCTCATCTGCAGAGACAGAACACACAGATTAGCACAGTCTACAAAAGGAGTGCTACAAGCAGTGGATTTGGGCAAGCCATTCGACCGAAATGGGAAGTGAAAAACCCCCAGATTAGGGCTGAGCTCCTCTGAGAGAAAAGAGCGGCCAGCTCATGAGCAGACATGCACAAAAGCCTCTTACTCACGCTCGGTAATTTCACCACCTTCACAAAAAATAGCTTTTGTCAAACAAAAAAAAAAAATCCAACTGGTACTTGAGCAAAAGCATTCTTTGTTTCTTTTTCATGTAGTTTTTATAATAGACAGGCTCTCAAGGTAGGCGTCAGAAGTTACAGATAATTACTGCCATCTGCCACATCCGGTAAGACATAAAAAGGTTCAGTCAACACTTTCTGTTATGTGCAAGCATGGAGAAAGAAAGAAATTCTTTAACACGGCCTTGAGTAGCTGAGATGGGAATTGACTATTGAGGTCTATTAAATGGTTCTTCCAACTGTTATGTGACTGACAATGGTGCCATTGAGGCATTAAAAGGGAAGAGGAAGTCATGCGGGCAGCCCATTAAGGCTAGCAGGATGTCAACATTCCCTGAAAATGGCCCCCTTTGTTTGAGGAAACATCACTGTGCCCTAGATTACTTTCTATGCTGCTTGCAGACTAAATTCCTTCCTGCTGGATTCAAATTACTGTCGCACCCCCCCCCTCCCCACCCCACTCTCTCTCTCTCTCTCCCCCCCCCCCCCCCCCCCCCCCCCCCCCACCCACACCACACACACACACACACAAATTCATTATGAACCCTCCTATCACTCATTGACAGTAGCCAGGGATAAACATCACAACAAGAAGGTGAGAAGTCACTAGCAGGGTCTAAACCCTTTCCTGTGCACATTCTACATTAATTATAATACCCCCCCCCCCCCCCATCTCAATGGCTGCGGAGCCATAGCACCAAGGGACACCTTGATTAATCTGAATTGCACAATAAGACCTTAAGCACTTCCCCTGGATACGTTATCTTATCAATGAGATTTAGTGACCATATGGTCATAGTTAAGTTATTACACTGCAGTATAACACGCATGTATGCATTAGTTTATCATTCCTTTTTTGTTTCAAAATTCCCTTTGAGAGACTTAAAGAGCTGATTATAATGGTTTCTTCAAGTACTTTGACCTTTTTGCAACGAACCAAACTGTTTCCACTTTCTGTGTTAAATAGTTTCCCGATGCCGTTCACAGCAAAATCAGCTTTGAAGTGTTTTTAAAGAGGTTGTCTTGAATGCTTACCGATAAAGCCTATGGCTTCGGGGAAGAACTGAGAGAGGTTCTGGCTCCAGTGGTCGGAGATGGGTATCTGCTTGTATTTAAACTCGCCAGCATTCTCAAACAGATTGGGCAGGTTTGGCGTGACGTTCAGAATGTACTTGATTCCGTATTCTTCCAAAACGTCCAGGTTTGTGGAATCTTTGGCGCAGCCCAGGTAGAGGTGCGGCAGGATCTCCACCGGGTAAGAAGGGTGAGGGTTGGACAGGGGACTTCCATCCGAGTCGGTCGCGCTGTTGGGGTCGCGGTCGATATCTGACTCGATGTCTGAGGAGTCGGAACTGATCCGCAGGCCCCCTAACCCCAGAACTTGCGCTGTGGGCGAACTGTTGCTGGAGGCACTGTCCAAATTCGTCTCGCACAGGACAGAGAACTCGGCTTGAAATTTGCTGAAGCCTCCTGCAGGGAGTAAATGATTTGTCAGTACAGTGAGCCAGGGCTTTGACTCCACACGGAAATGTGTATGTGCATTACTGGAAACATAACTTAATGAATACATTTAAAGAATGTATCTATCAAAAATCCATTCGCAAAGTTCACATGTTTATAAATGAGCATTCACTAGTATTCAGTATATACAGATACAAACAAATTAGAGCATAACATTTTCACGGATAAAATGACATGCACAGAAACACTGTTGACTGTTGGAAGCACTGTGAAATTAATATGAACTTCTTGGGGTGTATTATGATTGAATGTAATTAATTAATACCTTCTAAGTAAAAAGCCTTGTATCCTTCATCTTTCATTCGCCTGAGAAGCAATCCCAGCACCGAGCCCCCGTCAACATTCTCGTTCCACTCCCGACTGTATTCGTCGTAAAGTATGATTGTATCGGACTTGCACCGCCGAGCGAATCTCTCCCTGTCCTCCCCGTTGGCCAGCAGAGACTTAATGGGCAGGTTCCCCTTCTTCAGCCGGCGGAGCATGAGGCTCGGGATGGCCACGTTTATCGCGGTCTTGATGTGCGAGGACTCGTACAGCTCGTGAGCTCGGCAGTCCATCACGAGCAGGCTGTTGCTGCGTGCCTGGAGCTGTTCCTTCAGCCACTCCACTGTCTTGCTGATCGCCATTACGGAATCGAAATGAACGGGTTTAAACTTATCTAGCATTAGTGGGAAAACCCGGACACAAAGCTTAACAAAGAACTGTTCGATATATCAAGCAAGTGCACAACTGCATACAGGTTGCACACCTTACAGTGAAGACAAACGCATTGAAGTAATCGCGGTGTAACCATTCACAAAATCTATCTCCAGTAATTAAGCTGTCCTGTTTAAAACAGTGAAATGATGTTCATGACACACTTAGTTGTCTTCTGAAAGCAATATCGATAAAACACGATTTCTAACACCGATATTCCCTGGCAGGATTCTCTACACTGTACTCATTCAAGCGACTCTGCAAGGAATGCCTGTGCGTTTATCAATGACTCACTGAAGGCAGCGCCGAACTGACGTTGTGCTCCTGTTATATAATACTAGTCCGTACACTAAAATGTATGTTCAAAATCCGCAGCCCGTTTTCCTTTTGCTGATCTGTTCCAAATTCGGACAAATATATCTTCATATATTTCAACAATTTTCCAAGGCTGCGCATTGAATAAATGTCTTGTGTAGACAATGATTCGTCCTCTCCGTTTAGCTCTCGACCGCGGCAAGCTCTTGAATGGATACTAACATGGTTCGTTTCAATGGATACATCACATTGGCCAGCCAATGAGAGCGCTCCGACAGCTCGTTGCTGTGGAAACGAGGCCGGATGGAACGGCCTGTGTTGATGAATTGTTAATAAGTTTGTCATTCACAAAAACGGACAAGAATTTCCGCTCCGGATCAATTGAGTGCAAAGAAATAGTGACAGTGGCTCCACTGCAGCGGGAGGAAAGCAGTGTGGTGATTTCGCTTGGATATCCTACTCTGTACTCTTGTTTCTACTAGCTTAGCTAAACATGTAGTGGCATAGCCCTTTGGAAGTTTGCGTAGGAACTAGGTGGCGTAGTCCTCGGCTGTAAAGTGTACCACGTGTGTGCTGCAAACATTCGTCTATAAAACATCAACAGATATATGGACTTAAATATTATGTGGCATTCTGGCATATGTATTTTCAAGTCCCTTTAATTTGTAGCATAGGCTATTGTACACTACCTGACAAAGGTTAGGGCTATACAAAATTCCCTTCATCATGTTTACAATGGGGATGACTGTTTTAGGCCTGCATCATTGTTTTTATGTCAGTTTACTGTATGAATAAAAAAGTAAGTTCCATGAGTCTTTGTTTATCATTCGTAAGATTAATAAAATAATACAAGAACAAATACAACCACATACCAATGTAAACGGCTTTAGTTGCAGTGATATTGATTTTTGCTCAAATTAGAACAGTTTTAGGACTCGCTGGCGTTGCGGGATTTTCTAAGAGGTGTTCTCGCAAATCAATAACATTGCTTTTGACAAAGTGGGAAATAGCTAAAGTTGTTTTCTCTTTTTTTCCACTGTAGCGGCGCGTGGGCTGTCGGCAGTAGCAACCAGCTTGATTGCTGGGCTATTTCCGTCCTCTCCTGGCACGACTCGCTCCAGGGTTATACTGGAGGGCTCCAGTCTGCGGGGGTGGCTTCATATTACTAAGGTGTGTGAAACAGGGAAAATGTCTGTCAATTGTAGTTTGCAGTGACAGAAATTGTAAAGGTTTATTCAAGCATAATATAGTTCATACCAGAGCTCAAATACGAATTAATACTCAATTCATGTTTGAAGAGCGAGGCTACAACATAGGCTTATAGGTTAAAGGTAAATGTTTCAAAGCTTTTAACCTATATTATGTTGTTATTCAGAACACAGGTGGAGCAATGTTTGGCCCAAATACGCATTTAAAGACGATTGATCTAATTTACTTTCTTGATTTAAAAAAATGTCCATATTTTCAACGATGCAAAGAACGGACAATTTAGCCAGTAGGCACAACTCATTGTTCATGATGGCATTGAGTTAGGCTACATACCATTGTAATGCCCTTAGATTTTTACATGGTAATATTACAAAATGAGCCTACTGATTGGGGAAATATTGGACATTGCTAAGTGCCCTGAGTGTGGCCCTGTCTGTGCTCAGTGCCCTGCTGCCACACAGGGACTGAGTATGGCTCTCTCTGCTCAGTGCCCTGCTGCCACACAGGGACTGAGTATGGCCCAATCTGTGTTCAGTGCCCTGCTGCCACACAGGGACTGAGTATTGGCTCTCTCTGTGCTCAGTGCCCTGCTGCCACACAGGGACTGAGTATGGCTCTCTCTGCTCAGTGCCCTGCTGCCACACAGGGACTGAGTATGGCCCAATCTGTGTTCAGTGCCCTGCTGCCACACAGGGACTGAGTATTGGCTCTCTCTGTGCTCAGTGCCCTGCTGCCACACAGGGACTGAGTATGGCTCTCTCTGCTCAGTGCCCTGCTGCCACACAGGGACTGAGTATGGCCCTGTCTGTGCTCAGTGCCCTGCTGCCACACAGGGACTGAGTATGGCCCTGTCTGTGCTCAGTGCCCTGCTGCCACACAGGGACTGAGTATGGCTCTCTCTGTGCTGAGTGCCCTGCTGCCACACAGGGACTGAGTATGGCTCTCTCTGTGCTGAGTGCCCTGCTGCCACACAGGGACTGAGTGTGGCTCTCTCTGCTCAGTGCCCTGCTGCCACACAGGGACTGAGTATGGCCCACTCTGTGCTCAGTGCCCTGCTGTTCCTGCGCTACACTCCCGGAGGAAGGTGACACACATGGATATTGCAGATGGATGGGTCCATAATCAGGGCTTATCTGGGTCAGCGGTGTCTCTGATGACGCTAAAATCATGAGAAGGCTCTCCTCACGGTCGCTTATCTGTGTCCTCATTGTAGCTCACAGTATTATAACACACATCAGCTCCACTGTTTACATTGAAGTCATTTAGCGCTCTGTAATGAGTTTTTACCCAAATTGACTTACAGTTGATTAGGATAACCAAGGGCAAGTCCCCCTGGGGAGCAATTTGGGGTTAAGGGCCTTGCTCAAGGGCCCAACAGAAATGTTTGTGCTGTGGCTAAACTGGGGCTTGAACCTCCAACCTCAGGGTTCCCTGTCATGTACCTTAGCCACTAAACTACACGCTCCACATATTAAATTTAAAAAATAAGACATTGATGTCATATCAAAGCCATGATATATCTGATTAACCTGTTCCCTTTATTAGAAAGCCAAGAGCTAGGAATGACAGGCTGTGTGATGGCTGCTTTTACTGGCCCAGGGTCTGCAGTCAGAGTATGTACGTATGCATGTACAGTATGTCTCCATGCATGTATGTATGATGTATGTATGTATTTATTCATTCATTCATTCATTCATTTAGAGGATTCACTGAAATTTCTTAGCCTGCCCAGTTAACACAAAGCTGCCAAAAAGCCTAAAGATTTGAACAGCTGCAAGGCATTCCAGTAATGTCATTCTCACAGTTATGTACTATTGATATCTGGCCATGAAAATAATGCCATTATGATTATTATTAACCAAACAGAGCATTTTGTGCTTGTGTTTTTGTGTTTTTGTGTTTGCAGCAGAGTAAGGCCGGTGTTATACTTTGCATGTCCGTGAGTACGGGAGGGTCCTCTAGGGTCCGTGTGATGTAAATTACCTCATCAGAGTGTACCTGAGGTTTTGCGTGGACGTACGCGTACCTCCAAGGTTTTGTAAAAGTCCAGCCACACAGAGAGACCCCCATGCTCCTCTTTGCTCAGAACAGCCAATGGTGAGCTCCGAACCTTTGAGCTCCGTCTCCTCCATTTGCATGCACAGCGAATGGTGAGCTCCGAACCTGTGAGCTCCGCCTCCTCCATTCGCATGCACAGCCAATGGGGTGTGTGCAGTTTCAGCATGTTTAACATGAGAAATGCCACCTGTGGAACTGGAGCACTTTAGACCTGCAGGTCCCCCCCCCCCACCCCCCTTAACACGGCTAATGGCAGCTCTGCGAGTCCTCCCTGACCACAGGCCCGCACTCTTCATTTAGAGCTTTATATGCTTAACTCTCACCCTTTTCATAGGACCCGCTAATCAAATTAGCCTCCTCTTTGCTCACGGGCAGTTGCAGCCAGCGTCTGAATGGCACGTCCTTTGTCTTTAGCACAAAAGCCCCCCCGCCTCAGGAGGAGGGAGAGTGGAGCCTTAGTGTCTCTTTCCTGCTGCAGCTGAGTGAAAAGGAACAGCCCCGGGGTGAAACCCCAAACCCCATTTAAATGCGTAAAGGATAATACTTAATATGATTAATCAAGTCAGGTTTTGGGCAGATGGTGTCAGGTGAGAGGGCCACTCTTTAGGAGGTGCTGCTGATCTTTAACTATGTTAAGATTTTACCAATGACACCTGGGGGGGTGGTAGAGGTTGGGGCATGTTTGGGCTGTTGGGGGGGGGGGGGGGGGGGGGTCTAGATTAATAGAGTATCTGTTGACTGCTGGTGATTTTGGGTGGACTGTATTTAAAACAGCTGTCCATGTCAGATCCCACAGAGCAGGAGCCCAGCCTGAGTCCCAAGACCTACACATATCTTGAATAAAGTTCTTTTTTTTTAATGAGATGATTTAATTTAAAAAAAGAAAAAAATTAAGCCACCCATGGACATCTTATTGCATCGACTGCATGACAGAAAGTGACTTTGGCACCTGTTTTTTTCATTTGTTTTTCTGGCGCTCTGCCTGCAGCAGACTTAAGAATTTGGGGAATGCGGATTTGTCCAGACTGCCGCAGGGTTAGGAAGTAACCTGCCCCTCCACAAGTGGGAAAAACAATCCATGTCAACACACCTTAGATAAGACATAAGAACCCAGAACCCGTCAGCACCCAGGGCGTCACCCCATGACAAAAAAGAATCTTGCCTCATGTCATCCAAACACAGAAAAGGAATTCTTTTGAGCAGAAAAACAAAACAAGAGCACAGTTTGCATAGCTTATTTACATAACCCAAATGTGCAAGCAAACACCTCACCTCCCTGAGTTTACATACGCCAAAGGAAAGGAGCGCTTTGCTCATTAGGCTGCTTGAGTTTCAGGTGCCTATCCAAACCTATTCAAATCGAACTGTGGGAAATGGTTCACCTCCATGGTGGAACAAGTGGGCCTAGAGGCTCCTGGGACAGGCTGCACTTCCTGTGTTGGGAGCCAGTTATTTCCTTTTCTTGACAGAGCAGCTTCCTGTGCCACTGCACATAGGCGCCCCTGCAAGTGCTGGGCCTGCCCAGCTCCCCCGGTCTGCGAGCCAGCGGCACAATCGCCGCTCCACCTTTATCTGTCCGTCAGATCTCTCTGTCTCTGAGGGCCAGCTACCGCCTGGGCCTGCTTGGAAGCCATGTTCTTCCGGGGGTCAGAGGTCACCTTTGCCCCACTCACACTGTCTCTCTTCCTGCCTCTCCTTCAATGGGGAACTTCCTGTCTCCACCTCTCTGCCTGCTACAGATTCTGTTTTTATCTACTTACTTTAGAAAATGTTTTCTAGTTTCTTTCTCTCTCTCTCTCTCGCTCTCTCACATGGGCAGGAGTTGCTTTTTTAGTTTCCTCATGAGTCATAGAACTTTACATATCTTTATATTTAAATGCCAGTTCTTCCTTCGTCAAGGTAGACAATTCATTTATACTACCTGTCTGTCACGTTGATGTATTTCATAGCATCACACTTGTTTTGGGATGTGTTGTGCCAGGCAGTCTGTTTGTGTCATTACAGCCTTCAAATGCTCACAGGTATGTAATGATTGGCTTTGAGGGGCTAAAAATGAGACACATATAACTGAGTCTTTATGTAGAACGGCAAGACTCATGAAGTCATTGAATCACAATGCTTTTTAACAAAAAAAAACCTCCCCACGTAATTTAGAGAAGTTCTAATGGAACATCTCGTCAGGGATCAGGTCATAATCTCTTGCTAAAAGAAAAAAAAAGAGTTGTTCTGTTGAAATGAACAGAGGGCCACTAAAAGTGCTTCTGTACTGCCAGCAAATCTCAATGTCATTGTATTAACACTCTTGGCGTTTTGTTTACATTTCTGTGTTTGTGAGGAGGGTTTCCCCAGGGTTGCGGCTACTGCCATGCTGTTTGCATAGTGAATGGAAAGTGCTTGACTCTGAGAAGTCTGGGGGTTTTATTGTTTTAGTTTTAGCTCAGAGGCACTTTAACTGGGCTTTGATTGGCTCTTGGGCCCTGTGGCCCCAGCACAAACACATGCCAGTATGTCCTTGAAAACAGGAAGAGGATGACAGTATGCCCCCCACCCCCCACCCCAAAGAGATTCAGTAAACAGGCAAGCTGGTGTGCCTTTCCGCCAGCTGAGGGTACATGTGTAGTGCAGAGCAATGAGGTTAACAGGATGTCTGGGCTTTATGTGGGGACAGTGGTTATAGCTAGGGGCTTCACAGAAACAGTACAGTCCACATGGTGCAGTCCTGCACACTGCTCAACAATAACAATGACACCAAAGTTAAAAGGAAGGCCAAGTGACCTTGTGTGTAAAACATGGAGGGTGTGCTAAACAAGAAAGCACATCTTTTTTTTTTTGCAAAGACAGAGGTAATTGTAATAATTCTATAATGATAATAATAATAATAAGAATTGTCCTAATAAAACAATATAAAATTAACCAACATTAACACTGAAGTGAAAATAAAATGAATAGCATTTGTGATGATGCTTCTGCTTAGCAAAGAGTAAAAACAGTTTTTAGTCAAAATCACTGGCAGCTGAGGTGTAGCTTGCTCATGGCATATCTCATTCCCATCTAAACTCGAATTTGGAAGTGAATCCGTGAGCGATCCCTGGCACGCGCAGGACAGCATGGCCTTTCCAAAACCCTGTACTCGGCGCGCGGATGTTTTCCCTGCAGAACGCTGAAATATGGAAAGAATTTGTAAACACCACCCCCAGCCCCAGGGCATGCTGGGTAACGGCCCCAGCCCGTAATCAGCAGGGAGCAGGATGATGGTTATAATGACTTTGTTGTGCGACTGTGGCAGGGTGTGCTGTAATTACAGCGCTGTGTGGTTTTCCTCGGTGTCCGGTAGAGCGCCACATCCTCCCGCCCCTCTGTGTAATTGCACAGCACTGCCGGAAGGTTCGCACTCACCCCCGGTAGCAGCACCGTGGCTGGGCCTCGCACCCCCCTGCCCGACACCCCACCCCCACCCCCATCTCCCGGGTAACCATGGGGTGTTAGCAGGGTGCCGCCCACAACAATGCCCTCCAGCCAACCTTTATTGCCACCAAGACTGGTTCAGACCTACATGTTTGAGCACTCTCGGGTTTCTAATGCAAAATGGTTTTATCATGTCTGTGCCTGTCGACAGCTGTTGTGGAACACATGCTTTAGGTGAGTGAGACTAGGAGAAGGAGATATGTACCCATCTGGTTTGCCAGTACATTTGAATCTGCGCTGAGCTCGACCTGCCAACAGATCCACAGTGAGCTGCTAGCCTGTACAGAGAAACATCTGTCATGAATGGAATGTGGGGGTAATGTTATTCATTTTGTGTTTTTTAGTGCTTAATATGTCATTTCAGGAATCTGAACCCATGAATCATGCTGTCTGCGAGTACTTAAAATAAATCTGAAATAATAAATGGCTGTCAAAATGTAATCTGGTTTTTCTGGCTTTAAACATTTCTGTCAGGAATAACAGAACACCAAGTCTCCCCACAAACTAGTGCTCCTGAATTTCTTTGGCCATAAAATGATCACAGCGCCCTCTCCTGTGAGGAGGTGTAATAACAACACAAATGCACAGCTGTGTGGGACAGACCCCAGGGCGGAAGTAGCATTACCACTGAGATTTGATTACAGAAATGAGGACATCGTTCATTACCTGGAACAGGCTGATCTGGGAAGGGGGCAAGATTAATTGCATAATAAGATTCAGTCAGATTTTCTCGAAATCACGGTCAGAGCATATGTGCAGAGCTTTCACTGAGCCTCGGGACAGAATTGGCCAAGGGTTGCTCCTACAACACCAGTTTTACCTGCTGTTCATTTTGCTTTGATGCTGTGGAAACCTACATTTCTGTTCCAAAATGCCTTTTAATTCCATGCCTTTGGGTGTTTCCTAAAGATGTAGATTTCCAGGGCACAGGGAGAAGTGGTGTAGACATTCTTATATGTCAGTGTGGGCCCAGGCCTTGGACCGGGCTCAGAGTGATAGCAATGTGCAGGGGCCCTCCTTTGTTTTTATGTCTTTAGTGTCAGGCCTGTTCATTTGCCCTGTTTAAGGCTCACTTCAGCGTCTTTCCGTATCTGAATATGCATGTTCAACAACACCCAGTTATGTAATGTCTTTGTAGACCTGTAGACTCTGCACCTCTCTACAGGTATAAATGTATCTCCAGGGGGCACCCCCGGTAGAGCTATGGTACAACATTGTGTGCTGTAGCTCTCCATGCAGCATGATCATTAAATTGGCTAACCTCTCTCACTCTCCTCACTGACAGAGTATGGCGGTCAGTGTGGACCCCTCATTAGCATCCTTCACACTTAAACACACTTAAACCCCAACAAAATGGAAACCTTTTCAGGAAGACTCCATTAAGCTACAGAAAGGGGTCTTCAGCATGTGGGAAATCATTGATCCAGTGTCTCCCCAGGAGGGGTATTTGAAGTAGGGCAGGTGGGAGGCTGTGAGAGAGGCGGCGGAGGTGCCTGATTGGCTGAGAGTGTTCGTGAGGGCTGTGAGAGAGGCGGCAGAGGTGCCTGATTGGCTGAGAGTGTTCGTGAGGGCTGTGAGAGGGGGGTGGAGGGAAAATCCAGGGGGAAGGGTGAGAGGTCTTTGAGGGCCCTGAACCTGATGAGAGGACCCTGGAGTCGTGACATCTAATCTATTCAGAGCTCTCTGTCTTTCTCATACCTCCCCCTCTCTCTCCCTCTCTGTGCTTACCTCCTCTATCTCTCCTTATGAATATGATTTTTGTATGTGAGTCTTGAATATTAAGTCTCATTTGAGTAGCATGTGTGTATGTTTTCGTGTGAGTGTATTTGTTTGCATGTGTGTGTGTGCACTCTCTCCCTGTGTATGTTTTGTAAAAGAAGCACAACATAAACACACACTGCATGCATGGAGGTCGTTGCGGTGGCTTGTCGCCTTCATACCTCAATGTTCCTCCCAGGTGCTCTGCGCGATGCCCCCCCCCCCCACAGCAGCTGTGACACGGGGATCCTGGATGTCACCCCAGCGTCACATATACGCCACACAGCTGACGCACTGGGCTCGATCCCGGTAAGCAGCGTAAGCCAAATCTCTTCAGAGGCCTGTGAAGGGAGGGTGAAGAACAGAACGCCGTGACCGTGGTCATGTGCCACCGTTTTAATCCCATTACGCTGCCCGTGAGCTGGAATTTCACTTTAATTGATAACTCTCCTCAACCTGTTCATAATCATTTACATGATTAGCATGGCTGCGGGGCTCGACCACTACACATTATTCATTTGTTCAAATATCAAACAAAAAAAACTATGCCTGTTTTTGGTCTAAATTAAACTATCTGCTGTTTTTCACCTATCAGCATTATTCAGTCCTGTCTGCGGAGATAATACAATGTTGGCAGACAGAGGTTCAACAAACAGGAGAAGACATCAAATAAGCTTTCAATGGGTTTATAAGAAAAGCAATGCTGTGAAAACTACTTAATTTTAACATTAAATCATAGGAAAGACACATTAAATCGAGAAGGACATATGATAAGACATAAATGTTATAACTCATTATGACAATGGTTATAATGCAGTGGTCTCAGAATCCAGTTCTGGAAGGGTAAAGTATCTGCTGGTGTGTTTATGTACCAAACTGTTTAAGTCACTTATTGGCTAAACAGTCCACCCCTTTTGTTTTTTTTTTTGAGAACGAAACTGGCTGCCAGCTGAAATGAAACCACTAAGGACAGTGTCATACCCCTGTTATAACAGGTAAGAATGAATTATTCAATTTCCATAAGTTATTTATTGTGACCTGATATCCTAGTTATTATTAATAACAATATAATGTGAAGTGCACAAAAGAAAGGTGATCGCATTATGCACGGGTTTGTAAGGTGGCTCTGCTGTCACGCGGTCCTGCAGAGGAGCATGCAGATTTTTACACTAGCAGTGTTACTGACACAGACAATAGGCCAGGTTTGAAAGTAAAAGTTTGATGTTGCACCTTCAATGAAATAACCCAGATATGTAAAGGCTAGAACCTTTTCACAGATATTTAACTGCACAAACAAATAACACAGATTAAAGGTAGGTTTTCCTCACTAAGGACGTTTTGCCTAATGCAATTCAATCAGGCCGTTTCTCAGATTAACTAAAAGACAAAAGAGTTCACATCAACATCCTCGCCTCCATGCCAGACTCACCATGTCCTGGTGATGGAAATGTTGAAGCAGTGTAGCTGCCAATAGATTTAATGAATGAACTCATCTTAAACAGCTACAGTATATGTTCTTACTGTGCTTTGGATATAGACATTTACAAATGAACTGTTCTTTATTCGCCTAACACTTACAGTCAGTGCTCATATACAACATTCCGCTGTCAAAAATGAAACTGCCTAATAGCCCAAGCTCATGATAATTTCTAAAGTTATTGTAACTGAAAAATATAAATATTGATACTGCATAACTTCCCTTGTCCACAAAAGGAAAATAATGTCTTTCCCATTTCCCAAGTCTCAGCCGATACGAGCGATAGCATCTATGGCTCCTTAGTTTCCTGTGGATGAAATGTTTCTGCCAAACATGTACAGAAGGTTATTTCTACATGAATACAGAGAGTGAATATTTCCGTTTATCGCTTGAGTCAGGATGTGGGTTTATAAGAGGGGCATTTTCTGGGAGGATTTGGTTGTATACAAACACTATCAGCTTCCTGGCGCCTGCTTATGACACTGCAGAGGCAGAGCGCAAGTCTCATTTTAGATGACCTCATATATGAGAAGGCAATACGGAGCACGTGGACTCAGTACAGAGAAAATGAACATAACGTGGAATAAAAGATGTGTTCTTATTATTAAGTGTTAACATGTTTAACATGTTCAGTCTCATTTTAAATGCAAATTATGGATTTTTGGAAAAGCGGACATTTTATAAATTAAAACTTCATAAACGATGACTTTCTGACAATAAAACGACACATCAACATGAAAATGTTTTGATAGTGCAGTAATTCAGCCCTCTCACCCCGTCACCTCCTCGTGAGGCAAGACTGGCAGATGGGTGCTGGATATCTGGATGTAAGAAGGAATCTTGGAGAACGAGAGTGAGGGGGTGAGTAAGGCAGCTTATCTCAAACCAGAACAGTTGCCAGGTACCAAATCCTCCTTGCGGAGTTTCTCTTAGCAGAGGGGCTCTCTGATTAACAGGGATATGGATTTGGGCTTGGCTGAGAGCACTGTGGAAGGATTAGGAGTGGGGGGGGGGGCTGTGTTTTCCGCGCCTTCACTCTGTTTTCACTTAGTCTAGATCATGTCAGTGTATGGGCCATGCTGTCCCACCGGGATGATGTTGAACACAAGAAACATCAACCACCTGTTTCACACAGGTGTGCCAGTGAAAAAGGTTCCAGCTTCTCCCCTGACATCGCCACAAGCCGTACCTCCAGTATATGTCTGTTCATTTGCATTATTCCACCTTCTGCTTTACGGCCAGGATAATTTTATCATTATTATTGCAACTTTTTCCTCTGCTGCCAGGTTGCCTTTCTGTGTGTGCTGAGAGGGGAAGGGTTTTCCGGGCCGTAGCCTGAGAGCGGAGAGCTGAGGCACAGTGTGGCATTCCTGTTTAAGGTGGTACCACACGCAGTCCCGGCTTGGTAAGCATCATTAAAGTAAACAGTGCTTGATTTGCTTTGATGTGAGGCAGCCCGCGCTCAGCTCAACTGTGCGGGGCCCATCAGTGGCCGGTTAAATGCTGGCTGTGACAGTCAGCCATGGAGGACAGACAGGGGCCAAAGCTGCTTCAGTCCTGCTGCTTCCCCCATGGCAGGAGGGGGGGCAGTTATTTATTAATTAACACAAGTAAATGACAGGAAACAGCAAACAGTCTATTAGGGTGTGCCCCTGGGTGGGCGGAGCCTCCAAGCTGAAGCACGCTCAGTCTCCTCACATCCCCCACGTTTTGCCGTCCAGCTCTGAGCTTAAGGATTCACATTCAAACAAAGATGCTAAAATGTTTAGCATCTACATTTCTGGCTAGGCAAGCATAGTGAATTAGCCTCATCAAGCTATGGCGGACCATACATGCCATTTTGAGGCCCAGAACAAAGTCTAACTATGCTGCTATGCTATGCTATGCTATGCTATCCTGCTATGATTATGCTGGACGGGGGGCAATGGTTAAAGGTCTGAGTTATCGTTTAGGCTTAAGTTAAGGAGTGAGGCAGAAATGTTTGAATTCATAATTCATAAATATGCATTAATTCATAAATATGCAATTAGCAGAAAGTGACACATGATGACCACGGAAGCAGAAGTGGCTGGAATTGATGAAGACGCACCTGGCAGCAGAGCTACTTCGCCAGGTGAGGGAGACCCCCAGGTCCTTGGCCTGCCATGCCGGTAGACAGAGCCAGAGTCTCAGAGAGGAGATCATGGGGTTTCCCCCATGTGCCCTCAGCTTGTCTCAGCCTGCAGGGACACTGAGAGCGAAGATTAAGGCAAACCTATCAGCCTGGACCCTGGCTGGAGTGCTGCAACCAGCTGACACATGACTGAGGAGGCACGTGCCTGACTGGGCAGTAAGAAAGCTGTGTCTCAGCTGCACAGGTATTTCAAAATGCACACAGGAAACAGGGGTACAGACATTTCACCACTGAAAGACATGGTCCTCTTCCAGAAACTCTCCACCATGGAACTTATTTACCATTTTTACTTTATGCTGTCAGCCCTCAAACCTGGACCATACACCAAACCCAGGAAGGTGTGTTAATGGACATTACATTGGGTTTCAACAGACATTAAGATGTTACACTGTTGATTAAACCAAATCTATCTCACAGTTTCACATAAATATGTTCCTACATGTGATGTGTGAGGTGATCAGGTGGAAACGTATGGCAACGATGCAGGACGGTAGTCAGGGCGACAGGGTGATGTAATGCTTAGAGCAGCAGTGCACCATGGGAGAATCGCATAAACAGGAGGCTGGAGGTTTACATCCTGGGTGGGGCATTGTGTTATACCCTCAGGCATGGCAGTAAACCTGAAGGGTTTCAGCAGACATGCAGCTGGGTAAATACAGCTGTGGACTGCACACAGACTCAAGGCTCTTATTCCTCCCATAAGGGGACATTGGGTTTTGAGACAGTACAAACACAGTCACAATGTTCAACATATGCTTAGTGACATCCCTGTGTATATGTCAGTATAGTTTATGCCATGTGTGTTAGCTTGGACAAGGGTAGCTGGGCAAATATTGATAAAACGTTTGTCTATGAGTCAACTGCCCACCGTCTCCCATCTGCACAGCTCAACAACACCTGCCATCAGATGGTGTCTCAGGAAGAACAGTCTGTGCAGTAGCTTCACTCAACTGCACTTAGGAGAACAGGCCGAGGACAACACCATGGCCTTTATAGTTCAAAAACAACAGAGACACACACTCAGACAAATACATACATAAGCACATGCATCCCCTAATCCACACACTCACACACACATACATACACACACACGTAAATACACAAACTCATGCACAAGCTAATACACATACTCATGAATATAACGCAAGTACTCATGAACATGGAGTCACACACTGACAAAGAGACACAGAGAGTGCTCTCACACACACACATGCACACACATCAACACACGCACATTAACCTACGCACACATCAACATGCATTGAGAAAGTAAACAGGCCGGTCTAGGGAAGTCCCATACAGTGCTTGAATGGCAGGCAGCAATGAGGACACGGGTGGGGTGGGGTGGGGTTGACGCAATGCCACACTGATATTCAGACCCAGACAAAATACCGCAAAATAGGTGGGCAGTTCCAACAGCTCTTATCAGCACTGTAGACTGCGTGTACCCACATTTCCTCCATGAAGCAGAAACAGGAAAAAGGATTTCGAAATTAATTTCATTCAGAAAAGTACACCAGAGAAACATAAGATGTTCTACTTACAAAGCCGTGTTTTTTTTTTTTTTGGGAAAGCGCAAGAACATTCACAAACCAAGTTCACGGTTAAGAGGTCAGACATTCAATAACAATGGAGGATGGGGGCAACATAACAACAACAACAAAAAACCTGAACAGTGGAAAAAACTCCCCCTGTTCCATCAGCCCCTCCCCCCAATACCGTCCTTTGTGACGCTGCCCTGGCCCAGGTAGCGCACATCTCAACAGCCAGGCTGAACAAGGCCCAGAAAAGAGAGTGAAACCCAGCATTGACTGTCACAGAAATTTCAACCTTTAGGCTGAGAGCAGCCACCAAGTGTCATACACAGAGACACAGCCAGACAAATAAATGTAGCAGCCATACATTCTATGGTGCTAGCTGATAATTTCCTTTAGTGTGTACTTTTACATTTCCTCTTATGTCAAGGGTTTTCCTTCAATTTCGATTTCAGTTTGTTCAAGTTCCTTCAGTGCAGTCAGGTGATTGGAAGATTTGGATCACCTGTGGTCTGCAGTGTGGGGACTGTCTCCTAATTAGTGATTGAGCACAGTTGTCAATGCATTCTCCATTTAGCCAATCAGGGTGTGACACTGCTTTTCCTATTGGGCTGTTGAGGGGCTGCAGGTTCCAACCCCACTGATCATTTTGATCAGAACAATAGCTGTGACTCATGTCCTCATGTCTGAGGTCAAAATCCTGTCTCTAGAAATTCTGATCTTCATGGGGATTAGTTAGAGGTTTATTCCTAGACCTGAAGACTGTTTGAGGCAGGGCATTTTGAGGGCCGCACTGTTGAGTACTTCATTGCTGGCTCATTAGCGTTTGGGCTGTGGAAGGGAAATTCGTTGCAAACCTGCGGTCATTGGGAAACTTATTTAAACATTATTTTGTTGCAATTGTGTATGTGATGGTTTTAAATCCACCCTCCTGATCAGCTGAAGGTCCATATCTCCACATGAATACCATGTGGAGATATGGACCCTGCAAACTGCTGTGAACACTGTGTTAACTGCTGTGCCTGATAAATGTAAGAAAGTTGGATGTAGAGCCACTTTTATATTTTCCATCTGTCAACAAACAGCACTATATTTCCAGCTTTTTCACTGGCACATTATAAAATGCTTGAGTTATGTGACGCTTTTATCATACATGAAATTTCAGCGAATCTGTGTCACCATTTTACTCTCCTTTTACATCAGAGGAAACTTAACATCAGAGAGCGAGCGCGCAGAAATGGGCAGAGCGGTTAAACTGAGACGTCTAACCCAAAAAACGAAACAAAGCCCCCCCCTGTTCTTCTGAAGAGTGCTACTTTTCACACAATATTCTCAGATTCAGTTCAGATATTGCATTTCATGCGATAAACATCTTATCAGGAAATCTTACTCCAGGAAACTGTAGTTGTTCAGTAAGGCACAGTCCTCTTTCGTTGTCCAGTTTGGAGTGTAATTTGGTATTTTTGGCAATATATTCTGGCAGTCACTGTGACAAAGCAAAAGGCTTTTTCCCCTCCACCTGCTCCTCTAAATGGGGTATTTTCTGTCTGAAAGAGGGTTAGTGATTGTTAGGGGACTCCATTGCTTTCGTTGCAGATAAACAGGATCCCAGGATTCCTCTCTTCTATCAAGCAGCAACAGAATGAGTTTGGCTTCTCCCTTCTATAAAACATAATTTAGGCTATGACTACATTATAAAAGGCTGGATAATAACTACTTATTTACTGAGGCCACAATATTGCATGTAAGAAAACAACACTTTTTTTTGGCCATTGAACACAACAGAGTAAGGGCATATACAGTATGTCTGCTTTATGGCATATGAAGTCAGCACTATTGTGTCTCTCCAGAGACTACAGGTACAGCTGAGTTGAGCACACCTCTTCAGTTGCTGGTCAGGAGGCTCTTGTGTGCATTTAATCTCCAGAGTGTGAGTTTGAGAAAGAAGCAGGGACCAGATGGAGGGCAGGCTATGTCAGAACACAAGCGGTACAGGGGCTTCTTTATTCAGACACACAAACTTCCGCAGGAAGTGTGCTGCTTCAGCCGACGCAGACATCAGAAAGACACCACCTTTCTGCCACACCCATGCCCACACGCCGAGCCTCAACTGCCATTGCACACAGAACCCAGAGCCCCAACCAGGCCCAGGGCCCAGGTGTTTTGTGGGACATTTCTGCAGCACACGATGAGCCAACAGGAGTGGCGGAGATCGGTTTTGTCCCCTTACAGTTAATTACACAGACAGGCTTAAGAGTTGCTTTGAACCTTTAAAACAGACGCCTCCCCCTCCTCCCCCCCCCTCCATCAGACAAAAGCCGTACCGAAAACAGGCCCTGAGCAGAGGGCACCCCATCTGCACAGGTGGCATGGTTGACAGGATGACAGGATATCCGCAGGACCCACGGCCCCGACAGCTGCACCAGGAAGTGGTCCCACCCAGCATGGCCTGCTCTACTGTCACCCCCCCCCCCCCCCACTCTCCCATGGGGTGAGGAATTGTGGGTAAGAGGGGATTTCCTTGCCTCGCTTTGTTCTTTCAGGGCCAGGAAAAGAGCCATCTGGGTGGACCGAGGGGATCCAGACGTGTTTACTGCAGGGATGCAGAGCGGGCGCACACCCAAAGCAACGCCCGCCCTCCAAGGAGCTCCCAAAGGACAGGCCTCCAGACACCATCAGCCCCACCCCCCCCCCCCCCCCATGAGTTTGTGTAGCTGAAGGGGTTTGAGCTCAGGGTCAACCCTAACATCGAACTTACTGAAGGTGTCATTCTCCAGAGGAAACCATTTCAGCTCCACAAACAGGAAGTAATGCTTGTGCCAATCACAACGTGGCTGTCTGCACACCCGCCAGCAGTCCATCTCTTGATTAGATGCAATGATGAATTTTGCCGGGAGGCCACAGAGTCAGCTCACGGTGGAACAGCTGTGAGGTCTGCATGTCTTTCTCCTGTGCCATCTCTCCACAAGGGCCCGATGTGAGCAGAACCAGGCAGGGGAATGCCAGCTACGTGAGGACAATTTACAACTGTTGCACTTTCAGGTGAAAAATTTGACACAAGCATAGGCCCCTCCTGTAGAAAAAAAACAGGTTAATTAGGGAGAGGATTTTTAATTGTTCTGAACGAAGTCTGTCAGTGTAGTATTTCTATGCCACTGTGCTTGTCTGCAACAGCTGGTGCAAATACACACCTGTTCCTCGACTCTAGCGTAGGAAGTGTAGTCCCATTACCGGATTATCTGGACTCTAAGCTATGACTGGACAATCCATGACACCTCGGGCAGAGGAGCTGAGATTACGCCCGTCAGCGTTGGCCGTGTAACGTCATTTCTCTGACTCACTGCAGCTGTAGGTCTTTCAGATGACATGTTCGAGAACTGTCTTTGAGACGAGCAGTGCTGCGATGTTATTTTTCAAAGATGAGATCTGTTTAGTAAGTTAGTCTTGCATTACTAGTAGTTAGGGCTGTATTTTCATGACAGCACAGCACGCAGCAAATGCTAGTTTTACCGCATTTTCAAAACATTTTAACTGGAAAATCAAACATCGAACAAATGTTCAGTCATACATTAACCTGCTATGTTACTGCCAACCAAAACAGAAGTTTTGTGTGCTCTTATGTATGACAAATCCATGTGAATTATATTTCAGACAGCTGAAATTGATGGTTGGGGCTGTAAACTGACAGCTATAAATTGAGTGTGGTGCCTGGAACCTTTTCAGCAGAAGACTGAAATGTGCCTGGCTGGTTCCAAACAAGGCCTACCATCCACTCTGCTGCTCAGCCGCTTGGGTTGTGTTTTCACCCTGCAGTTAGCTCTGGGAGGAAGAGAAAATGTGGCCAGGCACCGGCGAGAGGAAGGATGTGGTACAGAGAGCGCTCACATCCTCCTCGAGCCTTTGTGTTGTGCTTTTACTGCTTCCGCCCGGCGCCCGCGACAGGAAACCCACATCTCTGTGGCCATAAACGGAACCGCGCGCTAAGGCAAAGTAAACACAGCACACACACACGGGCAGTTCAGTTCAAGTTTCACTTCATTCATTTATTTACAATCTGAATAAAAAGAGACACAGACAAGCTGACAAGGACAGACAGACATGCACAGAAATACTTAGGTGGGGGGGGGGTGGTTACAATGACGAACCTGGATGGCAGATGGGGGGGGGGGGAAGGGTGTAACCCACCACTGTAAATGGCGGCCCTGAGGAATGCAAACCCCTCCCCCACCCACACCCCCTGCTGTCCAAACAAGGCGGGTGTTTTCTTAGCTGCAGCTGTCTTCCAGGAGGAGTTGCTGAATCTGGGGGTGTGTGCCGGACCCGTGCAGAGGTGAGGTCTTGTTTTGGCTGAGCAGCTGTGGAGCTGTGGAGGACAAATTACGCACATGGTGGGCAATGACCATGAGCTGGACCACCGGGCAGGCGTGCGGCAGGGCGGGGCCGGCGGTCGGGGGGCAGGCCAAGGCCCTACATGGAGGAGGCCTGAGACTCGCTGTCCGCCGCGCGCTCCTCCGCCCGTGAAGCCTGCACCACCAGGCGGGCCTGGTTATCCAGACACTCCCTCAGCTTGTCCTCTGTCAGGGACAGACGTTCCTCTAGCACCGCCACCGTCTGCAGAGCAAACATAGCCATTAGTCTGTACTGCAGCCTACACCAAGATGCCTGGTACAGCATAATATATTTGACAGCATTCAAAGCTGGTCAACAATAATGGTAAAAAAACCAAGCTGTTCTGGCTGAAAATGGGGCCTTAGGGAACACCAAATAAGTAAAAGAGGGGTTCTCTTCTGACAGTGATTTTAGAAACGGGAGAAGGAGAGGCAGAGCAAACTGACCACAAAGTGACCACGGAATATTATTGCTTTCATGCTAAGAGGGAAGTCACTGGAGGTGAAGTGGCTAAGTCAGAGGCTAACCGAGGTAGCCAAGAATCAACAGGGTCCGTCTGGCACTGTTTTAGGAGACCTATATCAGGGCTGAACTTAAATCATACTCCGCTACAGGAAAATCCAGTCAGTGATGGACAGCAGGGGTCTCTGGTCAGTCTCTCTCCCCTCTCAGACAGGTCAGATCTGCTCTACAGTTGTGTTGAAAGCAGTCAGAAGCAGGTGGCCCCAGCCTTCAAAATGGCTGCTTCAGAGTGTGTTCTCTCTTCAGACAGCGACTCTGCACTCCGCAATACGGACACACAAAGGGTCCGCCAGCAAACACAAAGGCGGTTTTTGGGCCTTTTTGTGGTCCATCCTAACGATTACAACCACACACACAGAAAACATAAATGAATGGCACAAAGCCATCATCTCATATATTCTGAGCCTGAGAGGAAAACGAAACAAAACAAACAAGAGAAGCCGAAGCAGAGTGGCTGCCAGCTCAGATCATATCGCCACGGCCTGTCCGCCTGAAGAAGAACAATAATATCACTTTTCCTTTCAGGAGAGATTAAAATCTCGCCCCGTTCCTGTCCTGTGTGTGTGTGTTTGGAGGAGGGGAAGAGGCGGAGCGAACCTGGGTCAGAACATCCAGCTGTTGTACGATGTGCTCCAGCGTGGCAGAGAATCCATTGGGAAGGCCGGATCTCTCCTCCAGGGCGTAGGTCCTGCTGGTTGTCTGGCCCTCTTCCCCCGGGGCCGGCCTGCTCTCACTCCCACCCCGACCCCTCAGCACCTTGTCTCTGTGGATGTCATGGTCCTGCTGGGGGGGGGGGGGGGGGGGGGGTGGGTGGGGGCACACTGGTGAGCGCTGAGAAAGAGCAGCCTAAATAACCCTGCGCTTCCTGGTCACACAGTCTCACTGTGCTACCATTTCCATCCCAACACACTTTTTGTCTGAGCTCCGGGACTCCAGAAGCAGTGCAGGTCGTGCTGGTACCACCCTGCTGTCAACACAAATACAACCATTCTGTGTTTTATGAACACATATTCCACACTTAATATAGCTGTAATGCACTTTATCTTTAAGAAACAAACTGAGGCAAGCAGCAACTTTTGTCAACATTTACACAAGTTCATGGGAATACATTTCCCTGCAATTACCCAAAAAATTAGAAGATCAAGGTGTCATTTTTTTATTTAATAGGAGCGAAGAAAAAGTGCACTGCAGGTACAGTGAATCTGGGCCATAAAGCCAACCAGTAGCTACCGTTGTTCTTACAAACAGCACTGGGTTAATACTGACAATGAGTGAAACTTATGAATGCATGAAAAAATAGGGTGCCATGACGCCAAACTTTCCAAGCCCATGATCCACTTACTGAGTGAATAGACTTTCAGTGGTACCCTCGTTATTAGGTTACACTGACACACTCAAATGCTGAATTAAAATGCCTGAACACAAATCAAGGCCACTGTATTTAATACAGAGCATGAAACAAAGGAAACGTTACACTGTGTATGCAATACACTGCTCAAAGTACGCTACTATTTTGACTTGTCCAAATGTCATCGTAAAGTTTACCCAATGAATCCATGGTGTGAAATACTGTGTATTACATTGACAGATTTAAATAATTTTGTATAATATCTATAATATGTGCAAAGCTCTTTCAATGTTCAGTCCAATGACCCAATTCCACCTCTGCTGAGATCCACTAGCAGGTCTGCAATACAGTTTGGGAGCCACTGGGTTAGAAAATTGTACAAGGACAGGGTTTGGCTGCGACATTTCCTGGGTGAATGTGACTGGCGTCCTCCAGGGTAGGGCGCCCCACCTGCTGTTCCTCAGTCAATACCCAGGTGGGCAAACCACACCAGAACTGCCCCAGTCCCCCCAGATATGGGTATCCACTGAGCAAACTCAATGATAACAGATAACTCAAGGGCCAAAAAAGCCTGTTATTTTAGCGTTCAGGGCCAGCCGGCCAGTGACATTGTGTACTTTGCTGTAGATAAATTTGCTGTCATTTGCATTTTGTATGTTGATCATTTTGACTGTTTGCATGTGCACAATCAAGCATTCATTCTGTCAGTCTGCCAGTGTCAATATTCACTCTGAAAACAGGTCATGGAATTTTTCCTTTTTTTTTTTGTTTTTGTCCTGCTGACCTGGGAACAGCGAGCGGTTTACATTTATGATGCCCCCCGACCTACAGTGGGAATGAGGGTGGGGTGGGGGGGGGGCATGGATCCACACGGTAACAGGGGCATCTGAAGTTGATCGGAATGTGGAGGAGTATGGGACAGGAAAGGGAGAGGAGGGGTGCTGGGAAGGTGTCACGCATTCCAGGCTAAAGTGTGCTAGAGTCAGCCCCCTCAGCCCCCCAGCTTCCTGTGCAGCGTCACAGCTTCCTGTGCAGCGTCGCAGCTTCCTGTGCAGCGTCACAGCTTCAAAGCACCTAAGCCCACAACCTGAGGTCTTGGATGGGGTGTAGGGGGTGGGGGGGGTAACAGCTGTAGGTGGACAAAGATTCCAGTGTGCTCATGGGAGCCCATCTGAGTCCACACACGACAACCACATCTGGAAAACATCTGCTCTTCCCATTTGCTGTCAATGGACCCGGACCGAGGTAATTTTTCCCCCTAAAAGGAAGTTCAAACACCAGCGGACCACAGTGACCCCGGCCCTGTTTCGCCCTACCGCACAGCGACACCCCCTCAGAGGGGAAACTCCATCAGGCCATGCTTTAAGGGCCACTTAATCAAGGGAAGCTTTAAAACCAAACCTAATTGCGGGACTTTTCAATGGACTTTAATTATGGGACAGTTTACAATAGGTTTAATTGCAGGACATTTTTGAGACAAGTTTAATTGCAGGATAGTTTAAAGCTGGTTTAATTATGGGGTGGTTTAATATGACTAATTATGGGAGAGTTAAAAATGGGTTTACTTATGTTACCTCATGAAACAAGACGGTGACCTCCGCTCATTGCCTAGCCAATCAGAGCAATCCTAACAACCACTGATTCCAAATTCCAAAATTCTCAAGAACATTTATAACCAGGACTTACATCTATGTGAACAGAGTAATACAGTTTCACAGGCCCCACATAAACAGCACAGGGTTTGTGAAAGAGGCTGATGGAGTGAATGGGATCTCAGCTGGAGAGGTTATAAGCTTTGAAGTGAAGGGTTTCAGAGGCGTGATCAGAGATGTGCAGACTGCTGCTCAGACTGCAGGCCGTATATGGACACCGCCCTCCCTCACACTGACCGCACCGTGTGCTCTGAAGCACCCACAGGTGGGTCATTAGCGCTGTGGAGGATTCAGCCCACTCAGAGGGGCCTCATTAGGGGCCCCTGCCCTTCATTTATTCCCCGTGTGCTCTGCGGGGCACGAATCAGACACAACGTCTCGCTCCAGCCCTTCAGTGTATTTATGAGAAGACGGAAGAACAAAGCAATAATCTTTGAACTTTTCGTCCCTTCTTTGTGCGCAAAGCGATACGAAAAGACGCTAATGAGGGGCCATGCTCCTCTGGTTTCCTTAGTGTCTTTTTTTAAAGGCCTGCGGACACTCTGCAGATGCCACACAGCGAGCGCCGAACGGCCGCTAACACTCAGAGTGCCGAATGCTCGCTAACACACAGAACGCCAAACACCCGCTAATACACAGAACGCCAAACACCCGCTAACACACAGAACGCCAAACGCCCGCTAACACACAGAACGCCAAACGCCCGCTAACACACAGAACGCCTAACGCCCGCTAACACACAGAACGCCAAACACCCGCTAACACACAGAACGCCTAACGCCCGCTAACACACAGAACGCCAAACACCCGCTAACACACAGAACGCCTAACGCCCGCTAACACACAGAACGCCAAACGCCCGCTAACACACAGAACGGCAAACGCCCGCTAACACACAGAACGCCAAACGCCCGCTAACACACAGAACGCCAAACGCCCGCTAACACACAGAACGCCAAACGCCCGCTAACACACAGAACGCCAAACGCCCGCTAACACTCAGAGTGCCAAACGCCCGCTAACACACAGAACGCCGAACGCTCACTAACACTCAGAGTGCCGAACGCTCACTAACACACAGAACGCCAAACGCCCGCTAACACTCAGACCGCCAAACACCTGCTAACACACAGAACGCTGAACGCCCGCTAACACTCAGACCGCCGAACGCCCGCTAACACTCAGAGTGCCGAACGCCCGCTAACACTCAGAGTGCCGAACGCTCACTAACACACAGAACGCCAAACGCCCGCTAACACTCAGACCGCCAAACACCTGCTAACACACAGAACGCTGAACGCCCGCTAACACACAGAACGCCAAATGCCCGCTAACACACAGAACGCCAAATGCCCGCTAACACTCAGAGCGCCAAATGCCCGCTAACACTCAGAGCGCCAAATGCCCACTAACACTCAGAGCGGTGAACGCCGCTGGAGCCCTCCGCTCAGCCTGTCCTGTAATGGCGGAGGGAGCGCTGTCCCTGTCACAGGACGCACCGGAATTAAAGCTCGTTTCCCAGCACAGGAAGGCCTTACATAATGAAAGACCGCATCAGAGCCCAGCTCTGAAAGACCCCATTTCTGTTTTTATCTCTCTTCCTTGGATCCAAATCTAGTTTCCGTTCCTTGAAGTACCCGTTACAGCCTCGCTAATGGAGCTCTAAATGGCCTTCTGGCTGACCTGAGACCAGTCTGAGATTACACTCCTCTGTGTTTTTTTTCCCCATTTCCTGTTAACTAAGCAGACTCTCAGGGCTGTACAGTCTCCTTACCCTCACTGAGTCCATCTCAGTTCCAGTCAGCATCAGTGGAACCGCCCCATTACCCCAGCCCATCCTCCAAAAACATACCAATTACAAACCAGGCTACATTCTCCGATTCAATTTAGGACATCCACCTGAGTGTGTAAAAGGCAAACAGGTCCCGAGAGCGACAGAGGAACAGCGAGTGATATTTAGCATAAATGATAGCAATTAAATATTTCAGGGCTGCTGTCATTTCCCAGCAGGCCTGGTAATGAGCGGCTCCCTCCGAGCTTGCGTTTCCAGATCAAACCGGTCTATATTTTAAAAACACACAGCTTGTTCTTCACAGATAACATTCTGTTTTGGAAAAAGAAAAAAAGAGAAATAAAAACAATGCTGCTGTACAAGTGCCAGGGACCATCAGTAGAGATCATGTGACTGGATTAATCGAAGCCACTTCCTGTGTCTTGCTGCCCTCACTCTGCCCACACCCTCAGGTCATACTGTACACAGACATGCTATATCCCACATGCTATAAAAAGCATTTCATATACAGCTTTCTTCGTAAGGAGTTATGTCACATCCCATTGTAAAAGGACAAACACCTTCAGTGGAGCACAGTGAGGGGCCATGGGCCCACACTCAGCCCTAAAGCTGCTCCGTGGGGCCCCACACTCAGCCCTAAAGCTGCTCCGTGGGGCCCCACACTCAGCCCTAAAGCTGCTCCGTGGGGCCCCTCACAGCGCTAATGAGCAGGCCTGCTGAAAGCCTTCTCTCACTCAGGCTGCTGGACCTCCTGAGCTCACAGCCCACTTAATAAGCAAACACATTTTCTGTGACCGCAACCCTTATGAAAACACGGCCTAAGACACATACAAATATAGAAATGACCGTTTAATCCCATATGATAACAGAATTTCACGAACACTGCAACTTGTGCACTGCAAATAGCAAGTTCAGCGTTTACATGTTTTTCATGTTTTTATGTGTTACATACAGCAAATATTTTTTCCCTCATTTCTATCTCCCAACCCACGTCACCCCCCTCCCACAACCATATAAATACAATATTCCATACAAATAATGTGTGCTTATACAGCATTCTCGGTGAGGTGGTTTTATGTCTCTGGGGACAGACTGGCTGTGGTGACCTTTAGGAGGTGCTGTCAGCACTCTGGTTTGATGAGCCAGCAGGGGAAAGCAAGGCATCTCTATGGTAACAGTGAAGCACTCAGCCTGGTCTCTGACTGTGAGGGAATCCAGGATAAGGAGGCAGACACCGGGCCGTGGCGTTTTGACCCATTTCCAGAGCTCAGAACAGCGTCTGCCACATCCGTCTCACAGCAAGCGCGACGATGACTCACCCCCCACCCCCGAAACGGTGACACAAGGGCGCTCGTACCCACGGCACCCCAAATGCCCTGAGAGCCAGCCAGCCAATCACAAGCCGCCCACCAGGAACCAAATCCCAGCCAGCGTTACCGACCGGCAAGTAATCGTCTCCTATAATTAAATTCATTGGGAGCTCTGGAGCGCTGCGTTGTAATACACTCTTTAGAGAGAAAATTAAACAATGCCATCTAATCACTTACACTCCCTTCTCCCTTGCTACATACAGCGCTCAGAAACGTCTATGGTACTCACACTAACCTACATTATCACAACATAGAGCAGGCAGGAACTTCTGTGGTACTCACACTAACCTACATTATCACAACATAAAGATGGCAGGAACGTCTGTGGTACTCACACTAACCTACATTTTCACAACATACAACATGCAGAAACGTCTATGGTACTCACACTAACCTGCATTATCACAACATAAAGATGGCAGGAACGTCTGTGGTACTCACACTAACCTACATTATCACAACATATAGCATGCAGAAACGTCTATGGTACTCACACTAACCTACATTATCACAACATAAAGCATGCAGAAATGTCTATGGTACTCACACTAACCTACATTATCACGACATACAGCATGCAGAAACGTCTATGGTACTCACACTAACCTACACTTTCACAACATATAGCAGGCAGGAACGTCTGTGGTACTCACACTAACCTACATTATCACGACATACAGCATGCAGAAACGTCTATGGTACTCACACTAACCTACACTTTCACAACATAAAGATGGCAGGAACATCT
Source organism: Albula glossodonta (assembly GCA_019788955.1). Lineage (NCBI taxonomy): Eukaryota > Metazoa > Chordata > Actinopteri > Albuliformes > Albulidae > Albula > Albula glossodonta. The sequence continues at coordinate 269,740 of JAFBMS010000107.1, read as the reverse complement.
GTGGTACTCACACTAACCTACATTATCACGACATACAGCATGCAGAAACGTCTATGGTACTCACACTAACCTACATTATCACGACACACAGCTCATATGAACATATTACATCATTAATAGATGTAAGAAATGAAGTGCATGTAGCCAGCAAAAGGTCTGTACTGCCTTCTACATGAGTATTCCTGTCGTAACATTGTTTAAGTAGAAGTGTATTACCACACAGGTGGCACACACAGGATAGTGTGTTAGCAGTTAAGGCTTATGCAACAGCTGACACTGATGTTTAGTGTTGGACAGCTCATTTTCTGTTCTCAAATGGTGTGACTCACTCTGCTCCAAAAGTCGTGATTTAGACTATTCAGTCAGTGTATTTTTGCTCAGAGTTTGTCTACTGAAGTTTTACTTATTTTTTTTTTTTTTGGTGCCTGTTTTTGTTTTGTTTTGGTGCAGCCCTGTTCCAGTGGAACGCTGGGTTATAGAGGTGACCGGGTGCCATCTTTGGCGCACCTCCAGCAGAAATTTAGCCGCTTATATAAGACGTCATGCAACAATGAGTCATGCCGATAAACCGTACGTTAACCCCGCTGACATTGCGGGGAGGAAACACGGGCTTTGTGAGGGCACAAACAACTCCCTGCTTGTGTTACCACCGTCATCCATTCATATCCCCGGCTCAACTGAACACCAAGACTGGTGTGCACCAAGAGAAGGGTGGTGCTGGCAGAAATGCCAGAGAGGAAAGAAAACGCACTGCTCCCCTATTGGCTTCAATGCAGGTGACAAAATATTCAGCCACTTTACAGCTAGACCAAACAGGTAATGCACCCTTGACCAAACTACACTGAGCTACCCATTCATCCACTAGGGCTGCACCAGGTAAATGACTCACATCACATTTGCATCTGCATCCAGCAGAATAATACCTGAAACAGGAGAGCATGGATGCTAGCCCATTCGGTTAAAGCACATTGTGGATTCTAGCCCATCCAGTTAAAGCAGATTGTGGATGCTAGCCCATCCAGTTAAAGCAGATCGTGGATGCTAGCCCATCCAGGTTAAGCAGATCGTGGATGCTAGCCCATCCAGTTAAAGCAGATTGTGGATGCTAGCCCATCCAGTTAAAGCAGATTGTGGATGCTAGCCCGTCCAGTTAAAGCAGATAGTGGATTCTAGCCCGTCCAGTTAAAGCAGATTGTGGATGCTAGCCCATCCAGTTAAAGCAGATTGGTGGATGCTAGCCCATCCAGTTAAAGCAGATTGGTGGATGCTAGCCCATTCAGTTAAAGCAGATCGTGGATGCTAGCCCATTCGGTTAAAGCAGATTGTGGATTCTAGCCCATCCAGGTAAAGCAGATTGTGGATGCTAGCCCATTCAGTTAAAGCAGATCGTGGATTCTAGCCCATGCAGTTACAGATCAGTCACTGACAAAGCCGGCTGCTCTCACCTACACACAGCCCTGCATCGGGAGCCCCAATTACCATAATCTCTGGTTAATATTTACAACACAGTCCTGGCACACAAATAATTAACACCTACACCAATAACAACCTTTTTACAGGATCCGTCCCTGGGAACAGCTGGGAACAGACCCAGAGGCGGCAGGGACAGTCTTTTCCCACTGTTCTGATTACGCTGGTTACAGCAGCTAATCTTGTGTCAACAAAACGAGCAGGTCAAAAAGGGGTTTTACAGTGGTCAGCAGTCCACTTATCTGCACAGAAACAGATAACACAGGCATTACCTGCCTGCTTGATTTGTGCCTTTGAACACAATGTTCTGTCCAGGCCTGGTTATGTTCTGCTCTCCCATCCAGGCATAGAGCATTTATAGAAAAAAAAAAAATAAAATAAATAAATAAATAAAATGATTACACTGCATAATTGCTGGAAGTCTCTTTTCAGCTGGCCAACAGGAATACATTACAGTGACATATCATATGGTGATTCATAAAAGCGCAAAACTTAAAGTATAACTTTTGGAAGAACATCAACCCACTAAACCTGAAAGTGCCTGAGTAGGGGGGTATGTGCCCTTATTTGCCACCGGAATTGAAAGTCCCCCTCCAGTCCCTCCCAGTGCAGACAGGAGAAGGGCAGCATGGCCTCCAGTGAAACCGCTCATTCTGCAGCACGTTTGAGCCGTGCACATGGTCCTTTTATACTTCATCTGTCCCTGGAATCTCTGTTGTCCAACAGCTTGGTTTTTACCCACAATAGCTTTCTTTTATTTTTTTATTATTTATTTTTTTCGCTCTTTTTTTTTTTTTTTTTTTTTTTTTTTTTTTTACATCGCTCTCTCTCTATTTCCCTCATTGTGTTCACATCCCAGATGAAATAAAGGTGAAATGAGAAAGTCTAAACACTGTATGTGAATTGCATGACAACAGCAGGGAACGACCCAAAGGATAACTAATACCAAATCAGCACCGATGAGAGAACAGATGAGAGAATTGTGCTGTGAGGACCAAGCCCAGTGACATTTTCTATGCACACCGTTCAAGTGGGGTTTACCAGAGACCTGCACAGGAGTCACAAGCAACAATTCAGAGCTGACAGAGCAGGGTGTGCATCGGATTAGGACTTTGCAGTGGATGAACCCCCATTTAAGGTGCTTTTTTACACCTTATCCACATTAGTCCTGTTTCACCTCATTCCCACGGGACTGTGAAAATGAAGTGATTTTTCATTCCGCACAGTGCACAGTGACCCACACAGAGGGAAACTCGTGAAAAGAGAACATGGACAAACTCATCAGTGCAGGCAATCCACGCTGAGAAAATTTGGCGTTACTATTCTAAGATACAATGCCAGTGTGTGCGCTCACAGGGGAAGCACTCAGTGTCACACCCCTAACACGGCCCTGTGCCCCTCTGCACACTCAGAGGAGTTCAGCTCAGGAGCACGGAGAGTGACTGTGCTCAGGGGGGCATCCACGCTAGCGCAGGCAGAGTGACTGTGCTCAGGGGGGGCATCCACGCTAGCGCAGGCAGAGTGACTGTGCTCAGGGAGGCATCCACGCTAGCGCAGGCAGAGTGACTGTGCTCAGGGGGGCATCCACGCTAGCACAGGCAGAGTGACTGTGCTCAGGGGGGCATCCACGCTAGCGCAGGCTGTCCTTCAGAGTGGTGTCACTCGCTGCTGCCTGTGCAGAGGCTTGGATGGCTATTGAACACCAGCGATGCCATGGGGCATTTAAAGAGAGGGGAACTTTGGGTCATTGATTGGCAGGGTAACTGGGGCAGCGGGACACAGAGGGGGGCGTAAGCGAATGTCACACCAAACCACTGCAGCCCTCAGGCGCCGCACCACGCCGTCAAAAGGACTAACGCCTCCACGGTGGGTGGCTGCTGTCTTCGCCAATCAGAAATAAATATAGCAACAAAACGTTGCGCTCCTTATTTATGAGGAGCTCGGGTTAGCCTCTCTCTGTCTCTGAATTTATGGCTTCTGGTTCGCACAGGAAGTGGGATGTGTGTGACCATGGCATTTCCTGAGTTTATGGTGTCAGTTTTCAGAACAATAATGGCTCCCATTTGCTGGCTTCCTGTAAGCGAGGCCGTATTCACCTCCTGCATGTGGCCTTGCTTATGTCAACAGCTGTGAGCATAAACATCCATGTCCATATGATATGCACACCCTCTATTTTTATGAAGACTTTATTATTTTTAGTGCTGTATTGTTAAGCACTTTGGAGTTTGATGGTCATATGTGATACAAATGCAATGTTTGATGCTGTTCTTGGTATTGTGTGGATATGTGTATCACATTACCAAGGTTGTGTAACATCTCAACAGTCAAGCTTAAGACCATCTCTATGACAACACTGGGCAAGAACTGGACAGGGCTGTTCTCTCTCTTGTGTGTGCATGCTTTCCGGGCAGCACGGAAGCAAGAGACAACGCTGAGACCCAAGAGACAACTCTGAGACCAAAGAGACAACTCTGAGACCAAAGAGACAACTCTGAGACCAAAGAGACAATGCTGAGACCCAAGAGACAACGCTGAGACCCAAGCGAGCCTTGGCACATCCGCCGATTCTCATCAGAAATCCCAAGCATCACAGGTGGCTGTAGATCATCTCCAGGACGCCCTGGGAGGGAGCAGGTGTGATCGCATGTGCTACAGGTGTGTGGCCCAAGCATGGGTACAAGTGTGGCACCCACAGACCCTCCCTGCATTTCTGTGGGCAGCTGGGTGGCACCGGTCGGCCTCCTGGTGTCCCGCTGGCAAGGTCAGGCAGGGCCCGCATGTGCGGGTTTCACATCTGTAACCGCGGGCATCAAGCGACCCATCAGATATTGGTTTTCCACTGTGACCCTGGCACAGCGCCAACCCTGGCTTCAGCAAAACGTGCCAGCACAGGTCATGTGTGTTTCAGTGACACTCACAAACCACATCAGTTACTGCGCTGAGGTGCTCTGCAGAGCAATGCAGACTGGGTTATTCATATATTTGTGGAAACAAAAAAAATGCCAAATAAAATGTAAAATAAAAATCCTCAATTTTTGCATGTTTTGCAAAATCTGCGATCGTTTGCAATGTTTGTTTGCCAAGCAAATGAAGGAATACTCCCTTCCTCAGTCCTTGGTATTGCTTTGAGATCCAAAAAACGTGCCAGGACTGAGTTGCCATGACAACGCCACAGGGACAACATCGCGGCTCAGGGGTCCTGGAGGGCCAGAAGGGCCAGCGGCAGGATTCTGCTGAAGCCAAATGACAGAGGCTCTTCTGCCCTGTGGAAAGACAACTGGGCCAGGCTGAAAGCAGCCCGCTGGGCAGGACCAGCGCACGGACTCACATGTTGCAGAACCCTGTGCAGGGCCAGCGCACGGACTCACACGCTGCAGAACCCTGTGCAGGGCCAGCACACGGACTCACACACTGCGCTGCAGAACCCTGCAGGTTCCCAGAGCTGGTTTTGCTCAGGATTACTGACAGCCTGCGTCTTTGCGGGAAGCTGACGCACGACTCCGTTTAACACATGCATCCCGAAAACAATGAAATCCTCAGTTTCCGCAGAAATGCCCCTCTTTTTTGGTGCAAGCTGATTAGTACAAACGGCAACCTTTCTGGCCTCTTTTCCTGGAGAGGGCTTAAAGCCTGAGAAATTCTCCCACAGCTGTTTTCTCAGGCCGGCCACAGACTGTGGACAGGGTTAGCGCCGACTGCAATTAAAACAACCAGCCATTGTTCTGGAGAGTGGAGAATTCCAGAGAAACTACATTAAAACAGGAAAGCAACGAATGCTGCACAAACGAATGCAGTCCAATGGCATTAGCTTGAGCTAGGATGCATTTAATGTTTCATCATGCAAAAGTTCTTTGATTTTTAATATCGCGCAGACTAGTGTAGTAAACACCGCAATTCAGGATTATATTATGAGTAAATCCTACTGCAGTACCACTGCAGTCAGTACTGTGTCGTGATTAACAAGTAATTCAGAGTTGACACAATATGATGCTGAGCTTTCCCGGGGGGGGGGGATGGGGGGGGGCACGTGTTTTGCCAGCTCCCAGAGGAACGTGCCACAGCACTGCAGGAAAGACATGGGTCTGTGCCACAGAGCGGTAGCTGCTTATACAGACAGCACCTGGGGCCTGGGTCCCTGACCTACCCCACACTGCCCCACCCGGGGCCAGCGAGACTCTGCCTGCACACCCCTGCCTTTCACAGGGTGAGAAACACACCCCCACCCCTCCCCAATGTGACAGCTGATAACTGACCCCCAAAGGGAGGGGTGGGGGGGCTGGCACTTCCTAAATGAGCAGATATTGTACAACTGACGGAACGGGGCCCACCATGAGAAGGCATCGCAGCCATGTGATACAAACAATCAGCAGGTCTCCTGCCTCCAGCAACCCCACCCCCCCGTGCCTTTGTTCTGACTGACACACTAAGGGGGGGGGAGGCGGGAACCACTCTTTCATCTTCCTCCTCCAAACACCTCCTCTTCCTCAGGACAATGGCAGCACATTCCTGACGCTTTCAGGTACGGGGTTGAACTGATCCTGGGTCAGTGCAGGTGGGTGAAAGGTCATATGGGGTCAGCAAGGGAGAGGGAGGAAGCAGATGTTTCAAAATCAATGAAGACTGACCAGACCGGAAACAACTCCTAAACAGCAGGGAAAAGACTTTTATACCTGTATCACCTATTCATTTGTCAGTCTACAACTCATCGGGGGAAATGAAATCAATCGGGAGGTGAAACAAAGTATATCGTACAAAAATAACACCTGGGATTGCGCCTTTAAGAGCACAGATGTATACGTGTTTAGTGTGTGGTGTATATCAGGCTTCAGGGTGGGGACTAACGATGAGTCACTCAACTGCCGTTCAGTAAACAAGCGCAACAGATAAAAAAAGTACAGGCGTCATCCTAATGGCACAGCTATCAGTAATTATAAAAGTACACTTTCTATGATGCAGAAAAGTCATACGTTTGATAGCTAACAGTCTGTGAACAAGCTATTCCATTACTCTTTAGAGTAGCTATCTAGCTTGCCAGGTTTGCCAGCGCAGTGGTATTTGTCATGCTATGAGTTCTCATACGCTAACTACAGCAATATGAGAATGCAGGCAGTAACCCCCCCCCTTTGGAAATAATTTGATTACAATAATTTCATAATTGTACATTTTGAAAGATTTGTATTTGCTAATCTATAGAGCAGTCCAGAGGGGAAGATGCAGAATGTACAGGGCCAAGGTACAGAGAGGCGGGGTAGCGTGTTGCTTTCCTGTGGTCTTTATCTTAGCAGGTGAGTAATGCTCCAGATAAGGTCTTACAGGGAGATTAGGGGCAGGACTTTATGTCACACAGGAGGGTGACACATCGATGACTCAAACATGGCCTAAGTTCACCCTACAGTGACCCATGTGCCTAGGCCTATGCACTACTGTACAAGCACAATGGAGCCACGACAGAGAAGCTAACATGTTCTGTGAGACTGCAGCAGCCAGTTGCAGCCCCCGCCGGCCTTTCAGACAAGAGGAAATGCAGTCCAGTCAACTTTGTGACTAAATGTCGAGACTAGCTACAGAAAATCAAAAACTTGTGACCCCCCCCCCCCACCCACCCCAACCCCCAAAATCCCCTCGCCTGGGACCAAACCAGCACTCCACCCCAAGCTGAATTCCATGGGAAATGCTCCTAATTTGGTTTCAGGTGATTTGATTGATCCGCTGCGAGCGAAGTCTTTGCTGAACCGCTTGCTTTGCACACATCCTGAGTGACTCTCCTAACCTAAGCAAAAGCCTCCAATAACAGACACGTTAACAGTCATTCACATCACAAAGCATCACTTGAGAAATACAGGTCAGAGGACGGTCAAACCCTCCGTCCAGACTCTTTGAAGTACAGTGCGCGATACCCAGAAACGCTACCCAAAGAATCTATAAATAAATAACAGCAACGGGCTGGAAGTAATTAGAGGCGTGCGATGCAGCTGGGAGAGCGAGCCCACACTCCCGAGCACCAGGCAGTCACATGCAGCACTGATCACGCTTGAGGAAAAGAACCGTGAGAACGATCGATGGAGCCGCAGGCCAGCAGCGAGAGGGTAATCTGCCACGGAAAACAGGTTTATCTCGCTGAGTGCCGTGCGCCGTCATGCTGACCGTGCGCAGGGAGGGCCTGCAGTGGTACGGTAACAAAGCCCAGGGCCCTGGGGGACAAACGCACCCCCAAAACATCTGTCATGGGGAGAGGCTATCTGAATGCAAGTGGCTTAATTCAAGGGTTTCATTACTACTCTTTCAGCCCCATCTATATGAATGTATCTACATAAATGTGTGTGTGTGTGTGTGTGTGTGTGAGTGTGTGTGTGAGTGTGTGTGTGAGTGTGTGTGAGTGTGTGTGTGTGTGTGTGTGTGTGTGTGTGTGTGTGTGTGTGTGTGTGTGAGTGTGTGTGTGTGTGTGTGTGTGTGTGTGTGAGTGTGTGTGTGTGTGTGAGTGTGTGAGTGTGAGTGTGTGGGTGAGTGTGTGTGTGAGTGTGTGTGTGTGTGTGTGTGATGTGAGTGTGAGTGTGTGAGTGTGTGTGAGTGTGAGTGTGTGAGTGTATGTTTGTGTGTGTGTGAGTGTGTGTGAGTGTCTGTGTGTGTGAGTGTGTGTGTGTGTGTGTGTGTGAGTGTGTGTGTGTGAGTGTGTGTGTGTGTGTGTGTGTGTGTGTGTGTGTGTGTGTGTGTGTGTGTGTGTGTGTGTGTGTGTGTGTGTGTGTGTGTGTGTGTGTGTGTGTGTGTGTGTGTGTGTGTGTGTGTGTGTGTGTGTGTGTGTGTGTGTGTGTGTGTGTGTGTGTGTGTGTGTGTGTGTGTGTGTGTGTGTGTGTGTGTGTGTGTGTGTGTGTGTGTGTGTGTGTGTGTGTGTGTGTGTGTGTGTGTGTGTGTGTGTGTGTGTGTGTGTGTGTGTGTGTGTGTGTGTGTGTGTGTGTGTGTGTGTGTGTGTGTGTGTGTGAGTGTGTGTGTGAGTGTGTGTGTGTGTGAGTGTATGTATACATTATTCAACTCCAGAACATCCGTATGTTACTCAGTATGTACTGAACATTTATGTAATAGATGTTTATTTTGTAACTGCTAGCTCTATTCACAAATCAATCAATACATGTCAGGCCTCTATACCGTCTGAGCATCTTTCAAACAGATTGTTTCCTGAGGAACCTGGCGACTGAAGAGGGGCCTACGGCATGCAATAAAGTCACACCAGGGGTTTGGTTATGTAACAGCCTGAAGGGAATGGTCTCCAGGTTCAAAGCAATGCTGGGAGAAGGCATGCAGCGTGAGGGGAGGCAAAGAGCTGTGCTCTTTTCTGCATCAGACCCATGGACTCCTACCTGTGAAAAGCGGTTTCTAATTCACTTTACCTGAAAAAACACCTGGGGTAAACAACCAAAACCTCAACCTGACCTTATCTTCACCATGATGTATTACAGTATAGAGCACACTGATGAGTGAGCTGTAACCCTGATGAGTGAGCACAGACACTGATGAGTGAGCTGTAACCCTGATGAGTGAGCACAGACACTGATGAGTGAGCTGTAACCCTGATGAGTGAGCACAGACACTGATGAGTGAGCTGTAACCCTGATGAGTGAGCAACGACACTGATGAGTGAGCTGTAACCCTGATGAGTGAGCACAGACACTGATGAGTGAGCTGTAACCCTGATGAGTGAGCACAGACACTGATGAGTGAGCTGTAACCCTGATGAGTGAGCACAGACACTGATGAGTGAGCTGTAACCCTGATGAGTGAGCACAGACACTGATGAGTGAGCTGTAACCCTGATGAGTGAGCACAGAAAATGATGAGTGAGCTGTACCCTGATGAATGAGCACAGACACTGATGAGTGAGCTGTAACCCTGATGAGTGAGCACAGACACTGATGAGTGAGCTGTAACCCTGATGAGTGAGCACAGACACTGATGAGTGAGTTGTAACCCTGATGAGTGAGCACAGACACTGATGAGTGAGCTGTAACCCTGATGAGTGAGCACAGACACTGATGAGTGAGCTGTAACCCTGATGAGTGAGCACAGACACTGATGAGTGAGCTGTAACCCTGATGAGTGAGCTGTAACCCTGATGAGTGAGCACAGACACTGATGAGTGAGCTGTAACCCTGATGAGTGAGCACAGACACTGATGAGTGTAACCTGCTTCTTGGCGTGGACAGACACTGATGAGTGAGCTGTAACCCTGATGAGTGAGCACAGACACTGATGAGTGAGCTGTAACCCTGATGAGTGAGCTGTAACCCTGATGAGTGAGCACAGACACTGATGAGTGAGCTGTAACCCTGATGAGTGAGCACAGACACTGATGAGTGAGCTGTAACCCTGATGAGTGAGCTGTAACCCTGATGAGTGAGCTGTAACCTGCTTCTTGGCGTGGACAGACGAGGGGGATGAGGCTGTTTATTTGCACACACATGGAGTGGGAGCGCTGGGGGAGATACGGGCAAACGCTTGGAGGCTGGAGGTCAGGTGTGTGAGGGACAGGGGGAGGTGAATCTCAGGTAAGCTGGAGAGGGCCAGAGGAGGCCTGGGGTTACAGCAATGGGTGCTGTGGACTTCATGGTCGGGAGTCAAACTGTGTCACTGAGGACTGCAGCTAGGAGCCCTGCTGGCCACTTCATTATGCCCAGATATTGGAAAAACGTGCCGTACTTTTCTCCACTATCATCACCTCTCTGATATTGTCCAGTACTAGTGGGCGGGAGGAGTCAAGGTGAGGATATTTCACTGTGAAACCTTGCAGTCATTTTTTTTTTTTTTTCTTTAAGTCTCCAGAACTTTCTCACAACCCTGAGTTTGATGATGGCCTTCCAACCAAAGCAAGCAGAATCTGGTTATCGACTGTCGGAACACCGTCTCTCGGTAATTACTGTTCACCTTCACCTTCAGCCTCTCTTCTCTGCACCAACCCCGTAGTCTGGGCAGGGCCCTGGAGATGCACATGAAGCTCTGACCATGAGGGGGTTAAACAGGGCGAAGACCAGCATCATTAAGATCCAGAAACATTCGATTCTAGCTTTAACAGTCTCTACACACTAAGAAAGGATTCAGAAATACTTCAGACAAGCCGAGTGTTGTACAGAGATCAGAGAGGCAAGGTTTCAGTCATCTGATTTCAAACTGGACATAACCCACTCACCCGGCAGCGCACCCACAGCGGACCCCACAGGCTGGCTACTTATGGAGTCATAAGTGAAGAGCAGGGCCTCTGGGGGGGGCTCACGCAGCACAGGTGAGCCCTGCACCTGGAGGTCCATTCACACCATCACCGGCTAAACATGTCTGTGGAATGATAGGGCTTAAGCAGGCTAGTTTCGCTGCACACATCACTCCCTGACCTTACTCCTTGTCAGGCCGGGTGCACAAACCAAGTACATGCTGACCTCATAATCCTCCGATGACATGGCAGTATGTGATTGGTGGTGCATCTGCAGGGTGAAAAGGAGCAAGTTTGATTGTCCCCTAAACCAGTGGAGTCATGAGCCTTCAGCTCTCCTCCTGATTTCAACAGGAAAGAGTTGCTCACAAGAGATCAATGAGCTGGAAAGAATGGGAATATGAATTATTTCAAACAGAAAAACGATGGAAACTGTACAATATGGTGAGGTGGGATAAGTTATTTTTCAAAGTGTCACGTACCAAAAGGTGCCCAGTCCACATGTGCTTACAAGACACTACAAACATAAGCAAGAGCCAGAACATGGCATAATGAGAACGAAAGAACAAATGCAATACACTTCCATACATGACAAACAATGTCAAACCAAATATGAACACAATCCTACTCCTTAGACTTTACAACTACCACAACTTAACGAAGGCATATCTGAGTGAATGACTACGGAATACAACTATTTTAGCATAGCCCCATGAAATAGTTTCCAGGTCTGCTGTTCTGATATGATAATAACAACAACAACAACAATAATAAGTACAGAGAGAGTAAATAAAATTGTCAGGCTATGAGTCAATGAAGATCAGCCTGCTTGAGCTTCAGGGACTCTTATGAAAGATCTGCTCTGAGCTCGCCTATCACGACAGAGCACTTCAGCAGACAGAGGCTGCAGAAGCGGCCCCTGTTCCAAGGTGAGGAGAGAGTGCCAAGGGCAAGAGCAGCCGGCCTGCCATGTGAGCCCCTTCCTGGAAACAGGGCTCAAACCTTCTGCATTCTCTCAGAAAAGTAGCCACGTGTTCCCCCGCATTTCAGCACAAAAGCTAACCTCAACATCTGCCCAAGGCCAGAGCGATGGACAGTCTGTGGGCTTTGTGACAGACGGACATGAGACGGTGTACCTGATCAAACAGCGGGACTGTTACAGTACCAGTGCCAGCAGCCAGAACCCCAAGAGCCCCATGGGGCTGAACCAGGCTGGACTCATCAGCACTGGCATGAGAGATGACCTTACAAATTGTAGGAGTGTTGGCAGGCCTATAGGGGGCAGTGGTAAGCAAACAGTGACAGAGACATAACACAACACAGTATGTATAGTAGTTATATACAGAGTTGTGTAACACAGTAACCCATGCCAAGCGTGGTGTATCCCAGGTTAACTTGGTCTTAGAGTATCTCTCTCTACCACAGCCAATGAGTTATAAGCATGCTGGTGCAAAATGGCCGTCATACCTTACCCAGGTGGATGCTACATGTCAACTGTAATAGAGGTGAGTCCCACTACTTTCAAACCCTGGAATGCAAGGAGCTACATAAATATCATCCATTATTTAGCGTTACTGTTAGCATGAATGCGGGAAGCAGAGGAGAGGTGCTCTTCCACTAGGAGTTTAAGATTTTAAAGATTTTAAAACACTAAAACATTAAAACAATAATCAATAGTGTGCTGTCGAAGCAAGAGACAAGCATGTGCGCTGAAACACCTGGGCTACAGGGACAGGTATCTGTGCTCTTATGTCACAGGTAATCTATTAATGCTGGCAGGATCTGAACCAAGAACACCTTGAAACAACAGCAAATTAGAGTCTTCCACCTGTCCATCTTCCATCATTTCAGTGAGGGAGAATCCCAGGGAAATGATACTTATTAAATATATGTTAAACAGCTTTCCGATTTGTTGTCTTGTGCCTTTCAGAAGATTACAGTAAAAATGGAGGGCCTATCTCTGCTGGCATCTCAGAGATGCATTTAAAATGAGTGCTGTGCTTTTTCTATCGTTTGCCACAGGAAGTACGCTGAGTGAGCTGAGAGGAACTGGCTTTATCCCACCCTGAGATGCACTACCTGCGCACTGCTGCAAACATGACCAGCCATGTTAGGGCTGTGCTGGGGCCCCATTAGAGAGAGAGAGACATGAGGAAAACATGACCCCCGCGCTACCCTTCCCATCATCCCTGCTGGCCATGCCTGGCGACAGAGAGGAAGTGGCTGACTGATGGAGCTGATTGATGGACCATGGGGGCAGGGGTCACAACATTCCACACATACCTGCCAATCAGCTGCGAGGACAGGCTGACAGCACACAGCCTCCGGTCTCCATGGTGATAGCGGAACAGAGGAAGCAGCTGGGGGTCTCAGAGAAACAGCCGGACACAGAGAAAGGAATCCCACACCGGACTGACACAGATTCCACAGCCCAGCGAGAGAGACAGACAGACGGACAGAAGGAAATCGGGAAAGAAAAAGCTGATGACAGCCAACAAAATTATGAGTTGTGGCAAAAGGGAAGACGAATGCCGTCAGTCCAGAATAGAAATACATGACTTCCTAACAGGTGCGCTGGCTCACTGCAGCCCTGATACGGCGTGCCCTTTGACCCCGCCGGTGTTTGGTTCCTCTGACCCTGCGTATGGGTTCATTTCCCCTCCGTTTGCCAGTAACCCACACTCATCCTGCCTTTCATGCATTCTACAGGACTTAAAGTGGATTTAAAGACTCTGACATTACACTTCCTCCTGCTGGTGTAAACTCTGGTGTTTGTGTTTCACTGCCCACTTTTCGAGCTATTAGCTGTTAGATAAGGATCCAAGAAAACCATATTACTATCTCTTTTTCAGTATTTAAGTTACTTAACTATTTTTCACTCTCCAAACTATAATAGAAGATAATAATAATAGAACTAATTATGCTATGTACTCAAGGCTATGGAGGACCACCTGCCCTGTGTTGTATACCGCGCTAAAAATGACAACAGGCCCCTGCCTTCATTAGCTTCAAAAACCTGAAACCAGCAACCTGCAACAACAACTACGTCTTGTAAAGTATACAAATATGCAACGACAAACTGCTGTATATTTATCGCATGGTTTGGCTGAATACTCTGTTCTGATTGGCTGAGAGAGCTGTTCATTAATTTGGACTGGGAAGCAGCAGAATTAGTTCCATCAAAAGTGGTTTTGTTTGTTGCCATTAAATTCCCCTAGAACTGCCAAGGGAGGGAGTGATTTGGTGCCAGTCTCATTGCTCATCAGCACCCCCTGCTGTTCAGTCAGGTGCCCACAGCCTGCTTGCGCAAAGCTCACTCAAACTCATGTCAGCACCACCTCGGCTAGTGGATTACAGTGTACAGGCAACGGACACCGTATATTGGAGCAGAGAAAGTGTATGTCTGAATTTTCTAACATCAACAGCACAGCTCAATGCAATCAGCATAACCTATGAACATGATAGGGCTTTGGGAAGTGGGAGACAAAGAAAAAAATAAAAACCATCAAGGAAAGAAAAAAAGCATCAACTATCTCTTTACCTCCATGTAACCTGTGTAAGCTAAGCAATGCTGTGCATATCTTCAGGACTGCACAGCAGAGATAAGAAAGTCTGTTGATAATTTTGCTTGCCAATAGACTTGCTGCTAAACCAACTCAGATCCAGCGATTCTCAGCAACACAATCTGTTTGGCATTCCCTCAGCTGTCATGTGAGGTGCACACAGCGCCTCCCACTGTACCTGTGGCTCCCCATCTCACAAACAGGCAGCAAGTCCTGTCAGCTTGGGTTGGGGGGGCTCATGGGTCAAAGGTCAGCCAAGGTTGTGTAACGGCCCCCACCTCTCTGCTTTCTGTCTACTTTTCTTCGGTGACTGGTGGTTATGGAACAATAATGGCATCTTCAACATACAAACCAGCTGACCATAAACAGAGACTTACACTCTAAGAGTACCTCATCACTGCCCTCGGTCAGCACTAACGCATAAGCATCTGCTAACAGTTAGCTTAGCAGCTTCCCTCATCCAGGGCAAACTGTACTCGGCACTCCGGTGAAAAGCCAAGCTCTGCTAAACTGTGTTGTTGCCCTGTCAGAGCAGCTTGGCCTGGTTTTTCCCAGGAGCCTGAAAGTGCGCAGTGCCCTGGGGTGGTTTTTAGGTCACGGGCCACAGGGCCGACTCCTTATGTTTGGCCTGAGATTTTCCTGCACCCAAGCTGTGTCTGCAGTGACAGTCCCATGATAATGACTGCTGCCCCTGGCACAACAATTACCCCCCTGCCTGGGCACCCCTCTCTGAAACTCCACATTTCAGCAGCAGTTTCACAGACACAAGCAAACATGTGCGTGAAGCCCTGATGGTAGAGAGAGGAGGATGCCTAAGTGTGTATGTGAGACATATGCTTTTCTGCTGTTTCACTCCACTTCCCCGCTAAAAAAAGTCACAGATCCTTTTGGAAATGTGATTTTGGTCATGCGGCTGTACCTTGCAGAGAGCCACTGCAGATACAGATGGAGAGAGAGGGGAACAGAGACAGAGAAAGAGAACATCAGCCCTGCCTTTGAGGTGTCCCCAATACCTGCAACAGGAAGTAGCACTATTTTTAGCCTCCACGTCAAGTCACTGTCTGCATATTTTTAGCTGCTCCCAGAGGCAGCTCTCTCTACCTCTGGAAAGAGGACCCAGTGAGAGGGGAGCAGAATTATGCGCACACAGAGAGCGTGTGTGGCTGTGGCACAATCCATGCACTCACAAGCTCAAATTTACATCCTCTATCTGTGTGTACAACATAGGAAATGGCGGTGCGGTAGCAGTACCGTGTGTGTTAGCATAACTCTGACAGAAACCTGCCTGACCCAGCTTACCCCTCTTTAAACCCCCTGCTGTGGACCAACAGCTGCTCTGATGCAGAGAGTTCTCAGGGTGAAAAACTATTTTTTCCCCCAAATGAATGGAGGCATAAATGGATGACCAACTCACCACCACCACATCAGAAAAAGAACAGGGGATAGAAAAATATAAAGAATATCAATGCAGGTTCACCTAAAACTTCACCGATGACAGTGCTGGGGATTACTCGCCGTCTGCCCAGGTGGAAATTCAATAATATATATCTCTACTACTGACGCCTTATGACACATGCTTGTAATGTCCACCTTTTGGCCATAGGACTCTTTGAGACCTGCAATCTTCCCTACATATCCGTGCTCCGGCCTGCCATGGCTCCCTGTGAAGGAAACCTTCCACACTGAGCTTTATAACGAAACTGAAACAGTCCTTTAGAGAGGTCCATTACAGAGTGTCACTCAAGGTCACCGCAGCACTGAAACACCATGTCCGCAATCTGCACATCAATGCCATTTAATAAACGCTATGGAGAGTTACACAGGAAATGGCCCAAGATACCTGCGCAGTACCCACTCAATACACACTATGCACACACTCACTGACGTTACTGTGTTAATTCACAGAATGATCAAACTGTGCTGGTAATACCATGTAACTGAAGTCTCAAGTGACTCCACAGTGTTTACCCTCCCCAGCCAAACTCTATGACTGGTCAGGGCCCATTCTTCCTGTCTGAAGACTCACACTCCCATCACTCACATAAAATAAAGCTGTGAGAGACCAATGAAGCCATTTTAGGTGGCCCCTCCACCCTAACGAAGGCGGCCCCTCCACCCTAATGAAGGCAGCTCCTCCGCCCTAACGAAGGTGGTCATTTCCGTAACGAAGGCGGCCCCTCCGCCCTAATGAAGGCAGCTCCTCCGCCCTAACGAAGGTGGTCATTTCCGTAATGAAGGCGGCCCCTCCGCCCTAATTAAGGCGACCTCTCCACCCTAACGAAGGCGGCCCCTCCGCCCTAATTAAGGCGACCTTTCCACCCTAACGAAGGCAGCTCCTCCACCCTAAGAAAGGCGGCCCCTCCACCCTAACGAAGGCAGCTCCTCCACCCTAAGGAAGATGGCCCCTCCACCCTAAGGAAGGCGGCCCCTCCACCCTAAGGAAGGCAGCCCCTGCACCCTAACGAAGGCGGCCCCTCCACCCTAACGAAGGCGGCCCCTGCACCCTAACGAAGGCGGCCCCTGCACCCTAATGAGGGCGGCCCCTGCACCCTAATGAGGGCAGCTCCTCCGCCCTAACGAAGGTGGTCATTTCCGTAACGAAGGCGGCCCCTCCGCCCTAATGAAGGCAGCTCCTCCGCCCTAACGAAGGTGGTCATTTCCGTAATGAAGGCGGCCCCTCCGCCCTAATTAAGGCGGCCCCTCCACCCTAACGAAGGCGGCCCCTCCGCCCTAATTAAGGCGACCTTTCCACCCTAACGAAGGCAGCCCCTCCACCCTAAGAAAGGCGGCCCCTCCACCCTAACGAAGGCAGCTCCTCCACCCTAAGGAAGATGGCCCCTCCACCCTAAGGAAGGCGGCCCCTCCACCCTAAGGAAGGCAGCCCCTGCACCCTAACGAAGGCGGCCCCTCCACCCTAACGAAGGCGGCCCCTGCACCCTAACGAAGGCGGCCCCTGCACCCTAATGAGGGCGGCCCCTGCACCCTAATGAGGGCGGCCCCTCCGCTGTAACGAAGGCAGCCCCTCCACCTTAATGAAGGCAGCCCCTCCACCCTCTTCTCCCCCTGCAGAGCGGAGAGCACAGAGGCAGCGTGACACCCCAGTGTTTAAATGTCATAGCTCTAGCTGTTCCTGCCTCATGCTGAGCTGGGTGGAGGGCTGGGGGAGGGGGGGGGGGCAGCGGGCTCCCAGGGGCAGTCAGCACATCGGGGGGGGGGGGGGGATATTTTTAGGCAGTGCTTCCCCAACAGAGCGTGCCACAGCCCAGCGGAGCACTGTGTGAACACGTGCCTCTCCTGCAGCTCCATTCATGCAGCCCCAGCACCGCCAGGCAGGGAGCGCAGCCGCGTCACGGGTCCGCAGGGGCCCCAAACCAAGGCTACACGCAGCCGCGTAGCGGGTCCACAGGGGCCCCAAACCAAGGCTACACGCAGTATCCTCCCTGCCGAAACTCAGGCTATACGCAGCCCCAGCTCCCCTCACAGTTTATTTATACAGCCACACAGTAGTAGGGGAGGCATGAATAATTTTGGGTTATTAATGCAGCCGATGTGTATGTCACATTTGTCACCCTGCAATGTTTTGCAACATTGTAAAAATAAGAGCAATTTATTTTATATCACAGCACCAGCTCACCACAACATTAGCCATGGCCCTCCTGAGCTGAGAACTTAGGGCCTTCACTGGGAATACAGACGGCACCCCCCTTTGGCCTGACTGGACTGTGCGTGTGTGTGAGTGCCTGTGAGTGTGTGTGTGAGTGCCTGTGCATGTGTGTGTGAGTGCATGCGTATGTGTAATACATTCACCACACATATGCATGGTTTACCATAGTTTGACACTATCCCCCCCTTCTTATGTTGTCTTAGATGAGCTTTAGCAATATGACCTTTTAACAGTTAATTCGTCATATGTGTCATAATCTTCAATATGCGTATAAATTAACAATATTCACTATTAGTTGTTTATGTTATAAATTCTGTTTTTCGGCACTTGAGGCTATCGCCAGTAATTATTTGCAAAATTGCCGGGAAAAACTCTCAGGCAACAACATCAAAAACAGTTAATGAGTGAATTACACTGGAGCATGAACAGCAACACATCAATGACCATAACGTCTCAGTGCCTCTGGGTACTGCACATTCACAGCAGCCTGCAGCTCCCTCTGCTGGATACATTTGGTATTTCCTGTAAACCTATTTGAAGAGCTGCTCCCAACTGTCCAGCTGCTCTACAGCTGTACAGACATGGTGTTTGCTTAATGCTTAATGCTGACTCTCTGGCTACAGTTTCGCCATGAGTTAAAGCTTGAAGAACAACCCTGTGAACCAGGGGAAAAAGGGCAGACACCACTTAGAGCCCACAGCAAGCCTCCAGAGACCGGGCACAGTGAGGTGCGCTGTCCTTTAGTCTAAATCATGAGAGGAAAAGTGCGCGTGAGCCACTTGAATCAGAATCGCATGGTTAGGCAGGCTGTCACAGGGAGACTGTAGGTTTAAATCCCTGATATGGGTGCCACCTGGGCCCCAGGGCATTGAATTTAATTATATGAAATTAGGCAAAGTTAATTACCTTATTAAATATCAAACTGAACTCTATTAAACACCAAAATGTGAAGCAGGCACATCACTTAGCAGAGGGGTGGCCAGCTCTGGATCCGGACACCTAGAGGATGCACTGGTTTTATCTTACTTTCAGAATTCAATTCATTTTAATCAAATGTAACCAGTTACTGCAGGTCATCAGAGGCACACCTGTGCTAGTCTCAGGGGTGAACATTGATGATGTTTAGGATTAGGATTAGGATTAGGGATGGCGTCCTCTCACACAGCCTGTGAATAATGTAATACATACACTCATATGGGGTTACACTGGGACCCCAAGGGTGTGGGGGTGCCCTTGGCCACAGAGCTCGAGGGGGCCTACCATGTAGGGGAAGAGGGCTGGGCCCATCTCAACGATGTGGGGGTCGCCAGTCTGCGTGTCGGCCACCGTGGGGCTGATCTGAGGAGAGAAAACCCCTTCGGTAAGAAGAGCAGAGAATGCAGTGGAGCTGCAGAGTCTAACACCGTCCCTTATCACTGATGTCAGCAGCCTGTGGAGCAAGGCCCGGCCTGCGTTTCTCACTGGGAAACTGCCACTGATGGAGAGAGACTGTCTGCATACTCCCATTTCAGATCTCTAAGCATCCACAGCCACCTTTCTTTCACATAAGTATATCCGCCGAGCAGAATGAGCGGCAGCGCTCCACCACAGAGATGAATTAATGTGTCACAACTGAAAAACACCAGGCCAAAATGTTGCACTGTTTGTAGTATCTGGCTCTTATTACACAGTATCAGCTGTGCAGAAATGACGAATGGAAAACCTCTACAGGTTATTTCAGAGTGCATTCACCTTGTCACTGTTCACTTTCCTATCTTCTGGACTATCACGAATAGAAGAGGATATATGCACTTACTGTGTTGGTTTTGAATAAAACTACTTTGTTGTTGCAGCGAGGGCTGCTTTCTCAGTGAATGGCTCACTGCACTGTCAGTCATCTCATTTGGAGCCTGATTGGTCGGTCGGGGATGACCCGGGTCTCACCTGGATGGAGCTGGCCTGGGTGGTGTGCAGGTGGGGGCTCCTGGGGAAGATGTCGTTCAGGTGGGGGGCCGGCTCTGGCTCCACCCTCCTGCGGTGCTTCTTCAGCACCTCCTTGTAGTTGAACGTGTCGAAGTTTGTCCTCCACAACAGAACCTGTGGCAAACAGTAATGAAGAGTCGACCCTGAACACGGGCTCAGAGCTTCCCAACACACTGACAGGTCCTCTGTGGCCTACTCTTATGACTAACTAACTAATGTTATGCATTCCAGATTAACTGTAAGTGACAGCAGTCATTAAGATCTGCAGGTAAGAGTGAATGGCATCACACAGGTGTGCGTAGGAGCAGTGCGTTAAGCCCGTGGTGCACCTTTGCCCCTCTCACCTGAGAGTCACTGCCTCCAGAAGCAAACAGGTCACCCCGGCGTGAGAACGTCGCTGCGAGGACCGGACCCTGCAGAAGACAGCTACGCCATTACCAACACTGTCACCACGGTAACCATTATCAAAATGACTGTAATCAACATCCTCCCCTTCGCCATTCTTCAGTCGTGTGCCCGGCTGTAGGTTCATTTAGTCAGTAAGTGTTCTGATTCACAGCCATCGTGTAAGACGCCCAGCATCAGTAATGGGGGTGGGTGGAGCCGATGCAGTGAGCATGTGCGCACGTGTTAGGGGTTTTAATGATCCACTCTAACGCCACCTCAGCAGCAGGAGGG
The DNA here is from genome assembly GCA_019788955.1 of Albula glossodonta. Classification (NCBI taxonomy): domain Eukaryota; kingdom Metazoa; phylum Chordata; class Actinopteri; order Albuliformes; family Albulidae; genus Albula; species Albula glossodonta. The sequence goes on along the minus strand of JAFBMS010000107.1, from coordinate 249,210 downwards.
GAGGACAGCGAACAGGCCTTCTGTACCACCCTCCAGAGCCATGTCCGCTCGGATCAAAACTTCACTCAGCTCAGCCTGTGTGTCACTTATGTGTGAAATGAAGTCGGGCGTCGTGACTGATTCCCCGTCACGATGCGCGTCTGTGCTGGCCACCCAGCGATGGAGCGAACTTTCCACTGAAGTCAGGGCTTCTGTATCTTTGGCTATCTTCCAGCACAGACTCAAGGTTCACCTCTGCAGCCTGCATCGAGGTGCTTAACCTAGGGTCAGGGATCCTGTGGTCTTCAGTTATGGTACTTTGTGTCATTTTCTTATTATGGCTTATCATGAATGTATTAGTTGTGTTAATGAGTTGGATTTTAAATCGTATCATCATACCTAATCTGTGTTACTGTTTTAGTGATGCTGCATAAATACTCACTTATGAAGACGCACTGTAAGTCAGGTCTGGCACCGTTTCTCATATTAGTCAGGTAAATGCTCTTATGTTCACCCACCTTGTAAGTCACTCTTTACAGAACGCTGTAATGGTAAATGTCAACAATAATGTAATGTAACTGAAGGTGATCTGTCAGTCATTTGGATTTGGTACGACCCCTTTGTGACATCACAGCACAGCACCTTGTGTCCATGGAGAGTGTAGATGAGCCGGCCCTCCAGCAGGTCCAGGATCTTCACTGTGCTGTCAGTGGAGGCGCTGATCAGGAAGTTACCCGACGGGTGGAAGGAAAAGCTATTGATCCCCGCGCTGTGAACTGATCAGAGGCACAAAGAAACACAAATAAACACAAATCCTGCCCGTTTCTCACAGCTTTAAAGCACTGCAGTAAACCGCTTGCACAGTCACCCATGGAGCAGACCAGAAACGCCTCTCTGCACCATGCCAGTAACATAGTTTCCAAAGGACAGTCAGAGGACGACATGAGAATAGTTCAAGAAAGAGAAGAAAAATAACTCCCACAACTGCTGTTAAACTAAGGCAAAAGTATGACAGTTAATAGGCAAATTGCACATCGGCTTCGTATCTTATTTTGAAGTGAGTGAGGAAAGCACATTGTTGCACATTCTGTTTGGCTTGGTGTGCCATGCAGCACAGCAGGTTAAATGAGACGGCTCTCATTCTGCCTCTGGGCTGCGTGCTTTGGCTGCTCCATACCTTGGTAATGCTGCAGCAGTTTGTTGGTGCGAATGTCCCATATCTTCAGCGTGTTGTTTGAGCCTGTAGAAGCGATGCAGGTGCCACTGGCATTGAAATCCACAAACGTCACAGACCTGAAAATTAAATTGTGGAAAAATTAACAAAAAAACCGCGCAACACTTTTCCCCACCCTGTTTCAGTGACTCTGAAAACTTTTTCAAAACTACCGGAAGGGCAAACATAAATGATGCAAGCACTGAGGAAATCATTATACTGCACAATACCGCCATCTTATGGACATTCTGAAAAGGAAGTCTGTCCATACAGGTGCTTAATTTTGGGGGAGCAGCTGTTCTCAGATCAGATGACCCTCTTTGTTTCCTTTTTAACTGCCACTATACCTGCAGGCGTCAGCCTCCACCATATGGGTGGGGAGGGAGGGGCTGTTGTGGTTTTAGCTTATCCAAGTTAACTGATCCAGCTAACCTCCAAACAGCTGTGCATGAAGTGAAAAGAAAGGGAAGCAATCTGGAAAAGACATGAAATTCAAATAACACAAGCATGTGTTATTTGGCTTGTGCTCTGAGGGGTGTTGTAGGTGTTTTTAGGCACAGAACATGTAAATGTGCGCCTAAAACCCCAAACCTCAGCGCAGGTATATTGAATGCTTCCATATAAAAGTGTGCCATCACTCAGTTTAGGGAGATTTGCAAAAGATATTGCAGTTATTAGCCTGCACGTCTATAGCATTGTGCAATGTTACGCTTAACACGGCCAGGAAGCATGTTTCATCTGCTAACAAAACACATTGCACCTTGTGAGGCTACATTACAAAAATTATTGAGTACAGATTAATACATTTTCAAAAAAAAAAAAAGTGAAAAAAGCTGGAACAGTGGCTGTGTGGAAGCAGGGCGGCCCGTACCCTCCGCAGTCGGTGAAGGTGTTGATGCACTGCCGTGTGCCTGTGTCCCAGAGCCGCACCGTCTTGTCATCACCACAAGAGGCGATCAAACGTCCATCAGGGGAAAACCTGAGAGACGGGACAGCGTCAGTCTGCCTGCTGCCATTCTGCCTGGCCAATCAGACCAGAGACCCCACTCCAACCAAAAGGAAGTACCCTGCATGCACCATCCCATTCAGACAGAGATTAGCTTCTGTTAGCCTCAAATTCTGCTAGCCCAAGCCAAACCACACCATCCTGAACAGGTGTTGATAAAAATACACGGCTCATCCATTATTTTTACAATAAAACAGGACATGTTATAACTACAAGAAACCAGCTTTTAGTCCAAAACAAAATCATTCAAATTACATTTGATTTGTGGCTCTTAACAACATAAATGGAATACTGCACTGGAGAGAGCACGGAATGCATTTTTTGACTATGAATACAATGGAAATATGGCGTTGCCAATAGCAGGTACAAATTTGTGATCCCCTCGGTCACCAAAGCTAGGGTGGGCCTCCTGAGCTCTTACCGTGCACAGCGGACCCAGTTGGTGTGCTGGTTCAGAGAATACAGGAAGCGCTGCCGGTGGACCGTCCACACCTTCACAGACTTGTCATCGGAGGCGGTGACCAGCCGCTGCCCGTTATGGGAGAAGTTCACACAGCGCACCGGTGCCATGTGGGCTTTGAACACCGTCGATTCCCCGTTACTAGGATGCAAAGGTGCCCATCAGACACATGCAGTCAGAGAGTGAGCAGCTGTATACACTAAGCCATTCAGATGTAGCAGCAGTACAGGATAAAATGTGTGCTTCACCTTTCAGTGAAGAAACTCACACCCATTTCATTCAAGCACTATTCTTACTAACTGGTCGTTCTCCACTATGAAATTTGCACTGAAAAGAATAGCTGCTTTCCCATGAAAAAATATGTATGTCTTCGATAATTGTTTCTTTTAAAAGTAGTAAAAATGTGAGAAAAGAACCTCTTTAGGGCTAATTTTCCTATGTATGACATTATTTGCTCAGCAGGCAGCCATATGCAGTGCAAATTACACATTCATTTTGTCCTGATAAATAATTAGGCAGGCAACTAGATCAGGTTAGCCATCAGCAGTTATAACTCACAAGCGGGGTGTCCACAGCCGAACTGTTTTATCTTTGGACGCAGAAACCACCAGACTGCCACAAGGGGAGAACTGGACACACGTGATGTCACCGCGGTGTCCGACAAACCTCAACGCCTTGCCCTTGGGGATCAGGCTCCAGATCATGAGGTTGGTATCAGCTGAGCCTGTAGCTGGAAATGGGAATAACAGCCCTGAAAGTCTATATGGGGTATATCAAGGACCTGTATCAGCCTAAAAGAACTTCCATGACAGCACACATACGATCGTTCTGTACTCCATGGGCAGAAGCTGAAAGAAACCAAGTCACCCTAATACAGGTAAAGGTGTAAGTGCACAGTGTCACTTCCACAACATACCGAGCTGGCTGTGGTTCGGACTGAAGTCGGCGCAGGTGACTGCATCTTTATGACCTTTAAAATGCCGTTCCAAGGAAGGATCCTCCTAAAAACAAGTGGTTTCAGCAGATCGGTTTACTGTATATCAGTTAATTACCCCACTGCTTCTAGAAGTTTAACTGAAAAATATGGGGGAAAATACAGGACTACAGACATTTGCTTTACATTATTTGCAAAACAGATTACAGCTTACACAAGACCAAAGAACTGCACATGAGGATACAGTAAGATATACGAGCTGAAATGTAAGATTCACAATTATGAAATATAATGTTACAGCAAGCAAGATTAAATGCATGAATATAGAAATAGCAATTACTGGTGCATTGAACAATGCTCTTCATCTGTATCGTTTAACACAAACGCATAACACATACAGTACCATTCATACGTGTTGTCAAGTCTGTACGCCACTGTCTCAGCACACAAAAATAATTTAACAGCTACGATTGCTGGCAACTTGTGAAGTTAGCTCGAGTTGTTAAGATAGGTGCTAATTAAGGGTATTTTTAGCCGCATTTCAACTACTACTGTGTTTCGTTTTAAACCGACCGTAGTTACAAATATTAGAATTGACGTTGGCTGCTAGCATAATTCAATTTGTCTTAAACACTCCTAAAAGTATTTGTGTTAGTTGACTACAGCCTTTGGTTTAAACTACAGGATAACGTTAGATTAGCTTGTTAACGTTATTCACATTCCCAAACCTCAGTGAGACCTAATTGCGCCAGTTATGAGAGGGTAGTCTGTCTGATCGAAATCTGCTGTCCTCAAAAAAACTTCTGAAACCAGCGTTAGCACACGACAGTCACAAGTTAGATGGCGAAAGCAGTTAGTAATCTGTGATAGCGCGTAGCTACAATTCGTAACGGGATATTTCAGCATAGCTGTAGCTAGCTAAAACAGCTAACTTATCTGTATCAGTAAAATCCTCTTACGAAGGCCTGAGCCAGCTATAAGTAATGTTGAGCTCGCTAACAGTAAAGTTACAACTGCCAGACTTAGCGTGGATTTCACAATTATAAGCCTGCACAAACATACAGAAGGGCATGGTATGTGCGAAGTTAAAGTCAGCACTCTTACCAAAACAGATGCCATTTGGTTGATGCACTTTCACTTTGCATTGTAGGGACTTTGGCTCTGGAGGGTAAACACGGACACCATCGTGACAGCTCTCCACTGTCAAACCCAGCGCGCTTCAGCCCGGCTCCTCAGACCGGAGCAGCGGAACACCGACACACTGATCAGGCTAATCGGCCTCGCAGCTTCGGCCTGCTCGCTTCATTAGCTGCGCAATCAGACACCTGAGACACACGCTGTTCAGCCCCTCCTTTTTCGGCTTGGGCTTCCCACACAATGCCTATGCGATATTCGGTTATGTGCTTATTTGTGTGTTTAATACTATGTAGTTAACCATGCATACATCTTTGTAACTATCTATAGCTATGTGAGCAGGAAATTAACTTAGCCCGCTTTGTGAATCTGCTCCCCTCTCAATATTCTCGATCATCTCATCGTTCATACACAAAGCAAAGGTAGCAAGCCATAATGCGAAGCTAGCCGCGCAAACACAGCTATGATATGACCTTAACCAGCAAACCACCTGGCCTACAAGGGATAAAGCTCCTGGCTAAAGTTATCTATTGTAATTGCATTTTTATTTCTTTATTGTCTGGTGTTAGTGCCTAGTTTACTTTCTTTACAGCTAGCTATTTACTTAACAAACTTCTTCTTCAGCTACATTTGTCTTTTGCAACAAATAAATATATCCTATAGTTCTACAGGTAATGCTGTTATTCTCTGTTCAAAGAATAACTCTTTATTGTTGTTTGAAAGTCAGCATCACTACATCATCAACCGGTGGAACCCAGTGCCTCTCTGACAGCGCTCATCTGCTGCTAAGCAACATGGTCTGAACCGGACACGGCACCGCCAAGGCTGGGCGACTGGACCGCCTGCTTTTTATGGTCAATCGGGGAGAAGTTTATTCAGATTCACCTTTTAGTTGCTATTTTTGTTCTCGTATATAAAGATGGCGTCTAAAAGGAGCATGGGATGCTCAGAGGTGAATGACAAATAATCCATTATAGCTTATCAGTTTCTTTCTTATGGTTGTCACTGATGCATTTGGCATCGCTGGATACCGTTAGCGCGGTGGCTAGCTTGATCAGTTAATTCAGATGGGCCAGGTAGATGGGTAGGATGTAAACAAAAGGCAGTCACAACGGTATCTCGTTTAGATGAAGCCTTCCTGGTGGTGACTACACGATTGTAAATCACTAACCATGAAACTACCTAACTGACAGTGGTGGCCTGCAGAATTGATTGACCGTGGTGTCATTTACAGTTTCTTATTTTTTCTTTTATTTTATTTTTGATCAAATTAATATCATGACGACTCAGCTACTTATGCACACATACTTGTTGGACTGATTGCATCTATAGCTGTTACTGCTAAAACAACATGTTGTGATAGCTGGCAAGCCAAATTGGTGCTTGAGTTAAGAAATAGACACTGCCTTATTTGAGCAACCGGCTATATTTGACTATTGACTTGTTCTTGTGCTTTAGCCTTGACATGTTGTATACCAGTCAACATTCCTGTTTTTTGTTCCAGTACATGAAAAAGAAAGTCCCTCGGAACCCAAAATACCAGTATGTGAAACCAAAGGTTGACACAGGTAATATGCAGTGCTTTAACGTTATTTAGAATGAATCATTGTCGCTGCCCAAAATGACAGAATCTATCTATCACTTTTCTATTCTGTATTAAATTCAGACTATTAATTATAAAATGGAAAAGGTACAGAGCTCATGTAACCTGATTAAGGGATGCAAAGTCTCATGCGGTGGTCTGAACACGAAAGAAAGTTAAATGGGTCCTGTTGAGTAGGCCTCTGCTAAATTAATAATTCTAATTTGTAATTTAATAGGAACTGTCATTCTCTTTATGTTGTCTTATGGATAATAGGCTGCAGCCTGATAAAGTACATGGAGAGAATGGAGGAGCTCAAGAAAAGTAAGTCCAGTTTAATAAGGGGATTATGGGAGACATGAACGGTGCACGGAGAACATGCTGGACCAGCTTGCATTAACATACAAGGCAAAGCGGCTTCATTTTTGTCACACCAATCATTTGAATGTGATTTTTTTCATCTTAAAACCATCATCTGTGAATAATTTGCCAATAATGAGCTGGTCTCAGGTAACAGCTCTTAAAGTACATTTACATTTCTTCTTTGTTTGTTTTTATTGTTTATGTAAAAAAATGTACATCATACAACCATGAGAAGCCCTACTATTGTCTGGTAGCTCATCATTTCAGAAAAATACATCCAGCCCCGGTTATGCATAGTGGAGAGAAAACTGTTGTTTTATAGGAAATGAAAGGTGCTTTGTTTGCTAAAACTTTGTCAGCCTTAGGGTAATAAGGTACATTTGCGCTGGTGCCCAGGAGTTTTTTGTGAAGGAAGGTGAGGACAGCGGAGGATGGACTTGAGATCAACCTCATGTTGATGTTAGAGGTAGAAGAGGTTTGTCCACTTGAGAGTGAGAAGTAGGACAAGCCTGAACCTCACATCTCTGTGCTGTAGATTAGACTACTGTACCACTGGGCTTCTGTATCACAAAATGGATTCAAATGGTTGCAGACTTACTCTGCAGGATGTACAGTTGCTATGATATACGTCATAAAAACCATACCTGGGGACAAATATGCAACTAAACACATAACATTTAGGGCATGAAAGGGAACAAAATTATTGATGGTCAAAAATCTGTCATAAATTGAGATAAAATAATGAAACTGGAAATCATGTCTGTTTCTTTTTTATAGATTACAGATATAGAAAGGGTGAACTCTTCAAACGGCTGAAAGTGTCCACATTCGCACAGTTGGTAAGTTTTAAATTCTTATGATGATTAGCATGGTTTATTGGCCGGTAACTATAAGTCCTGTGTATGAATTTACAGCTGAAATGTTCATTACCAGGTAATACAAGTGGCTTCAGTATCAGACCTAAATGACATGGCTATGGAGCAAGACCTGGACGGTAACTTATATACACTCTTATCATGTCTGCTTAATACGTTTTTGATTAGTGATTTTTTGGAAAAATCATTCTGCCTCTTGGCACTATACCTAAAGTTTTAGTTCCATATTTCATTTAGTGAGTAGCGTAATGTTTTAAATTTGAATGTCCACTCAATGTTCTTGTTTTATGTACCGTTAGACAGGTAAAAACAACATCACATGAAAAGAGTATGACCATGCATTTTCTTTAACAGACATGTGGGCTGTCCCTCCAGTAGACAATATGTCAGTTCTGTTGGATGTGGAGATGGGACATAATAATTCTCCTCAGGACATGGCGGAGCACATCATCGATGAGGACAGCGATTCGGAGCCTGAATCCTCCCGAAGGTCCACACTGCAGAGGTAACGTTAGCAATTCTCGCCCACCGAACGCCTCACCCATCCTCAACAAAGACACGATCTCTCATCTCACCATCTGCATCTGTCTGAGCATCTTTGTCTCATCTGAGCAAATCCCTTACCCACAATCCCCGGCAGAGGGTTTTGTGGGCGCAGAACAGGTGGTTTGGCATAGGACTAAGCACCCCCCAGACACAGCCAAACAAAGGCTGAAACCTGAAACTGTTCTGCAGATGGGGGTGACAGTATGTTTGTAAGTGAAAGGCACAGGGATTGGACAGGGTCGCCGCACTATAACAGTCACGTGAGAATGATGCCATTGTGATCAAACAGTCTGATAACTGGTGTCGGAGAACTGGACATGGAACACCTTGGACAGAAACGCTCAAAACCTGCCGCCATGTCCAGGCCCAGAGGCAATGAATATCCCTATCCCGACTGTCCCTATCTTCTGCTGGACGTGCGGGACCAGGAAGACTATGAGCGATGCCATATTATCAGTGGTAAGGGGCAGGTAGTGAGGACGGCAGGGGTAGCCAGTGAATATCACAACAAGTGTTATTAGCATGGTTTCCATCTTCGCCTGTTTATTCAGCTATGTGAAGTTAATTTAGGTTTGAGAAGTGGTTTCAGCTCTAGGATGTAACTCTCTGGAATGTGGCACAATGTCGTTTTCAGCTTACAGTTTCCCCATTACAAACCTGGCCCGGACAATGGACCCTTACATCAAGGAACTGCTGGAGTATGTATCCTTGGAAGGCCTCATTATTTACACGGGATTTCACCCACTGATATCGATGTATAAACGTATGATTGGTTTCTCCTGGTACCAGTGTGTGTGTGTGTGTGGGTTGAAAAATGTGTGTGAGTGATTGGGTTAACATTATTGCTTGACCAGGAAGAGTTGATCACATTTATTTTTAAGATATTGTCACTGCAAGTGAAATCAGATTAACTTATAACAATTTTTCTTCCAACATACTGACCTTAACAAAGTGCTTCAACAGAAAAATGCCCCAGGGAAGATTATTATTCTGTATGACGAGGATGAAAGGATAGCGAGCGTGGCCGCCACGACGTTGTTTGAGAGAGGATTTGAGAACGTATTCATGCTCTCAGGAGGTGAGCCCTTTTTCCACTCTCACAGCATGTTAGCATGACGATACGGTGCCATGTTTATGCACTCACAGCATGTTAGCATGACGATACGGTGCCATGTTTATGCACTCTCACAGCATGTTAGCATGACGATACGGTGCCATGTTTATGCACTCTCACAGCATATTAGCACGACAATACGGTGCCATGTTTATGCACTTTCACAGTATGTTAGCATGACGATACGGTGCCATGTTTATGCACTCTCACAGCATGTTAGCATGACGATACGGTGCCATGTTTATGCACTTTCACAGTATGTTAGCATGACGATACGGTGCCATGTTTATGCACTCTCACAGTATGTTAGCATGACGATACGGTGCCATGTTTATGCACTCTCACAGCATGTTAGCATGACGATACGGTGCCATGTTTATGCACTTTCACAGTATGTTAGCATGACGATACGGTGCCATGTTTATGCACTCTCACAGCATGTTAGCATGACGATACGGTGCCATGTTTATGCACTCTCACAGCATATTAGCATGACGATACGGTGCCATGTTTATGTACTCTCACAGCATATTAGCACGACGATACGGTGCCATGTTTATGCACTTTCACAGCATGTTAGCATGACGATACGGTGCCATGTTTATGCACTCTCACAGCATGTTAGCATGACGATACGGTGCCATGTTTATGCACTCTCACAGCATATTAGCACGACGATACGGTGCCATGTTTATGCACTTTCACAGTATGTTAGCATGGTGATACACTGCCATGTTTCTGCCCTGCGTTAGCTTTGGAATGGGCTGCTGTGTTTGGGATTTTGCTTCACCTGCAAATGTAAAATATTTTATTCAGTCTGTTTAATTTGGTAATTTACTGTAATAATATGTTCATTTTATAATGTAACTGTAGAGTATATTTATGCTGAACTGTTGCTCTTGGTTTTACAACTAAAATCAGTATTAATAAATATTTCAAAATCTAGTCAGTTTGTGCTCTGCCGTCTGATGTCTTAAATAATGGTGTGTTACTGGCTGATGTGCTGCATCTCTCACTGTCTCAGGTCTGAGGGTGATAGCTCAGAAATTTCCAGAAGGCATGACGACCGGCACCTTCCCAGCACAGTGCCGAATGTCTCCCATGGCGACCAGGAGTTTGACTCGGGCCCCTCCCCTTCTTGACTTCCAGCCTGCGGAGAGGAAGTGGCGATTCACCTTCGAGGATATCAGGAACATCCAGCAGCACCAGGAGGAACTGCTGGTTCCATCAGCCTCTAAAAGTGAGTGAGAATTCCTGCACAGCATATGCTTAATATCAAACGTGCGACCATCGGGATTCGTTATCTGTCATCTGACCACTTCAGTCTGCTGCCATAGAGTGAAAGAGCTGTATATAGTCTCACAGTGTGACTGTGTTATCAGGAAGAGTGCCACCTCCAACATTCATCCAGCAGAGGCACCATTCAGATGTTTACATGTTCACTGTCAGAGTTGTGTGTTCCCCTGTTGTTTCTCGGGGGTGGTGAATGTGTGTGTGTTGTGTGCATGTTACAGGCCAGCTGACCATAACATCAAAGAGCAGTTCCCTGTCCAAGTCCTCCAGCACACGGAGCCAGCGCGCCCCCTCTGTGGGGGGAACAGACGGGAGCAGGAGCCAGCGCGCCCCCTCTGTGGGGGGAACAGACGGATGCAGGCCTCAGAGCGGCCGTCCCTGGAGATGAAGCGCTGCATTTCTGCTTTAAAACACCCCGCTGTTCTTTACAGTTTTATGCTTTAGTTGGTTTAGTGTCTCAATTGCTGGCTGCATCCATGTTTTTTAGAGTTAAAAAGTGTTTGTGGTATTTATTTTTGACTTACAGGTCTGTACAGAATATCCAATGAATTTACACAGTTTTTCGAGTTTTTGTTGAAAGTATGCATTGACATAGGATTCTCCAAGTATTTTGGTTTCCTATATAGTGTCAGCTGTTCAACACAACATTAAGGTGATACATCATCTTTACAATTTGAGCATTTTCCATAGAATTTATAGATTCATGTTTTAAGATAATTAATACATGTTGAGAAAACTTTGTACTGGTTTAGCTGATGTTTATTGACTGAACTAAGGGCAAATATTTGAAATTCATTAGGGAGTTCATTTCCTGCCTTGTGAAACCTAACGGCTGCCTTCATCACATGGTTATGGCACAAATACCCCTGAAACTGGACTGGAATGACACCTCAATGGGGAGAACGTATTGCCAGTCTTATAAATACTTTTCCAGATAAAAAAGAAAAAGGAAAAGGGGATCATTTCCTACATTTTGATTATATATACATTTCAATTATACCTCAAATGTAATTTATGCATTAGAACACAATCTGATAATCCCAGTAAGTAATGTATTTCTGTGTATTTTCTGTGGAACTAAGTATTATGTGACATGAATTACTTGTTTTAAGTCAAGTGTGTACCATATATACTCCCATTACCATATTTACTTCACATAATTTCCTTTCTTTGGAGCTTCAACCTCAGATTTAGTGAAGCATATTTTGTGTTCCATGTGTTCATTTATGCTGTGTAATATAAAAGTCTCCCACTCACTCAGTTCCTGCCCAGTACCAGAGTTGCTTAATTCCAGTTTGAGCACACCCAGAGCACAAATGAGGATGTTGGGTGATGTTACAGGAAACTCTTAGTATGATGTGGAAAACAGCTTCCTGCAGGGGTGCAGTTTCTTTATTAGATATGATATTTCATAGTATACATACATATTTTTGCATTGATTGGATTTTTAATTTATTTATTTATTTGGTAAAGTATTCCTGCTGAAACACATAGCAGTGCTTGGTGAGAAACTCTACGTAACAGAAGTACCAACACAAATCTCCAGCTACTGTGTGAAGACTTGCTTTGATGTTTTCTAATATATTGACTTCTTAATCTGTAGTCTCATTGCTAATAACCTGTTAATGCTTAAAATATTTGGGCTATGTAAAGAGCAAAGGTCTCAACTGTGATTTAGGATTTTCCTTGCTTGAGCTAAAAATGTTATCCTGACATTTAAAAATATTCATTCATGATGTGTAAATGCAAGTATAAATCCTTTGATTTAGTTGCACTGAATGTCTAAAGGGGGTAGGCTATGGTGATCTATCTCGCTGATTACAGATTGCAGTGGACTCTTCTGTAGAACTATAATAGACATTTTTATAAATAGTAATTTGGTTCTCGTGTTACAACAGTAGATGTAATAACAGCTTTCACTGAGACAATAGAAGGTTTCTTTTCCAGGGTGTGGTATGAATGGTTGTGCAGTCTACAAAATTATAAAGATTTCAGGCAACATGTTTACTTTAATCCTCTGTCGAAATCTTCGTGTTGCTAGTTCATTGACTGACACGCTCAGCATTTACCTGAACAGCGTTAAAAGTTCTGAGAAGTGCTGAAAGACGAGGTTAATGTTCTGGACAGCCCAGGTGAATGCACATGAAAAGATGCTGCATTTCTTGTGTGATACCGCCTGCAGATGCGCTGCAGCAGCCCGCCTTTCCAGTGTAGCGCAGCCCTGCAAAGCAATGAAATGCATGTTTAGCTAAATCAGAAAAATGTATCACTATGGATATGTATTTTTATTAAAAAAGTAAAGAATAGAAATTTTAGATTTTTAAGCTGCTTATGATCTGTTCTTGATTTTATATATGTATTTTATTTCCGACAGGACAAATTTCTCAGCCTTAAAGTAGTATTCTGTTATATTCAGTTTTATTGTGTTCTGTTTTAATCTGTATTGATTAAATGTCCGGGCTCAGTTTTCATCATCTTTGACTCACCATCTGATGCTCGGATGACTCACTGTTAAACACCGCACCACCTCGTTTTGGTGTTGGAGACAAAATACTGTAGCCCACTACATGTCAGGCCTGGAGAAAGTCAATAAAACATAGCAGGGTAAAAAAAAAATGTGCCTTTCTTATCAAGAGGACAAAACTATGACTTCGTCCTATCGCCATGATGAAGGCCAGTCTGAGTAAACTGAGCTGCTGTTGTTTACCGTTTGGAATGTTCTCAGTCAGACCTCTCTGACCCAGAAAGGTTTTACAGTCACAGTCTGCCACAGATTAGTAGAGTCTCACCAACCATTAGTCCCAAAACTTTGTGAAAAACAAGAGGTTTTGTCCCAGCTTGTTAGAATGCATTTCCTGCAATGTCTGCCGTTTTTTGGGTGTTGACTGCATGACTCTGGACTCTTGCCACTTATGAATGTTGTTTGAATTCAGCCCAAACATTCATTTGAAATACATCTTACAGAGAAACAGCTGGGACACAGACCTGCTTTGCTATCTGTATTAGTGGTACTTGGTGACATCATGTATAAAAAATACTCTTTACTTCAGTTGTTTTGTTGTTTTGAGTTTCCCTCTATTGCACCGATTGTATAGATAGAGGCTGTGCTGTGGAGAGAGGCTGTGCTGGGGATAGAGGCTGTGCTGGGGATAGAGGCTGTGCTGGGGATAGAGGCTGTGCTGGGGATAGAGGCTGTACTGGGGATAGAGGCTGTGCTGGGGATTGAGTCCGTGCTGTAGAGAGAGGCTGTGCTGGGGATAGAGGCTGTGCCAAGGATTGAGGCTGTGCCGGGGATAGAGGCTGTGCCGGGGATTGAGTCCGTGCTGTAGAGAGAGGCTGTGCTGGGGATAGAGGCTGTGCCGGGGATTGAGGCTGTGCCGGGGATAGAGGCTGTGCTGGGGATAGAGGCTGTGCCGGGGATAGAGGCTATGCTGGGGATAGAGGCTGTGCTGTGGAGAGAGGCTGTGCCGGGGATTGAGGCTGTGCTGGGCATAGAGGCTGTGCTGGGGATAGTGGCTGTGCCGGGGATTGAGGCTGTGCTGAGGCTGTGTAACACCATTGGGATGATGTTCTTGTATGGGATTTAATTGCAGGCATCGTGTCACTGCAGTAGACCAGCTAAAGACCAAAATGTCATATACTGCCTGTTATTTATACTGATAGTGATTGTAATTGATGGTGCTTTGATGATCATTATAATACTATAGTGTGGTGGTAGTGCTGAAGTGGTTATCCTGTTTACCACTTTAGCTCTGTCTCCACCCATCCTATCGACAGTGACAGATAGGGCCACATTTATTTCTCATGTGATGGTAGCAGCAGCAGAATACAAACCACAACCCTTTTCCGGCCTCTGGATGACACTGAGACAAAGATGTGTGTGTGTGTGTGTGTATGTGTGTGCTAGTGTGTGTGTGTGTCAGTGTATGTTTTACGTTGAATTATAATAGAGGCAGAAATTATTGTGGTTTGCAGCTTTTTTTACCAGAATATTATATTCTAAATAATGCATTTAACCCACAATGTATAACCCATAAATACATATTTACATTTCTATCAATTCAGTATGTGAAACCTAAAGTACGTGACGATTGCTAAGACCTCTGTGAATATTGTTGACACGTGATATTCAAAATACCCTCATTTTAAGGCGAAAGAGCAGCCTTAACTTCCACCCAACTCATCAGTCTCAGAGTTCATGGAAGCAGAGTTTCACATTAGAATAAAACTGAATAAAAATTAAACTAAAAGAAAAATATAAAAAATACAGTACTGCAAAATGGTCAATAGTATACCGGTATGGGAAAGGTACATCAAATACTGTACACAATAGATATTTTTCAACGTGTTGACCAGGCTGAAAACGCCTACAAAACTTCATGTTCACTTTGCTTACCCATTCATCAGGACCGTCTGTTCCTGGAGTGAGCTGCCATTGGCTGCACCGTCCCTTACTGGTCATACACTATCCTTATTGGCTGAGAGTTGTACATGAGTAGATAGCGGAAGTCCTTCTTGGGAACAATGAAACTAGCTAGTATTCAGCAGTATGTGATAGGAGTAATTAAGGCGCCGTTGGGCAAAGTAACCGGAGTGAAGTATTCGTAAATTACTGTGCTGATCGAATAGTGTTGAATTAGACACGCCGTGTCACCTTTTACGTTCTAAGGACAACAAGATGGAAGTGGAAAAGGAATTTAAAAAGGTATGTCATTTCCCAAGAACAGCCCGATAAGAAAAAATGGCAACGCCCGAAAAGGTAGTCAGTTCTGTAATAGTTCTTGACAAGCCAGGTGGCCTCACCATTTTCGGGCGTTGCCATGGTCGCAAGCCTGTATAACATGTGTAAGTTTTCCGTTACAAAATAGACATGTGTCTGAGGGTGACAACTTAATATATGATAATGTACCCTTTGCGACTCCTTGATTCGCTTATTCTGATTAGCCTGCTATGATATTATCACCCAGCATAGGAGTGCAGTCATGAATAATGTAAACTAGTTTGCCTGGCAATTTTAAGAAAATGTAGTAATTGATGCAGCGAGATAACTTCGTCAACTTTTCAACTTCAACAGTCTTTACTTAACTTATTTCATATAACGAGCATGCTTAGTACTGTTCTGGTTTCCAGATGCTCATTTATTATTGTGTAGTTAATCTGGCCATCATTTTGGCAAGTGAGATAAAGACAAATAAAGGCAATTAAATCGATCATTTTTTTCAGCAGGGATAATTTTACTTGAAACGGTGATCTGTGAGTATAAGGAGTGAAATGGAGTGTGCGTCCCAGGAAAGTGACCTAGACGTGCTTGACCGTATAGACTGCCGCAGAAAGGGGGTGAGAAGACAGCTGGGATCACGCGTGCTGCAGTTGGATGGCAAACCACTGGGGATCCTGCGCGTGCAGGACAGTGGAGGCTGCGCGTGCTGCAGATGTGTGCCACTGGCTGGGCTCAGCGTAAAATCCCCAGTGACTCAACGCAGCTGTCGCACATCTGCTTATGCCCATCCCATTTTTCTGTGGTGTGTATCCGGGGAGAACGTCCAGCTTCGTCCATATCAGACAATAAACTGAAGGAAAATAACTCCGATAGCTGTTGAGCGGTCTTGAATAATCGCATGCTGAGTTGTTTCATTTAACAATGGGAGCACCCAGCGCTCCGTTGCGTTTGCCCTGTCATTACATTGAAAAGAATGCAGCGCTGTTCTCTCCCCTGTGTTATTGTCTACAATGAATATAAGTGAACATGAATTCCATCCACTAAAAAAAATGTTCAGAACAGACATGAGGGCCAGTGAGAACATACCCGGTTTTAATGGTTGTAATGGCATTAATTAAGTGTATTTGAAAGGGTCCCACTTAAACCTTTGAGCAGTGCTATGTGAGATGACAAGCCATTTCACTTATCACAGCTACATTGTGTTCAGGTAAAGTAGCCCAGAAAGGGCTCTGAACAGATTGTTTTCATTCATTGGTAGCCAGGCTGTAATTTATTACATTTTGAGGTTTAGGGAGTTATTCACAGACTTTTATGTTCTCCAAGACCATGACAAAAGCTATGTTCTCTCAAAAGAAGCATGTGGCTCTGTTGTTTATCCCAACCACCAGGACTAAGCGGGGTTAGGCCCGTGCTTTGAGAAGGTGCACATCCCTGATAGATTTGCAGCCAGAGTATGTTTTATTTGGTAGTGGGGGGGGGGCTCGATAATATAAGCATTATTTACGGGGTTATGCTTTTTCAAAGCCCCAAAGTGAGACTTGCATTCCTCCGTAACCACGGGCTCACAGATCTCAAGGGAGAGTGGTGAATTTTCTGCGCTCCTCCAGCCAAAAAAACACACCCCTCCAAAACAGCGGAGCGAACCGCTCTTCTGCTGCTCCTTAAGCCTCATTACATACTTTCCCATATAAGGCAGCCTGCGCAGGCAGCCTACTACAGACAGCACCAGGTCAGCATCCGGCTCAGCGGATCTCAAAGGCTGTTTGTGTTGAAAAAGTGTGCTTGTTTTGATGGAAAGTGTGCCTTGAACGCACTTGGAGGGACTGGCTTTGTGCTGTGAATCTTCTGAGTTGCCAGGTTTTCTGAATAAAAGTTATGCAGTGCACAGCTATGAAGTGCACTGAAAGGGGCAGGATAAAAGGAGTACTGTGAGAGATTGACATGAGTTATTTGGGCTTTAGAGAACTGTCAAACAGTACGTCCTCCCAGTGTTTGTATGTACAAACTTGGATGGTTGGAAATAGGTAGGTCAGTAGTGGTTAATAAGTGGTTAACATTGTCAGCTTATACCAAGAGTGACAGGTGTTACACCCCTGAAAAAGAAAACTGCTCCATATTGCTTCAGTAAATACACAGCTGTATATGTGTATATTATGTAAAGATATAAAATGTAGTCCTTAAGTGTCTCTGGATAGTGTTCTGTCCAAAGAGCACATGTGTCATGGTGACAGTCAGTAAGTTCTGAGATGGTGAGGTGCAGAGGATCACTCTGAGATGGTGAGGTGCAGAGGATCACTCTGAGATGGCGAGGTGCAGAGGATCACTCTGAGATGGTGAGGTGCAGAGGATCACTCTGAGATGGTGAGGTGCAGAGGATCACTCTGAGATGGTGTGGTGCAGAGGATCACTCTGAGATGGTGAGGTGCAGAGGATCACTCTGAGATGGTGAGGTGCAGAGGATCACTCTGAGATGGTGTCTGCCTCCCCATAGGTGACGCTGGGCCATGAGATTGGTGCAGGGGCTTCCTGTCTGAAGTGCAAGGACAAGTGTGAAGGGTTCGAGCTGCACTTCTGGAGGTAAGTGCCATCAGGCTGTCTCTTACGCCAGACTTATACATGTGATAAATGTGTTTTTGACTTGCTCTGTCTCTCTGCCAGCTTCTTCTCCATACCAGAAATGTAACAACATCGTGATAATTACTTTGGTCCACTAGTGATAATATCAAGCAGGAATGACATAAAACTATTCAACCAAAAGTTGCGGTTTTGACAGCAGTCAATCCCGACATTATTTCCATGGCTGATGGTAAAATATTTGAGATTTTTACAGGCTTAAATTATTGCTCAGTTGAGTTCCCTTCACATTACTGCTGACCCCCATGTCCCACCAGACTGTCTCTGCCTCAGGCTGTGACAGGGGAAAGTTATGTCCGTCCACATTCAGAGGGCGTTCTCATTCCTCCCTCTGTTATCCACGCTTGGATCATTTCCCTGAAGAGAGCACAACAGGTGCCATGCTGCCCACTGTGGACAGTCTCCTTGGAAACGGTCCCACAATGCTGTGCGTTTGCTCAGCCATTAGGAAAGTTTGAGACTGTGAGGATCCCATTGTGTGGAAAGGAAGTAAAGTGACAACATGTCCGGGCGGGCGACCGGCTGGGGAATGACCTCACTCTTGCCATGTGCGTGGGCGAGTGGATGTGACCTCGCTTTCACTAGAATCACATGACTCATCTACCTATCAGACTGCAGTTTTCCTTGGAAGACGTGATTACTGTTCTCTGGCCAATAATGCATTCATTTGATACTACATCCTGTAGTATAACCCGGTGATTTTCAGGTAGTACAGTTTTCTTCATGAGAGTTATATGTTTAATTAATAAAAATATAGTTTTTACTGTAATGGAAATTTAGTTCTGTTTATGTAGGAGAAAAAAACAGCTCTAAGCGTTGCACGAGCACAGTTTGTATCCTGTAGCACGAGAGCGATGCACTGCTGTTTAATCTGGCCTGTATTGGGCTTTTCATGCCAGTACATGCCTTGCAGTTGAAGGCTATGATGTAATGTCCTTGTGCTGAAGGCCTGGGGCACGGTTTTGACAAGTATTGCAGAGACAAGTTCAAACTTTACTGAGGCCTTTTCATTCCTTTTTCTGCAGAAATGTATTTGCAATAGATTCGTCTTGACATTTATAAACAGAGCTGCATTTTAGCATAACTTTTCATCATGTGTATGTTCGATAATTCTTTATCCGGTGTCAGTGATGGTGTAGACAGGAAGTAGTGCATCTAACAGCTTTAACTTCCTCTTTCAGAAGAAGGAACCGTGACAGTTAATGGACAGATGCTAACTGCCAGTTCCAAAAATATACAAAACTCTCAGAAATGCTCGATGAATGCTGATTAATTTCCTTTATTTTTTCACATTTAAGTAAATGCTAGATATGACTGTAGTGTACGCTAAATCGCATGCTTTGGACATTGTCATCTTATTTTCTCTTTAATTACAAACTGCTGCATGAGATTTGCCACACTAAATCACATCAGAGCCCACAATGAGGGGAATAAAAACACATGTAACAACATGCGGTGCGCGACATACAGTGTACAGAATCACATTGATTGAAGAGATGCTTTGCATGTTGGTTACAGCTACCATGTATTTTCAGTAACCCAATGGCTGGAGGAAAATTAGATGACTGTGAAACGTTGATGCCATAGTACCTGAATCTTTCATGGGGGCTCAGTGAAGCCTCACACAGACCTGTCTCAAATTAGAACACTCTTTATTGTGTCCTGCTGGATTAAATGTTTCCACATCTTATATCCCTTATGATTTTAGCAGCAGCTGCGTGAAGCTCTTTAACTCTTATCGTCTCCTCTGCTCTCCTGCAGGAAAATCTGCCGCAACTGCAAGTGTGGCCTGGAGGACCACGATGTGCAGCTGGACTCAGCGGAGGACCGGAAGGTGGGGCGGCTGTTTGAGGACACCAAGTACACAGGGCTCATTGCCAAGCTGAAGAAGGACGGGGTGCCCAGCTACCGGGGCAACGCCATGACTGTCAGCGTGGTGCCCGCCAGCTCTGCCTATGCCAGTGTCGTGCCTGGTAGCGCTGGGCGTGCCAGTGCTGTGCCCGTCAGTGGAATACAAGTGGGTACTGGTCCTGCTGGGGGAGGGCATGCAGGCGGCGTGCCCATCAGTGGAGGGCATGCGGGCACTGCTCCTGCCAGCGGGGGGCATGCGGGCACTGCTCCTGCTAGCGGAGGGCATGCGGGCGTTGCTCCTGCTAGCGGAGGGCAAGCGGGCGGTGTCCCTGCCAAAACGCCATCTCCCTACACCACACCTGCCAATGCTGGCCCTGCCCAAGCCACGACCATCAGTGCCACGCCCGCCGGTGCCACGCCTGCCAGCACAACACCCATCAATGCTGCCCTTGCAAAGGACAACGTACCTGTCAAAACCGTCACCTATGAATGGGTTCCACGCGTGGCCAACAAACACCTGGTACAGTGCTCCCTTGCTTACCTGTTTGGAATTTGTAATCGATTGTCCTTCCAGTCATCCAGTTGTATCTAATTCAGCCTCAGTCCCCTTCTTAGACAGACAGACAGACAGGTGGTAATGAGCCGTGTTTAGACTGCTCCCTCATGACGCAGCACCCCATATGATGTGTAGATTAGTGCTATTAAACTTTTACACTGGCGCTAATGAACATTTCTGTGAAGTTCAGTATGACTGGTCCCAGACAGCTGTTGTCCCTGACCTGACCATACCCTTTTGGGCCACTGGGGGGCTCCACTTGTCAGCTGAGTCTGGATACTTTTTTCTGCTATCAGCTCCACTCACCTGTTTCTGTGAAGTGTTCTACTCCTGATGACTGTGATCTCTCCGCCCCCCCCCCACCCCCCACAGGCGGTGCGCTACATCGAGCTCCTCCCCCCGGAGAGGCGGCCAGTCGCGGGGACGGAGGGCGCTGCCTACCGCAAGAAGCAGATGGCCAAGCAGCTGCCGGAGCATGACCAGGACCCCTCCAAGTGCCACGAGCTCTCGCCCGGCGAGGTCAAGCAGATGGAGCAGTTTGTGAAGAAGTACAAGCAGGAGGCTTTGGGGATGGGCGACCTCGTGCTGCCTGAGGAGATGAGCCAGGTGCAGGCCCAGGCTGCAGGGAAGGGCGGACCTGGAGCCGGAGCTGGAGCCGGAGCTGGAGCCGGGGCTGGAGCCGGAGCTGGAGCTGGAGCCGGGACTGGAGGTCCAACTGGAGTTACAGCAGGAATGGGAGCCGGAGCTGGGGCCGGAGGTCCTGGTGCAGCCGGGGACAGGGGGCTGACCACTGCCGTTGGAGCCCTGGGTACTCCAGGGGGTCCTGGAGCCCAGCCTGGTGGCCCTATGCAGTCCTACGTAAGTGTGTTTACCAACACAGACACTGGGCTGGGGCTCAATCACAGTCTGCAGTGAGGTGTAGAGATTAAGGGATTATTATATTCATAATTTTGCAGAGAGCAGTTCTCAGTTTTTTTTTTTATTTAATTTAAATGGATCTGTAAAACTCTGTATATGTATTTCACTGATCTTAGATGTGCCTGCTTGAAAAGAAATTGCAATTCCTGAATTGAGTCACAAGGGGGCATTGTTAAACCCTGTTTGGTGTCATTCACATTTCAAATCAAGCTGTGAAGTCTCTCTTCAGATGTAATGAGTAGTGCAGTTGACTGGTTCACTGTAGTCTGAGAGTATCTCTTATAAATACTGTGGCCCTGATATTTTGAAAGTTTTGATGATGGAAGTACTGACAAGCTCACTAGACATGTTTCTGAGCTCACAGAGCAGGTTATCTGCCTTTACCATACAAGATGTATAATTTTCAATTATCAGGCACACTAACATACCATAGATATTCTTCTTGACCATATACCATAGATACTCAGATTCAGTGTTTTCTGTCCTCCAGTCGTGCAGCCACTGCCAGCAGCCCATGCAGAAGGGGGAGCCGGCGGTGTATGCGGAGCGGGCGGGGTATGACAGGCTCTGGCACCCGGCCTGCTTCGTCTGCTGCACCTGCACCGAGCTGCTGGTTGACATGATCTACTTCTGGAAAAAGGGAAAGCTGTACTGCGGCCGTCACTATGGAGACAGCGAGAAACCCCGCTGCGGTGGCTGTGATGAGGTATCGTATCGCGGACAGGAAGGGAGAGTTCCTCTCCAGCCTGCTTCCTGTTAACACAGGAAACAGTGCTCTGACAGCGCGCAGGGCTGAAGGGCCGATTCACTCTGCTTTCTGTCAGCACCACACATTACTGTGATATCACACAGATAGGGCTACAGCATCTGACAGGGGCCTCTGCTCTCCTCACATTTCCACAGGGGCCTCTGCTCTCCTTACATTTCCACAGGGGCCTTTACTGCAGAATTAAGCTGCAGAGATGCCTAATTTCCACAGGGGAAACATTTCCACAGTGGAAAATCTATCACATTTCCACAGGGGCCTCTGCTCTCCTCAATGAAATGACGCAAATAAATCTGCTATTATCTCCATCTCTCTGTGTTCTCCTACACGACCCACTGCAGTTTAGTGAAAATGAAATGACGCAAATAAATCTTATTATCTCCATTCTCTGTGTTCATAACGACCCATGTGTTAGTGATGTCTGGTGTCTTGTCTCTCTCTCCTCCAGCTGATCTTCTGCAATGAGTACACCCAGGCCGAGGACCAGAACTGGCACTTGAAGCACTTCTGTTGCTTCGACTGCGACTGCGTGCTGGCCGGGGAGACCTATGTCATGGAGGAGAACAAGCCCGTCTGCAGAGCCTGCTACATGAAGAACCGCGCCGTGGTAACTACCGCCAGCACTGCGCCAAAACACTGCCTCATATCCGTGACTAATGTTACAGTCCGCTACCCTTTATACCTCCCTCAGTCTCTAACATGGCCAAACCTTCATCTCAGAATGTTTGGGTCTTATTTGCCAATAACACCATTAGGTACAACATTTGGAATATTCCACAGACAATGGATGAGGGATCGTAACCTGCCCCCATTCCCATGAAAATGGAACAGTCCCAGGGGCCCTGGTTGTGAGGGTAGCCCTGCTGCTCTCTGCTCTCTGAAAGCCCGTGGTCAGACATGTCTCACCCTTTTCTCATGCCTGTGATTTATGCTGCAATACGTTTCAGCCCGGAGAGGAAATCTTCACCCGTCTGTCCTGCAGCCCAGGAGACGGTGGGAACGACATGCTGCAGGTCAGCCGTATCCGTGGCGATATGCTGCATCCCAGCCGTATCCGTGGCGATATGCTGCATCTCAGCCGTATCTGTGGCGATGTGCTTTAGCAGCTCAACCGTGTCTGTGGCATGCCGGATAGCACAAGCCAAGGCTCTGTTCAGGGAGGGGTGTCACTGGAACCAGCAAGACAAAGCGTGACACAGAGGCCGTTAAATCCTCACGCATACCAGGGCTGGGCCTGTGAAGAGGAGTCCCACGGAGGGGGCCTTCCCCAGCCATTATGCAGCCGCAGCCCGAGCTGGAGCTCTCTCCAGCGGACGGCGTGTGGTCTGTGCCGTTCCAGCAGAGGCCCCATCCTCTTTCCATAAACATTCTGTGTGTCACGGCCTGCGGGTCACACTCACACGCGTGACCCAGGCGCTGTGCTCAGTGCTTCAAAACATCTCCGAGAAGTACAAATCAGCGAGAAAACCTAGTGAAACAGGCCCGTTTTGAGCTGAATTCTTATCTAAATCAGGCAGAAATGTCTCTGATAACAGAGTGCAGACACTTTCCTTCTGAAGAATGCAGATGGACCGTGTGGTTTTTAAAGTCACAGACTCTTGGCCTAATGCCCAGCTTAAAGTGCTACAGGCTGGTGGTGATATCCAAGAGCAGACCACTAATAATGAGTAAAATTATTGGTGTATGTTGTGTGTACATATTGGGATGTATTTTCTAATGCTGCATAATAATTAATATGAATTAATCTGAAATGGCAGCAAACTTTCCACCATGTAGAATGAGACACATTTAAACCAGTGTGTTGTGTGTGAGTCTGATGAGTTGTATTATCGCCCCCCAGCGCTGCTCTGCCTGTCAGAACCCCGTGGAGCCGGAGGCCCAGCGCGTGTCGTACGGGGAGCACCACTGGCACGCCGAGCCGGACTGCTTCCAGTGCTCCTGCTGCTCCAAGTGCCTGATGGGCCAGCGCTTCATGGCTGCGCAGGGCATGCTGTTCTGCTCTGTCGAGTGCAAGAAGAAAGCCACGGCATAGCCGGACACAGCCACGAGGTCTGCACCACACCCCGCTCCTCAGGTCCGTCAGGCGGCCGGGGGGGTCTGTCCGTATGCGGCTGCCAGGAAATTTTCTTGGTTTTTTGTTTTTTGTCTTTTTTTCCTAAGGTGCCATTTTGATTTCTGAATTTCTGAATTGAGATTTATTTTTTGGGTTCAGGCCAGTTGTTTGGGGTGAGGGACGGAGTGTCCGGCACAAAGCCCTGGTTCTGTTAAAAAACATACCCAGAACTGATGCCTGCCGCTCTTCAGCGCCACCCAGAGCCTAACAAAGGGAATGCTTTCTGTGGCACTGCACTGCCAGGTCTACACTTGTGAATTACACTTGTGCAATGTGAACTCCAGACGCTGAAGGTGATCCTGTCTTCCCCTGTGCATCGCTCTCCGGCGCCGAATCATTCTGTGCGTTCTGCTTCTGTGTACTACTGATCTGTTCTGTGCTTGGTGAGCCCGGTGCAGAGGTTGCCTTCCTGTAGATGTGTGCATTGTTACTGTCGTTTCTATGGAGGAGGTGGGTAGGGGGGGGTGTACCACATGCCTCAAATAAACGTATTAGGACAGAGTCGGGCGCTCCGTTTGCCACAGAAACGCCAGTGGAAGCAGCTTCTTCATCTCCCAGAATGGATTCTTTCTCTAAGTGCCATGAGTTCCTTTCTGTTCAATCAGTTGCACTTTATGTTATGTTATCCACGCTCACTCTGGAACATAATAAACATTTTACAGCACTTGAGAAGCTCTTTGTTGTTATTTTTTTTTATAAATATTGAAATTATGGAGTTAGCCGTTACGTTATCATAAGTTAAAATGTGTCGGTGCACCACGCTCCAACTATTGCTGTAGACTGGAGAAAGTCTGCCTGTGTATCTATGAGGCCTAGCTCATGCCTCTCAGCCTGCTAGCACAGACGGGGTGTGTAAGGGACATCAGGCAGCTAATCCCACTCATTCACCATCACGGAGGAGGCATTATAATCTAAATTTTCTGGGGGGGAAAACAGTGTTGCCTTCTGCTAAACTAACATTTTTTGCTTTTTTAACATTATTCTTAGGTTCTCTGTTACAGCAAGAGAGTGACACAGCAGGGTTTCCCCGCTCTTGTCCTCAGCACCCAGAGATGTAGTGTCCTATGGAGAGTTGCATCTGTTTGGGATCTTTTTCCTCTCCCTCCAGATCCTGCTCCAGAGTGCTGGCAAACTTGCTCCTCCCCCTGACACTTAGTGGTCATTATGGCGCTCTTCCCTTCAGCGGGGGCTGCTCGGCTCTCCCCAGCGGCGGCCACTGGCCCACCCTCGTCACGGGCTGCTCTCTGCTGTTTGACAGAAGGCGCCTTTTCCCCTCCAACAGCAGCTGCTGTCTCCTCCTCCCCTCCTCTGGCGACAGACACCTCTTCACAAGTGACTGCTTTATCCTCCTTGGCGGTGCCTGCTTTCTTCTCTCCATGAGTGGATGCTCTTGCCTCTTCAGCTGCACTTAATCGCTGGTAAGAGGCTGCTTTCTTGCTTTTGGCAGCGGCTGCCTGCTCATTTTCGGCGCTGGCTTCTCCCTACTCCGTACGTTGGGCTGCTCTCCCCTTCCATGGCTGGCCTCTCTCAGGCCTCTGTAAGTGGCTGCTCTCCCCACAGCAGTGCTGCCTGCCGGTGCGTCATCGTCAGCCACTGCCCTCACATCCTTGGTAATCACTTCACTTTTATCAGCAGTTTCTTCAGTCTCATAAATACCTGCTCTTTTATCATTGTCCCTAAATACTCTGTCATCTTCAGACGTGTGTGCTGAATGGGCTTCAGCTGTTCCTCTCTCCTCTTTATAAGGGAGTCTCTCCTCTTTATAAGTCACAGGGGTCTCTCCTCTTTATAAGGGAGTCTCTCCTCTTTATAAGTCACAGGGGTCTCTCCTCTTTATAAGGGATTCTCTCCTCTTTATAAGTCACAGGAGTCTCTCCTCTTTATAAGGGGGTCTCTCCTCTTTATAAGGGAGTCTCTCCTCTTTATAAGGGGGTCTCTCCTCTTTATAAGGGAGTCTTTCCTCTTTATAAGTCACAGGGGTCTCTCCTCTTTATAAGGGAGTCTCTCCTCTTTATAAGTCACAGGGGTCTCTCCTCTTTATAAGGGAGTCACTCCTCTTTATAAGTCACAGGGGTCTCTCCTCTTTATAAGGGATTCTCTCCTCTTTATAAGTCACAGGAGTCTCTCCTCTTTATAAGGGAGTCTCTCCTCTTTATAAGGGGGTCTCTCCTCTTTATAAGGGAGTCTCTCCTCTTTATAAGGGGGTCTCTCCTCTTTATAAGGGAGTCTCTCCTCTTTATAAGTCACAGGGGTCTCTCCTCTTTATAAGGGAGTCTCTCCTCTTTATAAGTCACAGGGGTCTCTCCTCTTTATAAGGGAGTCACTCCTCTTTATAAGTCACAGGGGTCTCTCCTCTTTATAAGGGAGTCTCTCCTCTTTATAAGGGGGGGTCTCTCCTCATGATAAGTCACAGGGGTCTCTCCTCTTTATAAGTCACAGGGGTCTCTCCTCTTCGACAGTGGCTGTGCTCACCGCTTCAGTCAGAGCTGTAAATCTATATATTTATATCTTTATAAGTAACAGGGGTCTCTCCTCTTTATAAATCACAGGGGTCTCTCCTCTTTATAGGAGGCTGGTCTCTCCTCTGTATAAGTCACAGGGGTCTCTCCTCTTTATAAGAGGCTGGTATCTCCTCTTTATGAGTCACAGGGGTCTCTCCTCTTTATAAGGGAGTCTCTCCTCTTTATAAGTCACAGGGGTCTCTCATCTTTATGAGTTATAGGGGTCTCTCCTCTTTATAAGTCACAGGGGTCTCTCCTCTTTATGAGTCACAGGGGTCTCTCCTCTTTATAAGGGAGTCTCTCCTCATGATAAGTCACAGGGGTCTCTCCTCTTCGACAGTGGCTGTGCTCACCGCTTCAGTCAGAGCTGTAAATCTATAATCCTCGAAGGTGGTTGACACCCTATCATTGCAAACAGCATATTTCCCCTTCTTGTAACAATCTCTTCTGTAACTTCACCTTCATCTTCACCTTCATCGTTGATTTTGCTCATTACAGAATTAATTAAATGAAGCAGTTTGTGAAGCTAATGTGAGTTAATCTAATTAGTTAAATTTGTAACACTCATCACGTGCTTGGGTTTGCTAACTAGTAGCGTTCAGTAAGATTTCTTATTTTAAATGATAAAACAGAGCAGAGTGCTACATTAGGCTAGCTGAGCTAAGAGAAAAACGCTACAAAAGGACGTCACTGTTCATGACATTTATTTGTTCGTGCCAAACCATAATCAGTTTGTTTTCCTAGCTACATAGCATTGTTTGTGGCTAAAAACGTAATGGTGTCATGTGACCCTGTTTTACGGCTGGGGATTTGGCGATGCCAGCACAGGCTATTCAGTGACATTTACTGAGCTACAGACCTTGTGTGTTTGAAAAGACACAAGACTTGCGATATTTTGAGAATGGCCTGGCAGTTCTGATGATGCGCACAGCCACATGGCTAAGTCACGCTGCTGTCCAATGATCGGATGTTTTTCAAGCTGCAGGATTGTTGATGCATCAGTGAAGGTGATGGTTTAAATGGAACCGTTGCACTTGGCACAGGTAAGAGAAACACAGTAACTCAGTTTCCTGTCATCACCAACAGTTACGGTTAGAAACAAGAACCACCCAGAAGCTTTTGAATTGTAAATTCAGATGATCAAATCAAAATTTGAATGGCGGTTTTGTTACAGTCAAGCATCAATTTGCCTAAGTGTTATATCTGTGGCAGGGAGATTGGGAAATTAAAGTCAGACACTGAAGTCAGGATAATGTTGGTCAATGAGCCTGAGATGAATGAAAATGGTGAGAGACTCTCTCAGGCTGCTAGGGCTGAATAAAACCCTGGCCCAGCTCCATGTAAACGTCCCAGCCTTAGCACAGGTCCACAGATGGCTTTCTCATACGAGGGTTTCCTACATGAAATCAGCGAGTCAGTTTGATTTATATCTACAGCAGGTTTTCACAGCTGCTCATCCCTATTCCATTATTTGTTTCTGTTATGAGAATTTGAGACGGAAAGAGAGGAAGTAGCAGCCTTGCTTGTTCCCTAAATAGCCACTAAGGGGCGCTGTTTCCGCTTTCTGTGCTCAAACAGATGATTGTTCATAAAACTCACTGATGTACTTTCTGCTGAAATATCTATCCCTTGTGAGGGTTAATCCCTTTCAAAAAGGACATTCCTCATTGTTTCCTGGAATCAGATTTATTATTTTAGATTCCTGAGGAAATAAACTGATATTTTTTGTGGAACAAAAATTAGAATTCTCCCAACTAACCCATTAAAAATACACTAAATACAAAAACATACCATTTTATTTACATACAGTCGAAATGGAATTCATTAACTGTAGGCCAGGGTGAGTACAATGTATCAGTGAAGCCTGGACAGCTGAAACACTGATAAGGCAGCATTCCTTCCGAAGGAGAGAGAGACGAGAATATCTGTGGAATGTCAAACGGAGGACCAAGCGCTGAGTTATGAGGGCGAGGGCTACCTCTGTTACAGGTGCAATGTTTCAGGATTCCTGAGTCTGCTCACTGCCAGACACCTGAGAGAATCCATATAATCTCACTTAGATGGAGTTCATTGCAGCAGACACTAACGTAAATATCTACCTTTCACCAACATTCTGAGGTCACAGTGCCCGACTTACCAGAGATTTGTGTTTTAAAATCATGAGCACTTGTGGAAAGACAACACCCGGTTTGCTATACAGTAAATAATGAAATACAATGCTGTAGCCTACATTTAATTTTCAGTTATTGCTTTAAGTTCTTCTTTAGCGAACCAAATGTTTTTGGAATGGAAAAGCCTGAGCAAAGCGCATTATTTCTGCTTAGCCTTCGGTGACGAAAGTAAGAACCATCCCATCCACTCACAGTATATGAGTGCCAGTACTGCTGAGGAGAAAAAGCGATGCTGTTTATTCACATGCAGTTCTACAGCACGAGAGTCACTGGATCATGTTTACTTTACTTAGCCCATGTTCTCAATGTTGACACAAGAGAGGTCAATTAATGGTAAAACAAATAACATTTCACATGTTTATACATATTTATACAAGGGTGAATCCAAGGGTGTGATTTTAGTATTTAACTTTTTTGAATGAATAATATTCAGGCAGTTAAGTTATGATATTTGTTACTAATGTGACTAAACTGTACTAACGTGGCACTTTATCTCTTTGCTCCTGGCGGAGCAGGCTTATTTGGTTGAGTTTTTGTGTTTGCCACTGACACACAGTGTTTCCCACATTCAGCCCACCCATGCCTCCGGACACAGCTGTGAGACGGTGAGAACTCTCAGAGGAGGAAGGGCAGAGGGAGTGTATCGGTAACCAGTCAGTATTCTCCCTACATGGAGCAGCTGCTTTAGGCCTCTTGTCTTCCCCTGGTCGGTGCATCTCAGTCTCAGAAAGCTCTGAGGAGTGACTGTTGGATGTGTACTGTAACTCAGAGACACTAGAACAGTATGAGCAATGCAAATATGGCTTAAGATCAACCATTCTGACTCTGCATGAGTACGTGTTGCAGAGAGAGTTTAGACATTCGAGTTAGCCCCAGAAGACTGGCAAATAAAAACAAAACGGATCAATTTCATGATAACTACAATCACGTCTGCAAATTAGATTCATTATTGACAACTGACATACTCATTACTGAAATCTGTCCTATTTGTTTTTATTTAGATAGTAAATATTTACAGTGTCATAAGAAATGAATCAGGTAGTTAACTGAATGGGAGTATAACTTCACCTCTGGGATTTGGTTCTGTGGCAGTCTGACATACCTGTTTGGTGGAAGGTGTTTCATGACAAGCCCTAATTGACTACCGAGAGCACTTACCTAAGGGAAGCTCACATGCACCTGTTTCAGATGTGTGTCACTGGGTTACTGCAGTGTTGTTGGTGCTCCTGGCAGACCTGCCCGCTGTGCTGCCGTGGAAACCGGGCTCTGTGTCCTCCTGACTGCTGCTCAGAGCCAAAGCTGCTGAGCAAGGGGAAAGAGAGACCTCCAGAGCCGTCTCGGTGAGAAACACTGTGTGTGGAAACTTTGGCTGTGTCTGTGTTCAGATCTATGAGGGCCAGAAGGGTCAGAAATGGTGCCCATGGACTGTGGTGTCCTCTAATGCAGACACTGCTGCAGGGTGGTGCACCGTCAGCTGGGATACTCTGACGCATCTATAAATGATTGTGCTGTAAGGGTTTCAGTGCTGTGTGTGTGGGTGTATGTGTGTGTGTGTGTGTGTGTGTGTGTGGACCTCATGTGTTTACACTTGTGTGTATGAATGTCTGTTTATTTGCATGTGTTTAGTCTGCATGTGTATGTATGTGTGTGAATGTCCGTGTGTGGCTGAGTGTGCCTGTTTCGACTCTGAATACAGTCATAGAATAAGCTAAAAGCTGACACCTGAGCATGGTTATCATGCCGTAGGCCCAGGACTGAAGCAGGCTGTTACTCACGCACACGCACACACACACACACACACACACGCGGTGGGAGCTGAAGCTGGTCCCAGGAGCTGGCATGGCAACATAGACTTTGCCCAAGCATGAGATCCTGTGTGAATTTACTCATCTGAGCTCTTAACGTTTCTTCACATCTCCCAATTGCCTCTCTTTAAGTTCTGCATATCAGAATAAACTGGTCTCTGACTGAAGAGACCCACTTCAGAGTCCTTCTGCAGCACAAAATAATATCCCCGTCAAATGCTTTCTTTTAGATAAGCTGTCAGGTAATGGGTGGGAAACACTAGTAAAGAATTTACAAAGGAAGGTAGCTTGACTGCCACTCATTTTTGTTCAAATTACTGAACATTATTGCAACCACTTCCCAGCATGCTTTTTAAACTTTTTGTAACTCATTTTAGGGCTGGAAAGATTAAAGGTGGCCGATGCTGTTTTGCTTCATTATTTTGGTATCTTTTTTGGCTGTTTGAGCTTGTGCTTTTGTTTGCCTTCTCCGAAATGAAAAATTGAA
Source organism: Albula glossodonta (assembly GCA_019788955.1). Taxonomy (NCBI): domain Eukaryota; kingdom Metazoa; phylum Chordata; class Actinopteri; order Albuliformes; family Albulidae; genus Albula; species Albula glossodonta. The sequence continues at coordinate 218,189 of JAFBMS010000107.1, read as the reverse complement.
ACAAGTTATTTTTAGATTTATGGTCGTGACTCGAAATCCTCTGGGTAGATGAGGCAATGTTTGCATATCCAGCCAGAGATATGTGTTTTGAAAGTTTAGCAGCTCTGGGTTTGCTGGACTTTTGACAGCTCTGTGAAGCACAAAGATCTGAAGACAAGGCAGCCTTACTGTGAGATAATACTTACATGGAATAACAGGATCTTACAAGCCTTTAGGACAGGCAAGGGATCACAGCTGGGGCCTAAACCCCTGTTTTTAACTGCCATGGTCACTGTTGCCAGGGTAACAGCTGTGTGAGCGACTGTAGCCGGAATCCCGTTGCCCATGGCCATTTCCTGTCATTGTTTCCCTTGGATTTTCCTCGGCTGTGGTTCTCCTGTCAGGGAAATGGAACAGCCATGTCACGTTTCCATACATGCACAGCAGTCGTATCTCCGTTTATTGTTTGTGAAGCCAAACTAAATGGTCCCAGAAATTTTTAAGTGTAATAACACTCAACCACTCCTCATTAGATATTCCTTATAAGGCTGTAAAACCCAGAAAATGGAAATCTTTTATATTTGATATTTTGGCTTTATTCGTTTAGCAGGAGCTTGAGCACTGCCAGCTTCTGTAGCTGTGAGGAAATGTGGCCAGTCCCTTTGGCCTCTCATCTCCATAGCGACATTATGAAATTTTAACTGCTCAAAAGACAGAACTGTGTGACATGAGCTTCAATGTGCAGCTGCATTCAGTGCTGTGCTGAGCTGTGCTGTGCTACACTGTGCTCTCCTGTGCTGTGTGATCACTTGTTATTCCTCCAACCAATTTTGGGTCATGGTCCAGCTCATAATTTTGTCTTATCCATTTTCAGCTGTGTATTCTCAGAAAGCACAGCAATAGCTTGGCTCATCCTGGCCTCCAGACTGGCTCTCATGAGTTTGTTTGTTCGCTCAGATCACAGCATCACACTTGTGCCTATACTTTAACCTGTTAGTGTCTCAGAGGTGCTGTGCATTGTGGGAAATCCGATCTACTGTGACATCAGACAATAATCACATGTGCATGGTTTGAGAAGGTAGGAGCTCAGCAGCAGATGGGGGTGAAATGGGTCCGCCTTGGCAGGCAGAATTAATGAGGTTGTGACAACCCCCCCACTCCCTGCTCCTCCTGCCCCACCTTGCTCCCAGCTGAAAGGGATTGTGGGATAGAAAACCCACCCACCCACTCCTCCAGCCCAGCCCATATGATTCTCATCAAGTCTCTCCCTTTCAACAAGTGAAGCATTTTTTCCGATTCTGCCTGGAAAGAGAGAGAAATCCCCGTTAGAGCAGGTTTATAAAAAAATAAATAAATAAATAAATAAAAGTGCACAGAACCTACAAATGAATTCCAGCAGTACAGCTATGATGAAGAAGACAGAATCTTCATTCACCAGTGTTGTTTCCTGCCGGCTATCGTTTCTCTTTGATCTCTTTGATACCCTTCACACCATGAAAGACAGGGAAATAAAACTCCGTTCAGGAGAATTCAGGCATGTTTGGAGAGCCATGCAGAGCAAAGGGAGACTGGAAAGATGACAGCACTCTGTGGGAATTTCATGTCATTCTTTTCCTGCTTCTTTCACTAGGTGTATATCAAATGTGGATGTACATGTTTAATATTTTGATGTTTAGAGTAATGATTCCTTCTCGCAGAGACACACAGTTGTGTGCAGTAGAGAGCCAGTCTGAAGCTGCCACAGGATTCCACAGGGGAAACAGCCCATAATGCACCTCCTACTCAGGCTGTTGGGTTGGCACAGTTATAACACACAGCTTACCGCTTCCCTCTCACCGTAATTCTGTTTAACCTTTACATCCTGCGTACTGCATACTACTCTATTAAATTAGCAAATTACTAATCCAGTTACAGGGTAAAATTTAATAACATGACTATTTCAAATTAGTACAACTTGTCAAAACATGTCCAATATTTCCATCTTGAGTCGCCACCCCTGCAGTTCTTTCATTCCCCACTAGGGGGGGCAGAGCCCACAGCTGGAATACCACTGGCTCCCATGAACAACCCCCTCCCCAAACACAACACACAACAAACACGCACACACACACACACACACACACACACACACACAGCCATGCACGGCCATGCACACACACACAGCCATGCACGGCCATACACACACACATCCACATACACATACACACACATACACACAAACACACACACACACAATCAAAGGTGAGTTTCACCCTTTCCAGGCAGGGGTTTGGCTAGGCAGTAGGCAGTAGGCAGTAGGCAATGGAGAAAAAGCAGAGGCATAAAATAGCTCAGGTAGGAATGTGGCTGCCCCTCTTAGCAGTGAGATTAAAATGGATCCTCAGTGCTTTTCTGACACAAACGTGAGTCATTCCAGAGGTTGGGGTCTCTGAGCAGGCGTCAAAGAGACCTGGAGGGAAAGTGTGTGTGTGTGTGTGTGTGTGTGTATATGTGTATGTGTATGTGTATGTGTGAGTGTGTGTGTGTGTGTGTGTGTGTGTGTGTGTGTGTGTGTGTGTGTGTGTGTGTGTGTGTGTGTGTGTGTGTGTGTGTGTGTGTGTGTGTGTGTGTGTGTGTGTGTGTGTGTGTGTGTGTATGCATGTGTGTGTGTGTGTGTGTGTGTGTGTGTGTGAGTGCCTGTGCGTCAGTGTGGCCGTGCATGGCTGTGTGTGTGTGTGTGTGTGTGTGTGCGTGCCTGTGTGTCAGTGTGGCCGTGCATGGCTGTGTGTGTGTGTGGGTGTGTGTGAATGGTGAGGGAAGGTGAAGGCAGAGCTGTTTATAAGATAGTGAGCTGATTACGGCAGCGCCCCCGGACCCTCTCTCAGCCCTCTGAGGTGCAGCTGGAGGGTGTTTCTGACACAGAGCTGCGCAGAGTGCGCATGCAGGAGCAGGAATGTGAACCCGGGATTCCTCTGGCAGACCTCCGCGGCTAGCACTCCCTCACCCCGCGCTAACACCCAGGCAGAGGGGCCGATAAAACAGCGCATCCCTGCAGGGCAAGAGAGGAGGAGGGGCGTGGGGGGGCGTGGGGGGGGCCACAGAATTCCATCCCCGCTGAATCACTAACCCGGCTGTTCTGATTCACCTTTTCCTTCATCCTTTGTGTTTCTCTGTTAAGTCAGGAATGTTATCGCTTTTTCCATTACACAGCACCTCCAAACAGGTCTTTAACTTCTGGAATATTCCAGCACCGGGTCGTCAACCAGCTTCCAAACCTGTTTGACCCCTTGACCTTTACCTGTTTGACTTGCCACAGTGAGTAGAAGACGAGCAATATGACACAATATAGCTGCACAAACTGGCCAAGAAAAACATGTTTTTGATGGATTTGGGGGCAAGCTATGACTGACAGCCCGAAATGCGAACGTTTGTAGATGGAGATTACATCACGAGAAACTGCAGACTCCCACACTGCCAAGTCTGGGTATGGAGGTAATCAGCATGTGGAAAACTGTTCTACCACAAAACATCATGGTCACATGATTGGAATAGCTGTGCCTTTTATGTGTTCACCTTTATCGAGGTTTTATGAAGTTATTATCTGATTCTCTGAACAGCTCAGAATAATGGCCCTTCAGGCCTGCCCTGACAGCTCTGCTCAGATTGGCTATCTTCCCTGACTCATTCTGACTTTTCAGGAAACCGGTCCTTGCTTGCTAAAAAATGTTTCTCTGGAAAATACACCGACATCTTACCACCTACAGCAAGGTCTGTAACCCCCCCCCCAGTGTCATTGCTTAAGAGCAGATTATTTGTGATGTTTTTAAAAGAAGCTTAACTTAAGGCATAACTGAATCAGCATATCCATGTATCAAATTACCGCTTGTATTTTATAGTAAATAAAATTAAAGAGTTAGAGTTGGATTTACTTTTTATGTCGAGATAAAATTATATAATGTAGCAAACCTTAAAACTTAATTAAAATGTCCCTTGAAGTGTTTGAGCTGTTTTTGGTTAAAGCTATTCTGGTCTGATTGAGCTGCTAATTGAAAACAGATCTTGCATTATTCCATATAAATATTTAAATGTACTTGAATGGAAATACATTGTATGGCCAAAACTATTATGGTTTTGGGAGGAGCCATGTAGCAGTAGCCAACATGGCTAACGGGTCACCAGCCCTAACTCCACAGTATGAACTTAGCTGCTGGGGCACCTTTTGTGGGAGCCATTTTCTTCTTTTTTGTCCTCTTATCTTCCTGTGTGGTTTTATTTGCTTGTTCATGTTTGTAATCCAAACATGGGGGCACAGAGATGGGAGCGCTCAGATGCATGCAGTGGGCTAGACTTCCCTCGGTGTCCCATCCTTCCCAGAATGCCCTGCTGGTTTGAATCTCAGCGAGGTTCTGGCCAGACTAATGACGCAGTTCTGCGTGACTCACCATGGAGCCAGTAAACATGTTGCAGGCAGATCTCAGGTGCCACAGGGACCAGTCCCCATCCTCCATGTCTGGCACGGGACAGACTGCCATTTGTGTGCGCCGGGAAAATATTCGCTCTGCATGGATTCCCATTAACATTCCTCTGTCCGTCTGGCTCTGAGGATCACTATCTACTGGCATTCCTGCTGTGGGTGGTTGCCCATGAAATACGTCGACACGTGTCAGGTGCATCATGGGAACTCGGTTAGCAGCCTGTATGACATCACTCTGAGGCCTGTGTGAATGTGGAAACATGCAGTGACCGCAGGGTGATGCACACCAGGCGAGAGGAAATGTCTCAACATCTTTACACCACTCGTTTTGTCTGACAATAATTTTTTTTTTTATTTACATTGACAAATCATAGTCGCAGTTTTACTGTATTATTACTTCAGCAGTACACTTGTAGTAAGGTTGCAATGATTACTGCAAACTATGTCACAAACAGAGAGCATTTGAGAAGAATGCATTCCATCTTCGACATTTAAACCTAAAAAAAGCCGTCGGGTGGGTGGGGGAATGTCTTTCACACCCAAAAGCATGTCAAAATGTCCGGTACTCTGATTGATGGATGACTGTGCAGGAACTGGTCTGTTTTTGGCCTCAATGCTTGATAAAAGAAGTAAAGTGAGATTGTAAAAAATCACATTTAACAGCAGGGACCATGCTTAAACTCATACACAGTGAACTAAGGCAGTGCTACTACGGTTAATTTTCAAAGAGCGAAAGCTGGAGTGATCCCAGAATCCCCTCTGCCGGTGTCATGTATTTCATAACCTCCTCTGCGTTCGGACGGCCTCCGTTAAATAACCCCCTCCCTGGAGTCCTGTGTCAGCCAACAAGCATCTATTGAGTAAGAAGAACTGCAGAGGGCAATTAGCGATCGCCTGCCAAAGCTTCACTTGCCCTCCACAGAGAACACGCGGCCAAAAAATGCAGCAAGGCGTTGTGGGTCAAGGGCACTTGTACAAAGTAATTGGAAAATTCCTCACTACAGTAGGCCATTTTTTTCCGAAGGTAATCCCCTGAAATTTGTTCCCTTTGAGTTCCCCCACCCTCCCATTCACAGGCAGGCTGGCCCGGACAGATGTTCCAGCTGCCTACATTTTGGGAGGGAGGGAGGGATGGACGTGACCCCCCAGGCTGATAGGGTTGGGCAGTGTTTCGGACTTCGGATTCAGGCTCGTCCTGCCCCAGCGGGGCTTCGAGGCCTGCTGGCCATCCGCATTCCACTGTGCTTGTATAATGGGTGTGTCCTGTCCTGCGGAGTGCAGCGCTGTGCGGACACACCAAATGCATGTCTATAACTAACCATGCGATGCATGCAGATCTGATACCCTTCTTCAGCCCTCCGTGTGAATGTGAGCGTCTGCCCTTGAGGGCAGGTTTGTGGAATAAGAGAACTCCTCATAAGTAAGAGCATAAGCAGTGCACCTGCCAACCCAACACCCATCTGCGAAACATTTCCCTTTCCCTGTCCCTGAAAAAAGTGTGTCAGTCTGTGAAACCATGCCCACTGTCATAGCCCTTAAATAAACATGTCACTCCGGGGAACGTTTCTAACGCACTCATCCAGTCTTTGTGGTAATCTCACAATCCGAGGAAATCTATGGACAGCATGAACGGTTTGTAATAAAAGGCTCTCTTAATAATAAGGAGAAAATCCTGGAATGGCCTTCTCTGGAAGGGTGATTTGTTAACTCTGCCATAGATCAGGCCTGTGGTTAAGCTGAGTGTTTCACAGAGCCTGTGACAAAGACCAGAGGATTTTCACATGTGCACTTTAGAATGAGCCTCTTACCTAAACCCAGAGTCATCCCAAGACTGCCAAGCAGGGCAGCAATCACAGAATTCAGACCAGCCAATCAGACAAGTTCCTGTTTGTTTATCTCATGTAAGAATTCAGACCAGCCAATCAGACAAGTTCCTGTTTGTTTATCTCATGTAAGAATTCAGACCAACCAATCAGACAAGTTCCTGTTTGTTTATCTCGTATAACTTTCAACAGAAGTAGAGCCGGTTTTCAGTCATTCCAGATTCTTAGTCTTATAAAGGTTCAGGGGTTTCGGTGGGTTTATCTTATTTGTTTTAACAGGATGATGTAGACATTGGAAAATGGCTTTGATATCTGTATTCTTGGTCAGGCTTAGAGCAGGACACTTAAGTTGACTGCATATGTCTAAATGTGGTTCTGTTTATATGAAGCTGTAAGCAAATTGAGAGAAACAAAATACAAAGTGGAAAAAATTCTTGGAACTGTACTCCATTTGTCTGTAATTCCTGTCCACCAAAAATGTGTGCATTGTGAAAGCAAAAGCAGTCCAACTTCCATGGAAACGAAAAACTTAAAAAGGGCACAAAAAAACTGTGGAAACGATGCACGGTTAATTTCATGCCACTTGATCTCTGCTGCAGACTGCTTGTTTTCAGTCACTATGGCAACTCCCCTCTGCCAATCAGCTTCTTCATGGAGGGGTTACACCCCGGGATTGTCAGCAGTTTACTGTCCTACTGTTTCAGTGGTTACTCGCTGTGTCACAAACAGGGTTTCCCACCACATAGCGCAGGGCTCTAAGCTTCTGTCCAGGGCTAGCTTTTCCTCTGTTTTGTTTTCTTTCCAGTGACAGTTGATACTACCGGACAAGGGGAATCACCTCCACACCCCTCATGAATCTGGGCTCAGATGCTGTCAGCAAAGGCAAGTACGTAATGGGGGAATACATTGATGTGCTTTTTCCACACTTGGTTAAAAAAACATTTTTTTTCCAGCTTCTCAAAAGCGTGCAGTGTGGCCCAGTTTATGATGACATGCCTCTGGGGCTGGAGGAGGGATTTACGGCGCCGCCCTGCTGGCTGGGAGGCCTCACTCACAGCGGTACTTGAAGCCCACGCTCAGCCCAGCCGCGCAGCTTCGGGGATGTCCCTTCGTAATAATAGCCCCTGACGTCACCCTCCGCCTAACCCAGGGCCAGGTTGCATCAGTGGCGGGAATGCCTCGCATCCCATTGGCCCGCCGTCTCACGGCTCTCACGTCCGTTCCAGACCACATGTTTGGAACTCTGGTTTCAGAGACCCTGCCAGTCCTCTTACTCATACCAGCAACCGGAGATCACCGGCACAGAATGACATATCTGCGTGAGGTTTACAGTATTTCTGTTTTTTTATGAGGAGTAAATCATAACTGCTTCAGAATCCCTGAAACCAACGCCCCCTACAGTCTGAGCAGGGGTCTGCAGAAGGCAGTAAGCAGTTATCTGCCAGAGAAATTGATGCCTGTGTTCTGCTCTAATCAGAGCTTCACCATCGAGACCACCCAACTGAAAGCACAGATCATGAACTGAACTTTCCTCAGTCACTCTCATACAGCACCCTGGGCAGATTCTCCTCTGCTGCAGCTGGCCCAGAGGGTTCAATTCAGTGAGTGAGTCTTTTGAAGCAACTGTTGCTGAAATCCTGATCGGTTTTTTGGTCATCTCACAGTTAACATAAATGATCTCTCTCAGACTCCGTTTCCACACCAGCGCAGCTGCAGCACAGCCTGGCAATAACCAGTAACCACGGCAGTGCCGCCATCTGAATCGCTCTGGTATCCATGGTAACAGGGCCAAAGCAAGCCCCTGTTTACTACGCTCTGCCTTCCATAGATGGGACTGGTATGTCATCTGGTAGAACTCCTCCCCAAAGCTGCATGTGCTCCCACAAAGATAAATGGACTTACAGTAAGCAGGAACCATTGTGGTCAAACTGACATTAAAATAATCGTTTACTCATTTGAAATGATGTGGAATTTCTCAGATCATATGATGAAAAATGAAAATTTAGACACTTTTGCATTTAGATACTTAGTTACTAAATGCAATACTAAGTTATTTTCAATACATATACATGTGTATATATATACATTTGCATATAATTCAGATATAATTCAAAGATTCACATACACATACACATACACACACATACACACACACACACACACACACACACACACACACACACACACACACACACACACACACACACACACACATACACAGACACACACACACACACACACACACACACACACACACACACACACACACACACACACACACTCACACACATATACACACACACACACTCACACACACACACACACACACACACACACACACACACAAACACACACACACACACACACACACACACAAACACACACACACACACATATACACACACACACAAACACACACACACACATTTCTGCAGAATGAGCTGGTGCAGCAAGTAATAAAGTAATAGTTTCGTTCGATTTTTTACCATATTTCTATAAATATATTTACACCATATATTGTTTGCAAAAAAGTGTCCACTAGTATCTGACTGAAGCTTGTAATTTTAGCATAGTTACATGTATTGTTTATTTTGACAGTATTTAATGAGCAGTGAGGAATCTGGTCTCCAGCCGTCCTCAGAGCCCCTAACAGTCTGGATGCAGGAGAGGGGCGGGCCGCAGCATCGATATGTAATGGTGGCTCACCAGCGTCGTGGCAACGCAGTGAGTGACAGAGCCCTGAGTTGGTGGAAGGCGGGATCTCCGGTGTTGACGGACAGTGATACCCTCTGAGCCTCCTGCTGGGTGAGAGATGGCTTAATCCAACTGTCGGGCCTGTCATCACTCTGCCTGGGGGGCTGTGTGTCTGTGCCGAGGAAGGGTGGGGGGGAGAAGTCTTCTTCCTGTCCAAAGACTTGCACACAAACACGCATGCAAAATGCCATGTATATACACACACTCATACACACAAACACACATGCACAATACCATGTACATACACACACTCACACACACAAACATACATGCACAATACCATGTACACACACACAAACACACATGAACAATGCCATGTACATTCACACACACACACACACACACACATTTTGGTCAGGAGAGACTATGCACTATGGAAGCTTCTTAGCGGAGCAGGCTGATAAAATCTGGAGAAGGGAGCTTGAACACAATGGGCAGGACAGAGGGAGCGTTGGACTGGTGGTAGAGGTGGTAAACAGGACTGGGTCGATCACATGTTCCTCTCATTCTGTTCTGAATTCCTACACCCTTTCTATCATCAGGTATGTGGTTTTAATGGAGCGAGCCAATCGGCATTCTTTTTGATGATTTTTCCCCAAACACACACAACGTCCCGGCAACAGCTCTCACAGCTTTCAGTTTCTGTGGCAACCCTCTTGGCCAGACATTAGAATGGAGCTGATTGCAGAATGAGAGAAAATAGCAGTGATTTTCATGCTCGTGTGTAATGTAGAGTGAAATTAGGCAGAGACAGACAGAGGGGTGGATTTAAGCTCTGTGTCTCATTAATTTCTTCTCATCACAGTGGTCTGCTGACTGTCCATGTGCTTGCCGTGGTCCGTCTCGGGTGGTTCTGTGCGGGGGGGGGCCCAGCAAGGGAGGGGTCCGGCGGTCTGCCCGATGATAAAGGAGGTTCTGTCTGCTCCCTCTGACTCATCGGCACAGTGTTTGTGTGTGTTTTATTGTATCCAGGCAAGAGGCGCTCCAAGTTTCCGCGCTCCTGCTTCAAGCAGTACTTTCCTGAACCGCAGCCAGGAAAAACTGCGTCGGTTTGGCAGGGCAACAGTGGGAAGGCAACGGGCAAGGCCTGCTGGAGTTCTGACAGAGAGGGCCTAATATAGCCCCGGCTCCCACAAACACCTTCCTTTGTGTGAAACGCACACAGACCCCCAAACACAAATGGAGATGGGGAGGAAGGGGGGAGAAGGGGTTGAAGGAAGGGAGAGTGGGAGAGAAAGGGGGAAGAGAGAGAGGTAGAGATGGAGAGACAGATGCTGGTTGGATTGGAAGAACAGAATGGGCCGCTCATTGTGACGTGACATGGGGATCCCGACGCTGACGGAGGTTTTGACAGTATGAGTGTACTCTGCGCATGTAGTGTGGAGCAGAATGGGACCAGCACACCGATAATTGCACTCATTGTTTTGTCGTTTCCCTCTTATTTCGGCTTCCCTCGGGATGGAGCCTGCCGGATCGAGATAAGGCAGTCATTTTCACCTTCAGCTGTACAGAGAAAACAGGCGTGTTTCCTGCCGTTTATCAATTAGCCATCACGGTCAGGTTCGCGATGTGGAGTACTGCAATTACCCCCCCACCCCACAAATCATGCACAAACCTTCCCCCCTCACACCCCCCCCCCCCCCAACCCGACACACATTCCTGCCCTGTCCACAGCAATCTCTTTATCGGGCTCCGCACTGGTTCCGGAAGGCTCGTCCAAGTCCTGTTGACATTCTCGGGCATGCAGAACATTTTAAAAGCAGATTTAAAAAAAACAGCAGGAGGTATGAGGTCATTCAGCTTACCTGTGCCAGAGCCTGTGTTTTTAACATTTCTTACGCACTCTTCACAACGTTGTACAAACATTTTCCGGCTCTGTGCAGTGACTCCAGGCATCCTGGAAGGGAGGCCGGGACCCTCAGTGAGATCAGGTACCAGTGCATGGCAAATGAGCATGATCTAACAAAACTGCAAAACCTGAAAAAGCCCCACACGGGAAGTTCCCTCCAAATGGGAAAACATTCAGATTTTGGCACCTGCACCTGAGCAGGCATGTCAGAAAGGGCAGCCTGGAACAACCTCGGTTCTCATTCAAAACATCAAACAAGTAGTTCTACTTTCATCAGTCAAATGAGTTCACTTACAGATGTAGGGAAATAACTATGAGAAGAATTCAAATGAGTGGCGAGACAATGCGCTCGACCAAACATGGCCATCACCTCTGCTTTCATATTTCAAATACTTTTTATGAAAAGACATATTTGGAATTCTGGGAACTAGATAAAGGAGATATTCCTTTTCTCCAGGAAAAGCAGCTTCAGAAATGTCTTATCCAGAGGAAATGAGCATCAGAGTCAATCACAGTGTTTTAAAAATATTTCATACATGTGGCTGTTCACATGCAACACCAAACTCAGAAAGTGGCGACTGCAGAGTAACAATGAGTCATTATTTCAGGTACCTCTCTTTGAGATATGAATATATGTTTATCTTTTCTTTCAACTATCCAGCTACTGAAATCACAAACTACCGTGACAGTAAGAAAAATCCTTCTTTGCACACACTGGCCCTTATTTATTAATATATCCTTTAAAAGGAATTAATTTACGACAAGTGATTCATGAAACATTCTTTTATTGCCAGTTTCAGTGTAAATATCTTTTGCGGTTAGAAAATCTTTATTTATACTATATATATATTTCTACTTTTTTATGCTTTATTTATACTTATCTTAACTTAAATATCTAGGCCTAAATATAGAATATGACAAATATATGCATGTTGAGCACCATTAAGAAAATATAATCAAATATATCTTACAAATCAGAGCTTCACGATGCTGCACCACTTTTCAGGTCTAACACATATGTCAGCTGAAAAATAATTTCACCTTAGTCAACATCCACGTTTAACGTAGGAAACACTGAGCTTTACGCGGAAATGAGTGCATGCACAGTTCATGGTAACGTTTGGTCCAGTGATCTGTGTTACAGCTAATAGGCACTCTCAGTAATCACCCAAAAGTGTTGTCAAAACATTCTGTTACATTCTTAATCAACTGAAGAAGAGTAAACTTCGTGGGAATTCATGTTTTGCTGGCATTTCCTTGGTAAAGGAGAGAACGGTCTGAGAGGAATGCTGGGGAATTCTCAGAGGGCTCGTTTGACCTCATCCTGCTTCCCTGTTTTCCACAGCTTCTGATGACCACAGTCAGGGCAGATCGGCCAATGAGCTTCTGACTGCCCTGCCCTGCCCCGCCCCGCCCCATGATGTCATAGCCCTGCCCCTGTCATGGATCCAGGGCCTGAAAAGGTGTAGCACAGGGACCCCCTGGTCTATTGACAGCAATGAGCATTATCATGGGGCCCCTGGTCAGTCAAGGGGCCCCTGAGTGATTATCATCGATCACCGCACTGGCAATTACACTGCAGTGCCCAGAGCGTCCCGGAATGGCCACATTTCCACAGCCAGGCCTGCCAGTGTCAGCCAAAAAAGCCTGAGAAAATTTGTGTCTGAAATCGAGTGCCAAAGATTCAGACTGCTGGCCCATTTTCTTGTCCAGCTTTGGGTCTCAGAGGTGTCAACGTCACTCTGGATCCTGTGCATACAAACGCTTTCTTTGTTTCAAAGTCACACTCCCAATGCAAGATTGTCAGTAACATTAATTACTGCATGTGATCACATGCTAGCTGTAAAATCACTGCCCTTGACTTTGACCTTGACCTTGACCTTGACCATGCCCCTTTGCCCCTGCGGCTGATGGGAGTCATGGAAGGGCCAGGGTATAGGCTTAAAGCACCAGGAATGTGTGGCCGGAGCCCCACCATAGCTTGGAGGTAGCAGTGGCAGCATGCATCGGCATGCATTAGCTCCCTTAGCATTAGCGCAGCTGTGGAAATGCATGTAGTAGAAGAATCGAAAGAGGACAACAACGCTCAGAATGCATCACAGGCAGTCCTTGGGCTGTGTTACTTGGCACTGTTGTTACAGCGATGGGGGGTGTCACTCACACAGCTATCACCATGTTCTTAATTAACCTTCCCTTTAATGTTGCTCTCTACTTTTTTTCCCTACGCCTTCCTCCACTGCATCTCATTCTCCAGGGTTCTGGGAATTCCATCTCCATGTTTCACGCAAGCATTGTGATGGTATTAGTCACAAGGATCCTGTTTTCACACAAGTGAAATGTGTGCATTCCTCTCTTCACTCCCCTGTGGAAACTGAACATGGGACTTACGCTGTATCAGGGTCAGTGCAGTGAAGGGTGGAGCTGTACCCGGATCAGTGCAGTGAATATTGGAGCTGAACCAGGATCAGTGCAGTGAAGGGTGGAGTGGTATCGATCGGTGCAGTGAAGGGTGGAGTGGTATCGATCGGTGCAGTGAAGGGTGGAGTGGTATCGATCGGTGCAGTGAAGGGTGGAGAGGGATCAGGTTTTAAGACTGGCAAATCCTTGGCTTCTTTAGGCAGCTGTTGTGGGTCTATGAGATGGAGCACATTTCTGCAGAATGAGCTGGCGTTTAAAACTCTGAAAATCTCCTTATTTGGTTTTCAGCGAATAGTGTGTGCTGACATAGAACGTGCAGAGTTTAATATGGGCCAATTTGACTGCACAGGCCGTCTGATGGAAACACTCCGCAGAGATGGGGGAGGGGCCAAGAGCATTTAGCTCTTTTTTTGTCTCTATTTCCAGCTGTTCCATATGGGGCAGATTTTGGTCTTTGAGTTCAAAATAAAACTTAATTCAAGACAAGTGTGGAGGTTGAGCTATAAATATGTCAGAGTTAAAAATACACATTCACAAAATGTCAGAATCAATAAACAGTCCAAGGTTAATGACTCTGACATTGGCCTTGATTTTTCATGGCTTCTTTCATGAAAGAATGTTCCTATGCTCGGTCAAATGTATAATCTAGCACATCCACTTTTAGGAGTGTCAGTGAGCAATGTGCTTCACCCCTCTGGAGAAGGTTTCAAAACCACCACATTAAAAGTAGGAAACAGCAAAGAAAAAAAATGACTTCATTGCATTGTACCTTGTCATTAAAAAGATATGTTTGGCTGTTGCAGGAATGTGGCCTGCAGCAGATGCATGCTTTTCTTTCCCACGGCTCCACGTTGTTTTCCACAATATGTCTCAGAGGATCGAAGCCCTGCAGCCGTACGCCAGAGGCGCCGAGATACTGAAGGGCACGTCAGGGCACTTGCCGAAACGTTATCAGCTGGGATTTTTTGCATTTGTCATTTCTTTACCAAATGTACTTTTAATTGTCCGTACAAACTGATTTCAAGTTTTCGAGATAGAAGTCAGAAGGTGTATGAACTTGTCATGTAATTCACTCCGGATAAAAAAAATGTATCTGAATAAATATGGACATAATAATAACGGACATAATGGAAGTCAATTCCTTTTACTGGATTTACAACAAAGAGAAATGTGACCTTAGCTCACAGAATAGAGGCAGACCAAAGGAATGAAATACTGAGAACTGAAAGATTTAGTTCTGCCTCTTCCTTTCACAAAGGCTATTGAGTAAAAAATGCCATATTTAATAAAAAGTCTCCATCATCAGTCCATTCAGAAAAAAAAAACATTTTTCACATTATTTAAAGTTCAGTCAGCTCACCTCTTAAAACGTGTCACTTCCTGGAAATTCAGCTCCACCCCACCGAGACCCTACAACCCCCCCCCCCCCACCCCCCACCCCACCCCCACCCCCCAACCCCCCCCCACACCACCCCAACCCCACCCCCACCCACACACCCCGCCCCCCCCCCCCCCCCCCCCCGCCCCCACCCCCACAAACCTTAAAGCATCAGCCGGCACTGTAAGCCATAAGCCTACAGTAAAGTGTACCTCAAGCACCCATTCCAGAATCCCACAGCTATACTCCCACATGGACACCTCACTAACCCTGTCACTGAGCCATAGAATGAAAAATAATTAGACTAACAGAAAGGGGAATGAGTGTTCAAGTGCTGCTGTTGAAGGCAAGGGAGCTTTTTCAGGTCCCGTAGTGTTGGTACATATTAAGCTGTATGAGTGGATCATACATTATAAGAGAAGTAAGTCTGTCCTTTGATGTACTGTAAGGAATGCCCAATGTATTTCACTCTCTGTCCACTGGGGGTGGTGTTGCAGTGGCAGTACATTCTTCCCCAGTTGACCTACTTCAGTTTTTACTCCTGCTTAGCTGTCCATTTGGCTGAGGGAGGCGACAGGGTACATAGCTGTCTATACTCTTCCTTGGTTTCTCACCTGACTGTGATTGGCAAATTTAAAAATAAAAACCATTCATTAATTCAAGTACACCTAATCAGACTGTTATAGTGTTACACAGCCACCAAAACTTTGCCTCCAGGAACATTGCTGCAGGAATTCCACCACAAACGTTGTTCCAGAATTTTTAAATCCAGCAAACAAACATCTAAATGGCGGTTCTGTCACATTCCACCCAACTGAAAGGGAAAGCCTATTTCCTGCCGGAGTCTCTATGGAGACGCCTTTATGTTTGTTTTGCTTAGCACCTGGAGAGATATCACATTTTGTTTCATGTCCCGGCTGTTTGTTTTTTAAACGTTTTCAACACCACCTCAACCAAGACACACCCACTACAATGGATTTATCGCTGACTTACACAAGGTTGTGTTTGTGGTACTCGACTTATTAAAATGAAAAACCAAACAGTCTCATCTGATCTGTAAACACTTTCATAAAGAGACAACACGTAGTGTGTTGAGTAGTAAGACATCCTTTTCTCATCCACTCACCATTCATATTCATAATTCTCTCATCCAGAGTAGATTATGAAAGCAAACACATGCATTTACATAGCTAGGTTAAAACAACAGTTCCACAGAAGGGGATAATTAACCCTTGCAGCCAGTATCAGTGTAACGCCGTCTCTGAAAAGCACTTGCACCATGTGCAATCACGTTTCCTTTTCTCTGGTCTTGTAGTACCACTGCTTCATCACATTTCTAGCCTTCCATCGTGGATGTTGCTATTCCCACTGTGTCCCGTTAGTTACTGTGTCGATCTAATCTCAGCATCCACGTCTGCAGGAGTGAATCTCTGGTGTGGTGCTGACCGCCACGGGACAGTTTGTTCCATCGTGAGTCAGAACAGATAGGAGACATGGCCCTGAAGTACACGGCAGGGAGGAGCAGCCAGAGGTACAATATGAGACAATAACAGGATAATATCAGTGAGCACTGAAGTCATAGTTTCCCCCTGCTCACACAGTGTCTGTACCTGCTTCATCCAATTCAGGGTCAAAGGGGGACAGGAGCCTATCCCAGCATGCATTGGGAGAAAGGCTGGGAGACACCTTGGAAAGGTCACCGGTCCATCACAGGGCCAGACAGACAAACACCTATTCACACACCCACCCACTAATCCCTACAGGCTATCTGGTAAGCCCATTTAGGACAGTGGGAGGACTCTGGGAAACCGAGATAATACCCCCCTGGCTTTCCCAGGTACACAGGTAGTGTCCCATCCCAGTACTGACCAGGCCAGACTCCCCTCTCAGATCAGGCAAGTTCGGGCGTACTCAGAGTCATACAGCTGTATGCAGTCATTCTTTCCTGTATGGAACAAAAGATATATCTCCATTAGTGGGGATTTCCATAAACAGAACACGTTTCCCCTTTGAACTTTGACTTCTCCATTGTGTTATGGGTCATGAGGGTTTCCTCAGGCTGCTGTCTTACACATACAGTACGGAGGTCATTTATATAGATTACAATGCAAGTTTTTTCTTCCAGGTATGAGTGCAGACTAAACACAGCAGGGAAAGACTGGTTCTCTTCTTTCATGTTAGCCCTATATTCTCCTGATTTGGGCCTAATTGTGTTTGTGTGCTCATCACTGTAGCCTCCTCTCTTAACCTCTGAGAGTGCAAGCAAGTAATACATGTCCCTCAGAAGGACGAGATGTCACTCATTGCTTTGTTTCAGCTTAGCCACTGAGTCATTACATGCAGTCATTTCGCAGACACTCGCACCCAGAACTTGCACAGTCTATACCTCTACACACTACCCATTTATACAGCTGGATATGTACAGAGGTGATGCAGGTAGAGTACCTTGCTCAATAGCTCCTTCTGCATTTTACTACACTGAGTCAGAGGTGAATACTTGGTGCACAGCTTATTTGGACAGAGTATGGGTGTCCAACTGACTAGAGAGGGTTGCTGCTTTTTTTTGCTTTTGACATTTAAGTATAATCAGTTGAAAGCGCTTACAGCACTGCAGGTTTAGGAAAAGTTTCACTTCTTGCGAGAGCTTCAAAATGCAGGGATCTGCAAGGGGAGGCAGCGGCGTTGGCTGTCACTGCTCAGGGTAAAGCAAACACTGGTGTTTAGCGAAAACCTAATTTAAGGCACAAGAGGGAACTTTAATGAGCCTTAATTACTTCGTTTCCAGGAGAGGGTTGGGTGTTTGCGGAGCAGGAGTGCAGAGGGAGCTGGACTCCTGAACGTGACTAACGGAGCTATTTAAACAATCCCACCCCGAGAATGTAATACAGCAGCCGCAGCGCTGCCTGCGTCACTTCTCCCCGTCTTTTAGCCGCTCTCCGTATTTAGCTGCTAAGGCGAGGGGGAGAGCACGGTAGCCCGGTGTTTGAAAGCTGGATCGGGCTGTGCAGGAATCTGTAAGGGAGTTCCACTCCAAGCGCTCCTGTGAGTCACACAGGGGGCTATTAATCCACCCCTGCTAGGCCCGTTGGCCACAGTTACTGCTTTCAGCTGCACGTACCCCTAGAGCAGAGGGAAACATATAATTATCTTTAATGGAAAACAGACATCTCTTTTTTCTCGGTACTTATCCTTAACATAACCTCACCGTGTTTTGCAGGGGAGGTGTGGCCTTCTGCTTTGGGATATCCCATGGTCTTCCCTCTCCAGCTTCCAGCTCGTTTCCACCTCAACATGAACAGTCCCCAGCAGAAACAGTGCTCTGTTTCAAGCTTAGTTTTGTCAGGAAGCCATTTTATGGAAAGCAACAAAGCATAAATTAAGAATTATTTGAATTTATACAGTCACAGAAAGATAACCTGTGATGTGTAATTTAACTTGTGATGAAAAATACAGAGAAGGCGGGATCGGTTCTGTAATGTCACTATGTACAGCAGAATCTTCAGACACCAGCGTATTCATCCCAGTTAACACTTTAATACCTCTGAGCCATGTAGCTGACAGAGAGGGGGAGCCAGGATGACGGCATAAGGGGGGGGGGGGCAATTACCAGGCTGTGGTTTTGGATCGGACAGCCATGTGCCGTAAATCTTGTGAGAGAAAGAAGCCCGTCAATGGGGGAGATGCTCAGGCGTTGAAACCTCAGAACGAGCGGTTTGGCTGAGTATCTCGATAAGGACTCATATTCCAAGAAATCCTGGAACAAGTACATGTATAAATAAATTTCACATTTTCATAAGTCAATTTTAAAATTCCCGTTGTACTGCCAGAGGCCCGGATCTCAAGTTTTGAAGTTTTGTCAAATGATGGAGTTTTTTTTTTTATATAAAAATTTCCATGACACAAACATCAGTGTGGGGTTTGTAAGATAGGGAGTCTCATGTGTAGTGTATTAGGGCCCTGTGGTGTGAATGTTCCCAGCTCTGAGTTCAACACAGTTTCAGAATCTCAAACCCAGCTTCAGACTGGCAGGTTCTCAGGTGCCAGCGCTGGACCGGGGATGCTTCCACAGCCCTTTTAACCGGCCTCAATCTTGGAATGCGGGGGAAAGATTGATAAACACTCCCACATTGTTCGCGGAGCTGAGAAAAGCTGTTGTGTTCGGTACAGTGTGTTTCCAGCGCCGCGCCGTTAATCAGCCTCTCAGACATGGAAAAGCAAACATTCCAGGCATTTCCCCAGCGCGATCTGGAGCGAGTAATGTGTGCGCAATGTAGAGAGAGGAAGGGCAGGGCTGCCCCCTGCATCAGGTGACTTTAGGGCTGCAAGACAAAGCTGGGGGTGGTATGTGACCCCCCCAAATGTACCAATTATCCTGCTAACCCCCCACAGTAAGTGTCATCTCACATACATGCCTCACGCTCACCGGAGAGGTTGCACATGCACAGTGGCACCTCGGGGTGGCCAGAGGTCAAAAGGTCAAAGGGCAGGCTCGTGCGGTAAAGCGCTCAACCTCCTGATACAGGTTGACGCTGTATTTTACAGGCAAAATCTGAATGAAGGAGGAGAATGGGATGTCAAGCCTAGCACTTCCTTAAAGCCTTCAAAAGAGGTTTCACAGATATCACTTCAGTAAATCAATTTTTAAAGCAAGTAACATGTAAAGATTATCTCAACCTTGTGTCCTTGTGATTATGTTTTCCTGACAGTCTAAAGCAGGGTTGTCAAACTCCCAAAGGGCCGCAGTGTTTGTTTGTTGTTCCCTCTCAATTGGCAGCCATTGTTGCCATTGGAAACCAGTTTTGTGGACTCTATAGCCAATTATTAATTCCAATTAATCATTTACAGTGGGGTCCAAAAGTCTGAGACCACACCAAAAAATTTTTCTTATTAATTTTTTTCAAGTAAACCTGGAGAACAGGAGAAACAGAAATTTTTAGGATTTTGAAACATTTAAAACAATTAAAAGTTATGACATTTAAAATGAATAAGAAATATTCAAGATTCTGCACTATTTCTAGGTCCAATGTAAGCAAATTTGTGACACTGACCATGTTAACTCAGATCTTTCAGGGCACTTAAAGGCCAAGTAAGTTTTCAGCACTTGAGGACAATGGCATAACATGGATCATCAGGTTTTGCACAAACTTGAGGAGTCCATGTCATCTCCAGCGCACGCTGTCATTGATGCAAAAGGGGGACATTCAACTTTTCCCTCAAGTTGTCAATGACTGTGGCCCTCCAGGACTTGAGAGCGACACCCTGGAGGATAAGGATAGGGCAGAACAGTATGTCCTGGACAGTAATGGAAATGATTTGTATATATTGTTGTGTGCTACACAACAGAGTCACAGACACTACACACCTGATGACTACAGGTCTGCAGTAGAGTGAAATCATGGCAGCTTTCAAGGGAAGGCACAAGAACTCAAGGTCTCCCCAAGGGAAAGCCAACCAAGCGGAAGGACCAGCAGGCTCGGGGCAGTCGTCACTGTCATATACAGGGAACAGCGTCCAAAAACAAGACTATTTCATGATTGTGACAAGCAGCGCTGGGGCTGGAAAAATCAGGATGATCAAAGACAAATATCACATCCCCTCATCAGCCTTAAGGTATTTGTCCAGCATTGAGTAACGGCACTTCTAGAATTTACACAGTGGTGTGTTTTACTGTGTGAAAGCTGTCTCAGTTCCCTGCCTGGGCAACAGGCACTTAAAGACACAGCCCTGTGCTTTCAGGCAGCTCATGAAAAAGTAACATCTCACTGGTCCCTGAAGAAGTGCCAAATTCCTCTCTGCTAGAGTTGGGCAATCTTGCACCCTTGGCAGCTTTGACCCGTCGGGGTTTCTGGGTAATCCTGAATTGTCTGTGATACGAAAAAATAGAGCACGTTTCCTTTAGAGAAAAGAAAAGTTAAAGACGTGATATGTTGAATAACCTGTAGAGTCAATAAATCTCCAGTGAGGGATGTGCGGAAACCAGTCAGTCAGTCTGGCTGTTGTAACGTCTTATAAAACTACATGATGAGGTGTTTTTAAGCTATGGCTGGAAGCTTTTGCATACCATCTGCCACAGCTCCTCCATAAAACGCAAATAGTTCTCTCCTCAGAGTTTAAACATCAGAGTTATGTACATCACATCCTGTTTTCACTGCAGTCTGAGCAGAAATCCAGTGCAGACAGTGTGGTTGATGGAACTCAGGTCAGTCACTGCCGATGAGCACCACAGTGAAAGTAAGGTAAACAGCGCCGTCACGACCCACTAGTCTCTTAAGCCCCTGAGGACGGAAACATTAGGCTGTGGTGGATCGGTGGTTATAGACAGGTACAGTAACCACATAAAAAAAAACTAACATGAGTACCTTTTTTTTTTTTACCTTTTTTTGCTGAGTCTGCATATGTTATCCTTTACATAATGGAAAGGATCAGTCTGAGGTATTTATGTGCCTGTGGGGGCATGAGGTAACATTTTTTCCGTTCAGAACGTACATATGTGCACAGCGTATGAGCTTGAGGTGAACAGGCGCAGCAGAACTCCCTACTAATCACGCAGAGGTTACGAAGCCCTAGTGTAAGCAGAGGAAAAGTAATGCTATTGCTAGTGGCTAAGGTCCTTGACTGGGACCCCTGAAGACTGGAGATTCACACCACAGTGTAGCCACAAAATTGTTGCTGATGTTAGGCCCTTGACCTCACATTACTCCTGGGTCGGATTGGCCTCTGGTTAGTCCTATCAACTGTAGATCACTTTGGATAAAAGCATCAGCCAAAAAACTGTGTTCACTGTATAAATATTAACATCACTGTAACGGCATATCTAGCTCTCGATGTGTGCTCTGGCAACGTAACATTAATTATAATTCTCAGTTTACTGTTTATATAGCTGGATGTGTTTAGCTGTAATTCAGGTTAAGTGGCCACCTTGTTCACCTGGTACCTGAAAGCCGACTGAATCAATGACTCTTGTATGATGCAGGAGCCACCTGCACACAGAAGGTAAATTCTTTAAACAGTTTCCACTGCCCGTTCCTCAGCTTGTGCAGAACGGGCAGCCTGAGCCGCACCCTCGCCGAGTGAAAAAAACAACCATGCCGCTGTGTTTTGGAAAAAAAGGCTGGAGAGAGCCAGCGGCCTTGTTTTTTGATGAATTTTTCCGCTGTGTGTATGTATCGTTGTGACTGGGCGATCATACACAAGCGACTCTCAAAGCGTGTTTCAACACTCACCCCGGGAGCTGGGGGGGGAGGAAGGGAGGGGGGAGAGGGGAAGAAGCTCGCGCTTCAGACAGCCTCATTTCAAACTCACTTCATCTCTCCTTGAACAACATTGGGTTTGTGTTCCTGCCCGAGGCGGCCGGCATGGCCCAGGTGTGTTTACCTGAGCAGACAGAGCTGAAGGTGATCTCCCACCCTTGTGCAATTGCATGAGATGAAGAGATAGTGTTTCTGACAGGGTTACGCCATTGTGCCCAGAGACACGAGGACGAGATATGGTGGTGTAAGGATCGGGATGTATATATAGACAACTCAATCAACAGTGAAGGGACACACAGTTGTCTGTGGAAGATGGTGTAACCAAAGACTGTGGAAGGACAGCCCCTGCTGTTTGCATAGCAGAACCTCTCAATCACGGGAAGATTCTGCAGTGGCAGAACCTGTTCTTTCAAATGACAGAGAATGACAGACTCATATGCACTGCAAAGACTGCAGTCTTTCTCCCTTCACCGGTCTCTGCTGAAGCACGGCTGTATGTCACACAAACACAAACAGAGAGCTGCTCTTCTTCAGCTCCATCGTCAGCTGCCCTCACATCTGAGCAGCCTGCGCCGTAGGTTTTGAGAGTTTTCACTGAACACAATACATACACAGAGCATAAATGCAGCTCCACAAAGGCTTAATCCAATAAGCTGTAACTTGATGCTTTTTGTCATCGTGTGTTTTAGAAATAGAGGCCTGTGGTGAAGGAGGGGCACCATGATTTTATACTGTTGAACTGAGAAATCCCCCCCAGTCAAAGAATAGAGGGAGTGAGCTACTCCTTACCCAACAGGGTCTGCAGGTGCCAAATGTGGTTTCTCGGCTCATTCATTAATTTGTAGGTGGCTGGAGGAGACAAGTCTGGGGATGATCTTGTCCTTCCCTCCCCCCTCCTCCCTCATCCACACACACGCACGCACACACACACATACACACCTTCATGCACACACTAACTCAGTCATACTCAAATGCTTATTCCAACACTCACTAACTCATTCTCAGTAACTCAGTAACTCTCAAACTCACTGAGTGGCTCCCTCTGCACTCTCCTGCCGTGACATCATTAGAGCCCCTAGAACACAGGAAGTCAGGACTCGGGAAGCAAGTAAATTGTGCACAAATACACTTGTTCTTTCAGTGCTTTTGTTTGACACTCATTTTATTCAGCAGTCAAGTGTACCCAGATTCCCACCTCTCATCAATTATTTGCAACTACACATATTTAATATTGCATCATTTTTATTCACGATCATAAGCACAAGTAAACTGAAAAGACTTGTCT
>JAFBMS010000107.1:132500-190000 GCA_019788955.1 Albula glossodonta | reverse complement strand
AGTCTTCCTCACGTCTCTCATTGTCTAGAGATTACATTTTTTTGTATCTTTCCTGGAAAACCTGTGTTTATCGCAACTGTAGCCGCGCCCTTTGAGGTTTCCCAATTTTGTGATTCAGTGCGCAAACCGGCATCAGATTCTGACAGCGTTTGGCAGCGCGTGCCGTTGCGGTTTCGTCGCTAACGAAACGGTGGTCACCGGACCTGCTGCGGCAGAACGTGCGAGTACACAACCGCCCAACTGGCTCTCGCCCCGGTGTCAGGTCTCCCTCCCGTAGCCCGCGGCTCGCGGAGCTGCTCTGCCCTCGTGCCGCCTGAATGCTTCGCTGTCAGAAACACGCGCCCGCATGTAATCCCCGGAATCCCCGGGTTTATTGTGTGAAACGTTGGGTGGAAAATGTACTCCTCTGTGCGCACTGATGCATTTTGCTTTGCTGTCATGCTTTGTTGTGACTCTCTCTATCTTTTCAATGCTCTACAAATAATGTGCTGTTTACATGTAAGAATGTCAGAAAATACCCATGTTGATTTTGTATTTTCTTGTGACATGAATCCACATGGGAAACCAAGTAATGACCATTAACTATTTTACCCATAATAAAAAAACTATGATAAAGGTTCCTTTATTTAAACTCATTTTGTCCATTAGAAAACACCTGGTCCAGGCTTGGCCATTCTGCTGACTAATGTTCTTCATTGTCCCTGTTGTTGCTAGGCTGTCTGAGGAGACATGATAACTGCTCACAAACAGCCTGTAGGCATGTCATTTGTGCTTGCTGTCCAAATATTCTGTTTCATTTTGCTTACACATCCATGTGCACCAGACACTGTTATAAATTTGTTTATATAAAAACAGTATATCATCATAAAATTCTGCAATCCAACATGAAATCCACAAGGGAAGGAAGACCTCTTTTGTGGTAGTGTAAGCAAAACAGTGAAAAGCCACTGTGAAAGTCAACATGTCCCACGGTGCATGGTGATCATGTGACCAGGATGTGAAAGTGTGGAAAACTGGGCCTCTTAATCAGCCTTACAAAGGACCAGGTTTAGTGAGGTTTGAAGCAAAATGAAATGTCTACTGTGTAGCCTACCTAGTTTGTGTCCAGTACCATTTTAGAGTCCCGTACCAAATTAGCACATACAATATCTTTGTTGAAACCTCCTAGGTGGGACCTCATTTTGGGCCCACCCTCCTAAAGTTGCACCATGTGGTCTGCACTTCGTAAGGGAGGGAATCCTGCCGGCCCCAGCGGCTGAAAACGCCGTGTGTGACGTGGGCAGGAAGGCCATCATCA
The DNA here is from genome assembly GCA_019788955.1 of Albula glossodonta. Taxonomy (NCBI): domain Eukaryota; kingdom Metazoa; phylum Chordata; class Actinopteri; order Albuliformes; family Albulidae; genus Albula; species Albula glossodonta. The sequence goes on along the minus strand of JAFBMS010000107.1, from coordinate 188,703 downwards.
GGGGCTGTGCGGTCCCTCAGATGTGTTCCGCGCTCGCTAATTGCTCAGTTGGCACGGTAACACAGGAACTGAGGAGGAGGGAGTGGAGAGCACACCCAGTCAGGATGCTGCATTCCTCCACTACAGCACGGCTTAACCTCTACTGCACACTGGCAGACCCTTCTTCTCCCGTTAAACGCCGTTCACACAAGAGGAAAATATTTGTGCAAGTATAAAAAAAAAGAATCATTTAGAGTTTGTTTGACAAATGTGCAAACAGAATATAAGTTTGCATAAATTATACATGAGCAAATGTAACTTGGTACAATCGTACTTTAGTCAAACAAACGTTCAGAGGGTTCATGGCCCTTACTCAATTACTAATATCTACTAAACAGGTTTTTCATTCAGGTATAAACTGCCTCACATTCCCTCTCCGATTGTGTGTGCTCACCGTCTCTGTCCCCCCCACCTCTTGCCATGCTACTGTTGATTTTGTGATAAACCCATTCCTAACATGTTGTATGAACATTTTATTCTACTGAAGGTTTTATCATCATGCAGCCTGATTAAGTGCATATTATATTTGCATCCAGACCACCTGATCATTCTGTACATGTTTGAAATATGTACAGATTCTTATTTTTCCTTGTTGAAGTTACTGAGCTGAATTTTATTTATAATTTTTTTCTGAACTCTCCATTATTCCTTCAATACTTAGGCTTTGTAGGCCTGCTCCCTCTAATTCTGCTTCTCCAGCAGCAGGGAATGTGAGACTAACTAAATCATTTACAGTTTTTTACATTATGCTGTTAACTTTAGTGCATTCCGTCCACTTTACATGTGTTACAAACTCATCATCTGTTTTATAAACAAGCACAAAAGAAGATAATGCTTCTTATAGTTGTTAAAGTATGATACAATTTCTATAAATGCTCCACACTTGCTAGTAATTTTACTTGTACAAGCATATACTAATTTTATGTTTTCAATATATGAGCAATTAGTTAATGCATTGTATTGTAGAATGAAATGTCTTAAAACATGGCTAGTCAATACAATATACAGTAGTTGCTGTAGTTTGTGAGCTAAATTGGATCAATTGTAAGGAAACGGAACGTGACCAGGGAGTTTGTTGAGTCTACCCCACACAGCGCTCTGAGCGCAGCTCTCTGCACGGGGCGTGGGTCTCTCTCTGTAGTTCAATTGCCGAGAGCGCTGCTGACTACAGCTCGCGCCGTGCTTGCTCAGAGCTCAAAATGGGTCTGGAAAAGGAAAAATCGGAGGCGCGTGTCATTATGGACGAAGATGAGTTCAACAGGTCTATTGATCCTTTTCTTGCTACAAAGAAGAAAGCCTTCTCGTCAGCTCCGGACAGAGACCCGCATCTTATAAACGAGCACGTAAAGGTAGAGTCACAGGATGCGTATGACCGGTTGTGTCGTGGTATGTAAACTGTTGATGTTGCATATTACGTTGAGGGCAAGTTTATTTTTGTCAAGCGAATATTCGTGCTTCTTTTTGTTGCATTAGAATTAAATTCGTAGTTGTGAGAATGAGAGGTGATTTCATAAATTTTACTTCATCAAGGGTCCGTGAGCTGTCCAGGCTCATTGAACAGGTAAACTTGAAGGGTCTGCACATGTACGCTTTGGAGTTAGGCACCTTTTCGTTTCGTTATCAGAGCAAACCTCGGGCATCGCCTTTCATTTAAGTATTGTTTTTGTTTAGCGTGCGTTTCTATGCTTGGTCGTCTGTCTAGTGGTTTGTTTCAAAGCGATCTGTCTTTTCCACAGGTTGGTTTTGACGATGTCATCGGCGAACCGAGAAGTACGCACAGCTTTGACAAAGTGTGGATCGGAAGTCACGCTACGTTTGAGCTGGTTAAATACGTCTTCTATCGGCTGTTGACCACACTGCTGGCTATTCCGATGTCTTTTGTTGCCGGAATTCTCTTCGCTGTTCTCAGCTTTATACATATTTGGTATGATCATGCCACACTGTTATTTTAGTGCAGACATTTTCTTTAGTGTTCCACAGCCTTATTTGCTACCTATTTACATTGGCTGATTACAGGAAATTGCACATAGATCTGGCAGTGGCACAAGTTTGTTATTTATACAGTTGACCTGTCACAGTAAACCATAAAAATGAAACTTGTGCACAGAGGTTTGAACATTTCCAACACTGGAAGTACTCAGCTTGCATACTTTATACTTGATCATGTAGTTTATCACTATCTGATTATTTTTCTGATAACTGTCTGCTCAAATGGAAAAATTGCCATTCTTGTTGCAGCAAAATAGTTTGACATTGACAAATTGTGGAGTTTCTGTAAGGTTTATGTCAATAATTAATTGCAGTATTAAAGAATTAACTTTGCAGAGCAAACAGAATCTTTTCCCGATTACATACTATCAAGGTGGAACTCACTAAGCAGTGGGACAGTGTGGAATAAGGGTGGGGGAAGTAGGCTTTTAAATTTGTGGTTACAGGTTTGAATCCTGAGTGGGGTATTGCTGTTGGCCATGTGAGGGGTTCCTGAGCTGTATACATTCAGAACAGTTTTCCCTTGATTCTGGCATTTGTTAAGCACATAAATAATAAGCGGTGGTAATGCAGTGACCATTCCAAATGAGCGAGAAACGTCAGAAATTCATGGGAAGCGTAGAGGAATGCATCACTCCAGAAAGGGGAAAGGGGTGTGTTGAATTCCTCTCAAAGTTAGCATAGCATTCTTTTCTGACTCCTGCCAATATGTTTTTCTCTGTTTTTTTATTTTGGGGTGAGGGGTCAGTTCATTCAATACCTCAGAGTAATGCATTACAATTTATTTCAGCATGCTGTAAACAGTCCAACAGAGAGATGCACTGTGCATATACCACCAACATTGAACCATGGGAAATGTTTAGACTGCATGGGGGAGACACAGACATCACCCTTGTTGCTGCCTTTTTTCAGTGGAATCTGGGTTGCTGAGCGTGCTCCTCGTTCTCCCTCTCTCTGCCAGGGTTGTGATGCCAGCCGTGCAGAGCTGCCTGATGGCGCTGCCCTCGGTCCAGATGATCTGGAGGAATATGACGGACATGTTCATCGCTCCACTCTTCCACAGCATGGGCAGGTGTCTGTCAGCCGTTACTGTGACAACCACGGAAAACTGACACGTGACGGGCCGGCGGGAGCGCAGACAGCGACTTTGTTTTTCATTTGTGACCAAATCTATTCCTCTGATTCCATTGTTTTGGTGCAGGAGGACTTTACTCTGGTTTTACAAGGACAAATGTAGTCATAGTAGTAATTCTGTAGCAGAGGGAGTCAGAAGTGTAATTTATGTGCAATACAACACTGAACAGCTTTTAATTACTTTATATACTCACATGTTGGAGAATGGGCTGTTGTTAATATGACATATGAAGAGCTTTCATAACCACATGTAAATATTAGATCTGAATACCTAGAGCCTATAAAATTGCTTATGGTCTCCTCCAAAGGGAGGAGATTCAGATATTTTCATACTACTGTATTGAATCTGAAGTGTTCATGAAAATATTATATAATGAAAACAGTATGATATTTCCTTGGATGACACATTGGTTATATAGAGAGTTTAAAAGTGGTACATAACTTGGTGACCATGTGGTGAATGACTGAAGAGTAATTAAAAAATATAAAATCTGTTATATTAAAGGTTAGGGGTTTTTTTGGTATATTTGCTTATGTTGGGTGTGTAATTTATTATTTATGCTATTCAGGCTACTTATATCTTTCATTAATATTTAATATTTAATATGCTGTTTTTCTAAGCAAAAGTCGAACCAACCAGGTGTTCCACCTCCTGTCAGACTAAACATCTCTCGTGTTATTTTTTTCACTGGCTTTTCTGATATAATACATTGAATAAATATGTATTTGACTTGTCTGTCCTTCCTCTGATTTCTGTATTTTGTATGTGGCCTGGGATTGATCTCTTTTTATTTATTTTTTTTAGCTCTGTAACAGAATCACCCTGAAATATATCTGAGAAATGGTCCAAAACATATTATGTACCAACTGTTATTATAGAGCTTATGTTATATTTGAACTGTACTGTACATTGTCATATGTAAGCAAATGCAATCATTTTCATAACAATGTACAATCACCGTGACCAAAGGTAACATTTGACATGTTGCCAGAGAGTTATATGAGAAAAGGTGATTTGTTATGAACAGGTATATTGATATCCATTGCTGTGCAATCAGACGTAAAGATTTCTATCAAGTGGGGCATTTTCAAAAGTGTGTATTTGGACTTTGGACCCAATTATGAAAATATTGTCCCAGGTGAGAGACTGCAAATGCTTTATCTTGGCCAAATAAAGGATCCATTTTAAGTTATCTTGTCTGTGTCTTTGCGTTGTTTTGCTGACTTACTCTGGCACTAGAGCAGAGGTGCCCCGCGTCAGTGTGTGAGTAATCTTACTCCTCTGGTATGCGCAGTATAAATCACACCCATAAGAATTACATAAGAACCGGCACAGTGGAGAATCACTCTGGGCTCCGGGCCGATAGGAGGGAGGAGCAGATTGACACGCAGAAAGGTTTATTATGGTATCAATAAGGTAATTTATGTAAATGCATTCTAGTATATGTATAGTGTTTTACACATATATAATTGTGCTGCATGTCATACAAAATCACTACACAGAAATCTATGTTTGATACTGTAGCAGTCTGAATTCACCATTTATTGAAATGGAAATTGTTGCTGTATCAATGTCAAACACGTACAAATTTTGTGGAACAAGGCAGGCGAAACTACATGTATCAAATATAATTATGTTATTTGTTATATTTCTACTTTTATATATTGTGTTTAATTTTTGTACATGTATGTACCCTGTGGTGGTTTGTAGTGCTTTGGGTGACTGAGAGGAGTTAATCTTGGTCACATGTTTACCAGTCATGTGATCACAGGATCCCTGTGCACTCCCATGCCCTGTGCACTGTATTTGACTACATTATTCCAGCACTCCTGGTGTGAGGTGTAGTCCCACACCTGGATAAACGGAGCTTTGCATACCCACAGGATCACCCGCCCAGGTGAGGTCTTGCAGTTGTGCACCGATTAGTCAACCGCCGTCAGGGCCTGTGTGCTATCAGCAGGGACTGTCTCTTAATGTTGCAGCTGTGTCATTGAAATTGCTCAGAATTAAGTGTCTAAACATAAGCAAAATGTACATTTATGGTTAAACGTGGCATATTTAAAACATATCACACAGCATTGTTTCACAATACAAAAACCCGATTAATATTATGGCTGAATGGAGTATGGCGATTGCATTTGCTGCAGTATCGCAGGAAACTGAGGTGAATCACACAACACAGCCAGGGAATACAAAGGGAACATCAGCGCAGAGCTACTGTCTTAAGAGAAAAGCTGGAGCCCGCAGGTGTGCTATGAACTGGGCGTGCGATTTCTATATTCAAAAGGGCGTCCTTGGGTGCAACCTCTGGTGAAAGACTTGTTGCTCGACCAGATCACATACCAGTTTAGTGGATCTTTTTACACAGCTACGCTCCATGTTTTCCCCTCAGTATATGTCTGCAGAGCACTACTGTATGTCAGGGCTCAGTTGGTCTGCAGGGAGAGGGCGATCTACTCTTGAATAAACTACAAACTAATCAAACGAAACAGCTGTTGTTTAGGAACTCAGGGCATGATACATTTTCTCCTAATAAATGTTTGGTGAGGAGTCTTGTGTAATCAACACCTGGCCTGGAAGATCTTTTGGTCTCTTATTAGTTGAGGGTGTGGCCCTACTAAACGACATTATAATGAGATAGACTCAGTCACTGCCTTTCTTTGCATGCAAGCTTTGCATGTACTTTTTGAATATAGAAACAGATGTCCTTGTTTGTGCTTAGCCATGACAATTAACATTACCGAAACCACAAAAATTAAACCATGTAATTTTACCATCTGGTACAACCGAGGTTTCTTAAAATGCACTCATGTTTCTATTTATTTTTCGGTAGGGCACAATATTAGGCGAGGTGACTGGCAGTTATTCGAGCTAATGGCTAGTCTGCCACATCTGATTATCACCTGGGATGTCAGGTGGTTCTAGTCTATATCCAATGAGTGACTGATAGAAAGTGAACAGAAACGGAAGCGCACCCGGATTCCTGTAGTGTGTGTGAAATGGATCGTAAGGCATCTCGAAAGTTCGCAGTTGGATGATCTCGTGGACACTCGGAGACGCGCCCCTGGATTCTTATGTAATTTTACATTGTCTAGTTCTCACTTAATTTAACAACCCTCTGATCTGAATGTTCAATATAGATTCTTTATACGCAGTTTATACACGTAAGGTTTGAAAGAGTCTGTTTAAAATGCATTTATTTATACAGCAGACAACGGGTGGGATTTGAATAAATGTCACATTGTAAATTTCAATACCACAAAATAATTGCACGTTTCAGTTCACTATAAGGTAATAGCTGTGCATATGTAGCACATGCCACCTTTTAACGGTATAATACATTTTAAGTCAACAGTTTTTAAAGTTAAGAAAATTCAAGGATAAATCTCATGTATAAAGGATTCTCCGAGAACCGGGATCCTCTGAGAAATACACAGGAGCACTTGTTCACTCATGACTCCTCAATGTGCGCTGTGCCTGACGGCTAATTAAGATATAAAGAATATATAATTCCCAGTTGTAGCCACTTTAATAAAAATTCATGTGTTATCGGAAGGCTGGGAAGTTCTCACGCTGCGTGTTTGTATAGCTAGCGACTCTCTCAAGTGACCGAATACGATAAGCAAGTAATTCAGCGTCGCAGAAGTCACACGCTGCCTCTAACTTTACTCTTAGCTGTACCTAATGAGCCACGACTAAATTTTACATGCCAAGATTTGCCCAGTCTCTCCACGCTGCTGTCTAATAAGCACTGATGTAGCCTGTCCCCACGCCTCCTTGCATGGGTTTGCGTTTCCTCTGATGTGATTGTATTGCCTCGACACGCTAATCAGGTCGCACTTCGTGTTCAGGACACCATGACTGGAGGACTCCAGGACGAAGGTACAGACGAGGTAGGCTGCTTGCTCCATTACAATTTTACTGTGCGCCTTCAGTTATGTTCAAATGGTTTCGATACTTTGTTGGAAACGTCGACATAATGTATGGTGCTAAATTCACGTTGCGAAAGTGTGTGCATCTGGGTTCATCATCAAAGATGCCAGCTAGACAAACAAGGGTGGTTTGAGAGCTCCAGAGAACATCCTTCTGGAGACAACTGAACATTACTTCACTTTTTGACTTCAGGTAAACAAGAGCCTTACCTGATAGCACTTGTCTGTTAACAGTATTGTGGGACTTGCTACGCCTTAACAAACAAAGTTTTACACCACATTTAAGGTACAACAGGGTGTGGAAAATTAGTTTAAATACATAATGTATATCCGTACATATTCTTTACATCTGTGGAAGAAAGAAACGATATTCTTCAAGTCTGTAGTATTGTTTGCATAATTAGAGGCTTATACTCTTTGAAATACTGTACTTTTATTTTTTTCATTAATGTGCTCTGTACAACGAACTGCAGTTTGTTTGAGGTATAATATACCAATCTGAATGAGGGGCGTTGGACCAGAGGTGGAGGATGAGTTTGCGCGTGCAGTTTTTCAGCGCGAAGGGTGTTTGTTGATGACCCCTTGCGGTGGAAGTTGGGGCACTACTCCGCTCCTGAGGGGTGTGGTGCTGATGCCTCTTTCACCCGTTTAAAACCATCCCAGTCTGGGACACACTGCAAACTCTGCTACTCCGCTCGCGTAACATCAGTCTGACTCTCTGTTCTTCTTTTTTGTCCCCCACCCAAAATCCCAGGAATTTATCCAATCACCTTTCATTAGGAAAGAAGGGAATATATACAAACCAAACAACAAAACTATGGATAACGACAGTATGAACGAAAAGGCGCTGGAAGATGTTCACACCAAAGAAATTGACTTAGTCAACCGGGACCCCAAGCACCTAAACGACGATGTTGTAAAGGTAAGTCGTGCTCTGTGTATGTAAGTAATTTATAAGAATTTGAGCATTTCGCAAAATTACGGTACGCTTTATAATATGTAGGAATAAAAAAATACCCGTTCTCATTGCATATGGAAGTGACCCATGCACTGGATCATACAGAAGTGCGTATAGTTTATGTCGTATGTATGGACTGGAGCACAGGCGACATTTGGCAAGGTGCAACAGTACACCCATTGTATTGCTTTCCTGGAGGTTTGGAGACAATATGTTACCTACTTGAAATTGTAAAAGACAATGTATTATTTTATTAGATTGGAGGTGCTTACAGTAGCGTTGCAGTGGTGTGATTGCAAAGGCAATACACGGAGTTCAGTATTATTTATATTTTGATCACTCTTTTTGGGTTGTCAGAAAGTGACGTTTGAAGTGTCGTCTGAAATATTAGTTTAATATGTATTCTGTAAAGTCGAGTCTGCCCACCAGTGGAATCACTGACTGTTTCGCATGCGACTGAAATGTGCGCATGCCAGTGGAGCTCTAAAGCGCTGCAAGGTTTAGTTTTTTTTCTTTGCTTTCCAGCGCTCAATTTTCTTGGCAACGCTCTTTTTTTTCCTACACGGATAGCTTATTACAATGGGAGAATGTGCTTAAAACAGGATGCCGAGTGGGAGCGGAGTGCATTGTCCACAAACTTTTATGTTTAATTGCTACTATGAATGCCGCACGCATCCGCCCTCGTCAAACACAGGATGTCTGCTGCGCGTGAATGTTACCTGTTGCGCTCGTTTCTCATAGATGCTTTGTGTATTCTCCCATCTTTTCTGTGAAGTAAAATGGCTCTGAGAGCAACAGACATGTGGATATTGTATTCCCTTAAGTCTAACAAAGTAGTACAATATGACATGTGTTTGTAGAGAACAAATAACAAAACGGACCAAATGGAAACATAAACTTCTTCAAACAATTTCACTGACATCCAAAACGATACAACATGTCTGCTAAATATAAACGCCAGCTTTCACAAAGTTAACATTTTCATTCATTCGGTTCTCCTTATTAAAAGACAGCTGAAATGTGGTTTATACCATGTGATGTCGATCTCAGTCTGTGTAAGAGTTGAACAATGGCAGATAATGGCCTCTAGCGCATGAACTCTTAAAATATGGTTAAATATGAGATTAATGGAGAAATCCCCTGGACCTCAGCTGGCCCGGTCTTCTGATGAGTATTTGTGCCTATAGATCATTTAGTGCCCTGTGGTGGGGGTGGGGGGGGGTTACCCCTCTGAAGCAGCAGCCTTCACCCCACTGACGTAGGGAAACACCCTCTCACTTGAGTGAGAGTGGGGGGGGGTTGCGGGGGGGATTTCCCCTCCATCCTGGCAACTGTTCAGAGTGAGCTGCAGGGGGAGGAGGAAGGTCCGTCGCTCCCAGCAGGCCCAATCGCACTGACTCTGAGTCAGTCTCTCCACGTTCTCCTGGAACAGGATGGCTCGGCCAAAACTGACTCTGAGTCAGTCTCTCCACGTTCTCCTGGAACAGGATGGCTCAGCCAAAACTGACTCTGAGTCAGTCTCTCCGAGCGCAGTCCGAGCAGGAAGGCCCTCTCTCCCTGACTCTGAGCCAGCCTTTGCACAATTCAAACAGAATCCATCTCTGCTCATTTTTCAGTCAGGGAATTTAAGCAGCACTTATGGAGCAAAAGGCAGCATGTTTATCATGCCAAGACGACTAACACTGTTTACTCTGTAAATAAACTCCGGCTTAGTACTCCATATACATTTCCATCAAGCTTCATCACCTCTCATAATATGTATGTATTTATGGATGTAGGTATGTATGCTGAAAGATATGTCTAGATAGAGCTTTTAACACATTAACCATCTGGATGTATAACTCACTGCCTTTTAGTAACAGCTCTTGGGTTTAACCACTAAAGCACACTGGAGCCCACCTACACAGACACTTTAGACACTTTTAACTTTTGGGAGCTGTAGGCAGAGGGCTGGAGGCAGAACTGGAGGTAGAGAGCTGGAGGCAGAACTGGAGGTAGAGAGCTGGAGGCAGAGGGCTGGAGGCAGAGAGCTGGAGGCAGAGAGCTGGAGGTAGAGAGCTACAGGCAGAGCTGGAGGCAGAGGGCTGGAGGAAGAGAGCTGGAGGTAGAGAGCTGGAGGCAGAGGGCTGGAGGCAGAAAGCTGGAGGAAGAGAGCTGGAGGCAGAGGGCTGGAGGCAGAGGGCTGGAGGCAGAAAGCTGGAGGCAGGGGGCTGGAGGCAGGGGGCTGGAGGCAGAGACCTGGAGGCAGAGAGCTGGAAGCAGAGGGCTGGAGGCAGAGAGCTGGAGGCAGAGAGCTGGAGGCAGGGGGCTGGAGGCAGAGAGCTGGCACAGTGAGATACCAGGCAGGGATTCCTTAGACTTTCGGTGTAAGGCACCACTATCCTCAGATACAGGGAGTCCCTGCAGGGGGGTGGAGTAACCCAGCACCCAGTACCGCCTGTCTCCTAACCCAGCTCCTCACTGCTGCCACATCAAAACCTGCACCACACCCCCCCAACCCATCCCCCCCCCATGGGTCTCGCTGCTGTGCCAGGGAGGGGGGTAAACACTCAGACTGCACTCTGTGCCGCTGCGGCTGGAACCCTTTGCATATCACCATAGTGAAGCGTAAACACTGAGACAGCACCGCTCCTGACGAATATGTCTGTAACCCTCGCTACAATTGTAGGAAGCTGTAAACGGAAAGGGGGAACAGGGCAATAGCTCATTGTCCCTAGCAACAGACCGTCTTTAGTTTATAATACTCAAACTGTTATTGGTTGGCAGTGTGGAAACCTTGGCTGTTATTGGTCGGTAGTAGGGATACTTTGGCTGTTATTGGTCAGTAGTGGGGATACTTTGGCTGTTATGGGTCGGTAGTGGGGATACTTTGGCTGTTATTGGTTGGCAGTGTGGTGTAGTACTTGGGCTGGATTGTGACCAGCAGGTTTGCAGGTTCAGATCCCAGTTGGGACCCTGCTGTTAGTTTCACCCTTGAGTAAGGAACAGCATGCAGGCAGTCTTTCTCTGTAATGCATCAAATGTGTACATGGATAATGTGGAAAATGCATGCTATGCAAGTCTCCCCTGAATAATCAATAAAATGAATGCTAATGAAAGAGGCACTACATAGCACTTACACAATGAGCAGGTTTTATGTAGTTCTGTGTCTGATTGGAAGGGACTGTGCCCCTGTGTTCTCATGGCTGTATGGAATGTCACTGCGAAGCTCCGCCCCTTTAAGGCCTCACTGCCACACTGCCTGTTAGTGACATCATTCACCATTACCACTGCTGGATCTTTGAGCTTCTTTCACCTCAGCTGGGCTGAGGCTTCATGACTGGCAATGCCTGCGCAGCCCACGCAAAAGCTGCAGACCCAGAGCTAGAGCTGGTCGGCCCTGTCACCTGAGGCAGCCTATCAGTAACACCCCAGCAAAAGTTCTCCTTTTGGTCATGGATTGATTTTCGGTAGCGATCATAGCTTCCTGCAGGGACTGTGTGTCAGCTTTGTTATGTGGAGGTGTCAGAGCAATGTGAAAACAAGAGTGGCCAGTCACATGCGGTACAGGTAATTCCAGAAAACAACGGCACTCCCAGTAAAGCTTTTTGTCCGGTGCAAGTTTATGCGCGGAGCAGGTGCCAGGATAAATTATTTACTTCATTTCTGGCTGACCAGATCATATAGTATGCAACATAACCAACTAAAAAACTTCGCCGAACAAGAACTTTCAGCAAAGGGATCTTACTAAACAGCAGCTAGTAGAAAGCTGAACTTGCAGCTTATTCATTTTTGAATTTGATACATTTCTGTCCGGAAAGATTATCATATCATAAATTACAGTGAATGTGTGCTTGTGTGGAATGTGTGTGAGTTTGTAAATTAGAATGTGTGTGTGTATGAGAGAGTGTGTGTGTGTGTGTGCGCGCGCGTGTGTGTATGTGTGTGAGAGAGAGTGTGTGTGTGTGCGCGTGTGTGTGTGTATGTGTGTGAGAGAGAGTGTGTGAGTGTGTGTGTGAGAGAGAGAGAGAGAGAGAGAGAGAGTGTGTGTGTGTGAGAGAGAGTGTGTGAGTGTGTGTGTGAGAGAGAGAGGGAGAGAGAGAGAGAGAGTGTGTGTGTGTGTGTGTGTGTGTGTGAGAGTGCGTGTGTGAGAGAGTGTGTGTGTGTGTGTGAGAGAGTGTGTGTGTGTGTGTGTGTGTGTGTGTGAGAGTGTGTGTGTGACAGAGTGTGTGTGTGTGAGAGAGAGTGTGTGTGTGTGTGTGTGTGTGTGAGAGTGCGTGTGTGACAGAGTGTGTGTGTGTGAGAGAGAGTGTGTGAGTATGTGTGTGTGTGTGAGAGTGCGTGTGTGAGAGAGAGAGAGAGTGTGTGTGTTTACGTTTACGTTTACTCTAAATCATCGGTCCCTGAGTAGCAGTGAAATCCGGAGCCCATGCTGGGTGGCTGGAATGTGGATGCGTGGTGCGGACTGTTTGCTCAAACGGAGCAGCATTTACCTTTCAGAGAGAACAGAGCTTCCCGGCTCGGTGAGTGTTGTGTGACGGAAGCTGGCAGAGGTATCCAAGAACCTCCACCGCGGTTCTCTCTTTGGGGTATGAAGAGCCAGCTGGTTTGTCTCAGGGAGACTCTCTCACAGCCTTGCATGGCCCTGGTTCAGTCTCCGCCTGCACATGGTAGCTCTGACTCCACCGACCGCGCTCTGCCTGTACACGGTAGCTCTGACTCCACCGACCGTGCTCAGCCTGCACACGGTAGCTCTGACTCCACCGACCGCGTTCAGCCTGCACACGGTAGCTCTGACTCCACTGACCTCGTTCAGCCTGCACACGGTAGCTCTGACTCCACCGACCGTGCTGTCTTTGGGGAGTTCTACAGAAACACAGGGAACGTGGGGGTGGGGAGGTGGCCAGAGATCCAGTCTCACACTTAGATGGTCACAGCTGTTTCTGTAGGGGGTCCAGGCTTCAATTTCACGTTCTTTTTGTACCCTTAGAATATAACTATATATTACATCCTCCTAATTCAGTAGTACTTATTTTTAAATGTTTAGAAAGGATGGTATGTTTTGATCTAACTGTTAATATACTTTACTTTTTGGTTATTTTGGTTACTGCTCTACTACTTGGGTTAGGAAATGGCTATGCCCAGGTCTCATGTAGTTACACACAGTAAGTACTAGCAGTAAAGAATCTTAACACATCAGATGTTTAAATGGGATATTTAGGCTATTACACATTTACTAGTTTACTGTTTTACTCTTCCTCCGTTCCTCCCCGTCTGCTTCCAGGTGGACTTTGAGGACGTCATTGCTGAGCCCCCTGGCACCTATAGCTTCGACGGCGTATGGAAGGCCAGCTTCACCACCTTCACAGTGACCAAGTACTGGTGCTACCGGCTGCTGACGGCGCTGGTGGGCATCCCTCTGGCGCTGGTGTGGGGCATCTTCTTCGCCATCCTGTCGTTCGTGCACATCTGGGCGGTGGTGCCGTGCGTAAAGAGCTACCTGATCGAGATCCACTGCGTGAGCCGGGTCTATTCCATCTGCATCCACACCTTCTGCGACCCCTTCTTTGAGGCCATGGGCAAATGCTTCAGCAGTATCAGAGTCCGCACCACCAAGGAGGTGTAGGAGGATGAGGAAGAGGAGGAGGAGGGGGGTGGGTGCCTGGGGGGTGGGGTGGGTGTGGTTTGGGGCTGGGGCAGACTACAGGGCTAAGGAATAAAACACGACCCCATCCTGAAACATCTGACATTTCCAGAGGAGGCGGGGCCTAGGGATTTTGAGCACATGATTGGCTGTTCACTCCACTGTAGCGAATAGGGGCTCAGAATTAGAAGGAGAAAAGAACTTGTCATCCTCTTCCTGGTTTTTTTTTTTTTTTTTTTTTTTACCATTTTTTCTCCTCACTGCAGGCCTCTGCCAGCCTTTTTTGGTAGCCTGTCCCTCCTGGACTGTGTGAATGCGGTCATGTGTGAAAACAGCCGGTCATGCTGTCCTTTTTCTGTGCACTCACTTGTTCATTTGTCCTGCAGTGTGTGGAGGGGCCCCTGCTCACTGTCAGCTGTCCGGAGGGGGTCATTTGTTTGGGTTGGGTCCTGTTGTCTGCTGAGCCACACTGTATGTGTGCCGCCTGTGGCCTCCGGGTTTGGGGTGGGGAGGGGGTCAAAGGGGCCGCCTGTGGCCCCCGGGTTTGGGGTGGGGAGGGGGTCAAATGGGTGGGTTTTCATTGTTAATCTTTTAGGGAGAGCTCTGTCCAATCAGCAGCTTCCATGAGAGCATTTGTCCGGCCCTCCTGCTGCACACCTGGGCCGTCCCTTCTGCCGATTAGACAGACACAAACCTACGGACCCAGAAGATGTTGAAAAGACATCCCCACGGTTTATCACGACTTGCGTCCACAATAAAAAATGTATTCATTAATGGGAGTACATGAGAGTGAATGTCCGTGTTTTTTTTTTTTTTCATTTTTAAGCCCCTTAGCTGTCAGCTGAGCTGCTTGACCGCACCAAGCGTTTAATTCCTACTGTGTGGACGCTCCTCACCGATGATGTCATTACTGTAATTCTGTCGCTGGATTCTCGGGAGATGAACTCTGGGATCTGTTTATTGAGCTTTAATATTGTTCCATACAGACATGAGTGGAATTCACTGTATTTAACACCCAAAGTTAGTCGAATAATCTCTAACTCCTTTTTTGTCTCTGTTGATCTGTAGCTCACTGATGGACAAACACTGGTGTAGTTCTAATAGCAAAAGAAACTGAAGTCTCTCCCCCACGTAAACACACTGCTGAGACTTAGTGGGTGGGGGAGGGGGGGTATTTTAAACTGACATCAGCTCATTTTGGCAGTGAGGAGGGAGGGGGGCGGTATTTTATGAAATTAGCTCATTTAACTTTGTTTACATGCTATCTCTGAAGGTGGTAATATCACAAACATTGCTTGAATATGTTTTTTTCCACTTTTAAAAGGTCATAATTTTGATATGTAACATTTTCCTTTCCCTGCTTTCACTGTGTAACTCACATCACGCTGAACACATTAAAACAATTTCATTAATCAGCTGTATTTCCTCTGTCTTTGTTTGCCACGGGCTCCTGATTAAAGGGTCATTTCAGACCATCAAACTGAGCACTAATGGTCACCCAGAAAACCATTTTGTGTTTGGTTCATTTCCTCTTTTAATTGTATGTCACTGTTATCACATGAGGAGAGGGATATAAAATATGTTTGAGTGGATACATCAGACAAATAACATTGTAAATTCATAATGCTCACTCGTTGCAGTGTTCACTCTGTTTTTGAATTACTTCTTCCCGCATTTATAAAGCCCATGCTCAGAGCTCTTTGGTGCTGTTTTCACTTATAAAGCACAAGTTTATGACTCATGGTATGAAATTGAGTCCTGGTTGTCACTGCTAACTTTGTGTGTGTGGGCGTCCCATGAGGAGGCATATGATTGGCCGTAGGGTCAGACTGAGGGGTGGGGGGGTGGTCTGACTGAACCAGCTGCGCAGTGTTTAGCCCTCTGCCACGACAGCTGCGCAGCCCAGCAGGTGCGCCGCTGAGTGAGAGGACGCAGCAGATGGATGTACGCTCGTCTGAGGGTGTGCCACGCCAGGCAGGAAGGAAAGTGTCACAGCAGAGGGACAGTCTCACCATTAACACGCCCATAAAACGCAGCGGCTGTGTGGGATGGTTTGTCGTTTCTCTGCATTGGTATGCTTCAGGTCATTAGCTCTGTATTTCTGTCTGAGCTCAGCCGCGGAAGGGCCGCCGCATGTGTTCTGCAGCACTTCTCCGGCAGAGGGGTCTGTGCTGTGTCTGTACTGCCTCAGGGCCCCGTGTCTGTCTTACAGGACCTCCCACAGGCTTTTAAGGCAGCACAATCAATACGACTCTTCCAGCCAAATTGCTGTGTTTTATAAATATAGATGTTCACATAAAATTAAACAGCCTTGTCAAGGCTTCACATAACCCAGTCTGTTCTGTTTTACTGCACTTAAGAGAGATGCACGTTTCAGCCAAAGGAAAAACATGTACCTTTCACTTCAATTCCAGCACAAATGATGAATGACCCCAAAGGATATCTGAAGAAAGTTCATTTAACAGGCAATATGTCTGGTGTTGAGCTACAGGGTTGTCTCCATTATTTGCTTTCACAGAGACTTCATTTAGTCCTTACAATATACAGTGCAAAGCAGCCAAAGAGGAGGTACTGGGGTACTGTAAATACTCTCATATGCCCTGTGTGTTTGTACGTACACAGGACACTCCAACATGATTTCATTCTTCATCTAAGCATCAGATTCCTATAAGCAGATTGCTTGTGCTGGCATTGCGTTGTTCCTGGCCAAAGAGGGTGAGTTACCTTAGCAGAGACTCATTAGCAGATTAGCATCATTGCGCGATAAACTGGTGGGTAATATTTCTGCTCTGGGCCTGTGAGTCGCGTCATGAAGGAGGCAAAGGGGATTGTGGGACGTTTACAGGGGTCACTGGGGGGATTTATAGCAGCTGAAGAGAGTGCAGAAAAGCAAAGGCACATAAACTGTGATCCGGTTGCTTTGTCAAAACAAAAATAAGAAAGTACTGTGGTGTAGAATGAGGTACCCCCTCACGGCTGCAGAACTCTGTGAAAGTGGTTAATCGGGACAGTGTTTACAACACTCAGGGCTTTATCGGGGCGCCGTGGGGCCATAAACCATGTCCTGTATAAACAAAGGCTCAGGCCACACGGAAAATGATGAACTAAACATAGCAGGCAGATCTGTGCTGGTTTACTCTGAAATTCCTGGAGTGAACTACACAGTACAGTACGTCATCCAAAACCTTCATAATTATGGATAAATTAATAATTTTATTGAAAATTAAGAGTGCAACTTTTATTTTAAAAAATATGCAGAAAGCAGAATGAACAGGTGGTAGGATGCATTTCAATTTTAACTGCTGTTAATTCCTGTTACATTTTACTCTTTCTGTTAAATGGAATCACATTTGTATATTATTTAACTTACATATTAGTAAATCTGTTATATTCTAAAGGCATGGCCTCTACCCTTCTGAGGTTTTTTGAAACAGAGAGACTGAAACATTATACGACTGGCCTCAGACACACTGCAGCACATCCCCATGTTGGTTCCAGAGTAAAGCTAGGCCGCTCTGTTTATTTTTTCATATGGAAAGTATTTCTCATGGTTTTCTGCTAATAAGAGGGGACGTCTTAACCCTGTTTGATTATAATCCTATTCCTCAGACCCACCACAGCCCACAGGCCCCTCTCAGCACGCGGCTTAGAGAGAGAGATGAGGAGCTAAATCAAAGACAAGCCGAGAGCAAACAGGCTTGAGAGAGACCTGTGTGTCTAGTCTGTCAGGAGGCGGTAGGGTTAAATGGCAGGATACAGTATGGCAGCTTCTCCAGCAGAGTGCAAAGGGAAGGGAAATGTCACTCTGCTCCTGTTGTTTTTGTTTGTTTGTTTGCTTCTTGCTGGAAAAATAATGGAAATATAAGATAACTCTTAATCATTGAAGAAACTCTTGTAAAAAATTATTAAACATATTTGTCTACCCTAAGGAAAAGCAAGAATATTGACTCAAATTTTGTGCCATTTTTTAAATAAAGGTATATTTATGGGATATAAATTAGTAACCCCCTTTCTGCAGTGCTAGGTCACCATGGCAACCAAAACTGAAAACAAACATTTGACTCATTTCGTTTTCCAGGTTTTTTCTGACAGTGTGTAAAGTGTGATATGTGCGTAATTACTGCAACTGGAAACTGCCTTCATTTAAACTCTGTTAAACCCACCCTTCGCCGTTAAGGACCAAAATGGCTGCATTGTCTTTCATCTCACATACCAGTCATACCTTTTTCTAAATAAGCTTTAATCAGTCAGATTACACTGTCTCTATAATTTAGAGTAGATTACTTTTCCCTTCTGTGTGCAATTTTATATTTAGATTTGCGACTCCCTGTCTCTCTGTCTGCATGTGCTCTGCCAGACTGAATTAAATATTAAAACCTTAGAAAACCTCAAAAGCCAGTTTGTTTATCTTTTAAGTGTGACATGCGTGTACAATGCTGCACACTGTGATGTAATGTAATGAGAAATCATGAATAACAAACAAACCGTTGCATATTTTTCTGTCGTTTTTTGCATATTGTGTCATTGTTTTTCATACATTTCTGATTCCATGGTCTCTGTTTTCTGTTTGTGGTCAGAAGCATTGCAGTGAAACACCTTGTCTTCGAAAAGGCCAGCTTCAAACTGAGGAGGAAGGAGAGCCGATGTTGTTTTTCTAGATAATGTTTTTTGGATATGGTGCCCACAAAAAAACTTTTTTATGGGCAGCATATCGCATTTTGTTGTCTGATGCACACTGGAGGAAAGACTCTGAACTGCTACAGCAGTTGGGTGTAGGTGTAGGTGGAGTGTAGGGCACTGGAGGCAGGATACTGCTGCAGGTTTTGAACAAACACTCAGTCCTGAGACAGCAGCCTGGCAGCCTCTCTCTGGTTACCTCCATCAGCCCCAATCCAAGCCTGTCCGCAGGTACAGCATGCCTTTCTTTAACACACATCCGCATGCCAAGTGACTGCTCACAGCTTGAATTCCACACATATTACGTCCACTGTGTTTAAAATGTGTGTATTTTATATGGGTGAGAAAGCACAGTGGGCATAGTTTATATGGGTGAGAAAGGCACAGAGGGCATAGTTTATATGGGTGAGAAAGGCACAGAGGGCATAGTTTATATGGGTGAGAAAGGCACAGAGGGCATAGTTTATATGGGTGAGAAAGGCACAGAGGGCATAGTTTATATGGGTGAGAAAGGCACAGAGGGCATAGTTTATATGGGTGAGAAAGGCACAGAGGGCATAGTTTATATGGGTGAGAAAGGCACAGAGGGCATAGTTTATATGGGTGAGAAAGGCACAGTGGGCATAGTTTATATGGGTGAGAAAGGCACAGAGGGCATAGTTTATATGGGTGAGAAAGGCACAGAGGGCATAGTTTATATGGGTGAGAAAGGCACAGAGGGCATAGTTTATATGGGTGAGAAAGGCACAGAGGGCATAGTTTATATGGGTGAGAAAGGCACAGAGGGCATAGTTTATATGGGTGAGAAAGGCACAGAGGGCATAGTTTATATGGGTGAGAAAGGCACAGAGGGCATAGTTTATATGGGTGAGAAAGGCACAGAGGGCATAGTTTATATGGGTGAGAAAGGCACAGAGGGCATAGTTTATATGGGTGAGAAAGCACAGTGGGCATGGTTTATATGGGTGAGAAAGGCACAGAGGGCATAGTTTATATGGGTGAGAAAGGCACAGAGGGCATAGTTTATATGGGTGAGAAAGACACAGAGGGCATAGTTTGTATAGGTGAGAAAGGCACATAGGGCATAGTTTATATGGGTGAGAAAGGCACAGAGGGCATAGTTTATATGGGTGAGAAAGGCACAGAGGGCATAGTTTATATGGGTGAGAAAGGCACAGAGGGCATAGTTTATATGGGTGAGAAAGGCACAGAGGGCATAGTTTATATGGGTGAGAAAGGCACAGAGGGCATAGTTTATATGGGTGAGAAAGGCACAGAGGGCATGGTTTATATGGGTGAGAAAGGCACAGTGGGCATAGTTTATATGGGTGAGAAAGGCACAGTGGGCATAGTCTAAGCAGAAGGCAAAGTTTTGTGCTCCCTCCAGCAGCAGGGCAGGTGGGGAGAGGCCTCGCAGCCTCACAGCCTAACAGCACAGTGATGATTCTGTGTGTTAGTGAGAGATTTTGCCTCGGCTCCCGGTGGGAAATTTCCAGAGCGTTCGCACTGTAAACATGAACGCGGGTGGGTGACGGAGCCGAAACACAAGCAGCACTGAGGAGATTTTAGAGAAAACCCATACGGTACATGGTGTGTGGGTGCAGGGTGAGGGAACGCTTGGATTATATTATTAATGCGCATACGCACACACACACACACACACACACACACTCAAAGTTATTAATTGCACAAACATATGTGGTAGTCATCATCAAACTTCTCCTCGTCTTGTTTTTCATACTGTAGTCTTATAATTTCATTTTCTCAAGTTACAATGATAAATGAGGAGGGTTCTGCGCCTCCGTTTCTAACCAGCCACCAGCTAGTGTAACTGGGATGATGTCTCCACCTGCTGGTGATTTTTGACAACTGCATGAACCCATTTTCAATGACGGCACTGAATATGCAAGCTTGTCGGTAAGGGAAGAATGTTTGTTTTTTGTATATACAATCAGATTTCAGCATTCCTTCACAGCACAGTGATGTGTTATTATTAATTTTTTTTTGTCTCAGGGATTAAGCTCTGTCTTTTTTTCTGAGGTTGATTTGAAATCAAAATTTTGGAAAAAATGCTATAACACACTAAAAGCACTGGAAAGAACATACTCAGTCTGAGAGGAGCGAGTCCCGCCGCGCTGAATGAGCCTCAGACGTGGCGGACAGGAAGAAAGACGTTTAGCGGCAGAGTGCAGTTTCAGCGCCTGCAGGTGGAGTGTGACTTCAGCTTCCTCTGGCTTCAGTCTCACTGCAGTGAAGTTCCAGTGTTTCTTTTCCTCACCACAGCTCAGTAAATGAGAGCCCGATTCACAGAACAGAATGATGTCATCCTCAGACGCTGCTCTCTCTGTGAAAGACGAAGACCCCAGAGGGCAGAAACAGCTGCTTTCTCTCCTGACTAACGGTGAACGCACAGAGTGTGTATGAGTGACACGATGACGCATGCACTGGGAGTATATGTGTAAGTGTGTGAAGTGGGTACCTGACGTGTGTGTGTGTGTGTGTGTGTGTGAGTGAGTGCATGCACATGTGCGCGTGCGTGTGCGTGTGTGTGTGTGTGTGTGTGTGTGTGTGTGTGTGAGTGAGTGCGTGCGCATGTGCGCATGTGCGCATGCGTGTGCGTGTGTGTGTGTGTGTGTTTGTGTGTGTGTGTGCGTGTGTTCCCCAGACTTTTCATAAAAAGGAAAGGTTTGACATTATTTTGTGCAGGAAGATTAAATAATTTTGTTACCATTTGTTGTTACACATAATTCATATTAACTTCATATGTAGCTAAAAGAAATGAAGAACAGGTTTCAGCATATGCAGCGATCCAAACAGGCTGTTCTGACCCAGGCACCCCTCATCAGGATATGGCCTGATCAGAAATAACTCAAACTGGCCCAGTTTGGAAACTGCAGATCCACAAACCTCACACTAAATCACTTTTGCCATTTTGTTTGGATTTTATTCCAGTTTATCTTTTCATTTGAATTACTTTCCAGGACCAACATAACCAAAATGGTCAGTTCCCTGTAACTGAGTAGGGGCGCATTCATGTAGACTTTGCCCAGGAGACTACATGATCATTGTCCTTATCAGTATCTTCTAACTGTCTCCAGCATCCTCATCAGTTCTCGCCATCTCTTCCTCTTTTCAAAGGACAACCTGCTGCTTAGATAAACAAGCATACAATGAGGTCACCCAGTCAGCGGGACACGCCTACCTCACCTGGGCCTTTGACTCATAGAGCTCCTGTCTAACAAAGGTGTGCCCTCCTTCAGGTAAACACCTGGAATTCCCGCCTGGTCGTGCCCCAGCTGCTGTAAAAAAGTTAAACTCCTTACCCTGAGGCTATTGTTCTCTGAGCCTTCTCAATATCCCTTCTGTGTGACCTCCACCAATGAGCAAGCAGGGATGAGTTACCGTGGAGATAACACTAAACTCAGGTCCTTTATTTGCTCTTCAGAGCACAATGTGTGAGTGTTGTGTGATACCTTGCTCAGTGAGACTCTGGTATTTAGAAACAGGTGGTTTAGTTGTGTTTGGCATCACCGCTGAGGTAGACTGTGGTAGTGGAAATTAAAGAGCTCTCAGAGGTAATCAGCGAATACACTCATATGTTTTTAAATAGTCTCAATGCGAGTGAGGGAGTGCAGTGGACGAGGACCAAGTAATTAAAAAGGAAATAAAGTAATATTTATCTTTCATTTCCACATGGTTTTCTCTAACCATCCTGTCCTGTGAGATCACAAGTAATTACAAAAAGAGATGGAGACCCCGGCTTGCTCTTCCAAACGGCAAACCTCGGGACACAACATTTCCGCTTTCATTCCGCTGTGGCCGGTTGTTGTCTTGATCAGAGCCAGGTCTCAGGGAATATTAAATCTTTATTCAGGTTCTGCTCTGCTGTCTATCTACGGAGAGTGATCCAATCAGCTGCAGACAGGCCCGCCAAGATAGGGCAAATATCATGAGGTTCGCATTGTCTCGGTGCTGTTTCAGGTGTCGTCAAAAGATTTCGATCATTCTTATTTCCTACTTATCACAAGCCCGGTCGAGCAGTGCGATAAAAGCTATGCCTGAGAAACAGGGAAGCGTTGTTCCATTCTGTACGCCGTCAAACCTGAACTGCAATTCTCATCCATTCAGTTTTTTCCTAAGCATTCTGTATGGTTTTAAGTGAACAGCCAAACGCATTTCCCATCATTTGCGTTTCTATCCACGTCAAAAAGAACTTAGCACGTGCCATTGATTTACTCGTTTCAAAATGCGCCTGAGAGAATGCCATGCTGATTTAAAAAGACGAAGGATCATTTGCAAAATGGACAGGAAGGAGACCCTCAGGGTTCTGCTATCTATCAACGTTAACCTTGGCAGGTCCCCCTGGTCAGCAGTTAACTCAGGTCTGTATCGATGTTTGAGTGATAAATACCTCGGGCGTCCTTGGTTAGTTACTGCTGATATATGGCACAGCTGTTAAATTAAGATGGTTCAGAATACTGCAGCGCTGTGTGTACTTCTGACCTCTTTTTCCAAACAGATCACACTGTACACATAATCCCATAAATATCCTGGTTTGGTGTAGCAATTCCTATCCAGGAGTGCAGTTCAAATTTCTGACACCAGATGGCAGCAGCAACACCAAAACTATCCAAATGCATACTGGGAGCCACTTCGGTTCCAATGAGGCAACGGTTAAAATATTTCATTAAAATATATAAGAATATCACTTGTGTTAAGGTGTAATTCTGCAATGCCTACACAAATTTTATGATTTAATACATGAAGTGTATCAAATTACTTTTTCCATCATACAAACAGCACTGTAACTTAATTACCTGAATAGGGTGCAGTTCGACTAGAGCACAGACTCCAGGAAAGAGCTCGGGGTTTTCCACATCACTCTCACAGTGACGAGCAGATCCATGGCATACTTGGAGAGACCGTCATCTGCTTCCCGATTGCCGCAGTCACTCAACCCGACCTCCGAGATAACCAGTGATTAGAGCTGCGCGCTGAGAGGCTGGCCGCTGCGGTAACCCAGCGCTGGGCTGGCCCAGTGACGCGGCCCACAGGAATGGGACAAACCGAGCCGCCAGAGGATCATTTAAATTTAAAACTGTCAACAGCAGGGCCGTCACAGCAGGTATTTTTATTTCCACCCACAATTCAATTACACTTCCAGTACTCTGGCAAAGGATTCCCTTTTCACACAGCCATAGGTCCCAGAGAGATGCTAAAGCTGAGCCACACTGACCCAGTGCCCTGAGGACCAACTGCTTTTACACTGACCCAGTGCTCTGAGGACCAACTGCTTTTACACTGACCCAGTGCTCTGAGGACCAACTGCTTTCACACTGATCCAGTGCTCTGAGGACCAACTGCTTCCACACTAACCCAGTGCTCTGAGGACCAGCAGCTTCCACACTGACCCAGCGCTCTGAGGACCAACTGCTTTCACACTGACCCAGTGCTCTGAGGACCAACTGCTTCCACACTAACCCAGTGCTCTGAGGACCAGCAGCTTCCACACTGACCCAGAGCTCTAAGGACCAACTGCTTCCACACTAACACAGTGCTCTGAGGACCAGCAGCTTCCACACTGACCCAGTGCTCTGAGGACCAACTGCTTCCACACTAACACAGAGCTCTGAGGACCAACTGCTTCCACACTAACACAGTGCTCTGAGGACCAATTGCTTCCACACTAACCCAGTGCCCTGAGGACCAGCGGCTTTCACACTGAAAAACACTCCCTGCATAGGGGACTGGCCATGAGACAAAGCATGTGCACTGTGCAAAATACACTATTACACAAATAATA
The DNA here is from genome assembly GCA_019788955.1 of Albula glossodonta. Lineage (NCBI taxonomy): Eukaryota > Metazoa > Chordata > Actinopteri > Albuliformes > Albulidae > Albula > Albula glossodonta. Next base: position 164,547 of record JAFBMS010000107.1, on the reverse strand, counting down.
ATTTTAAATACCTGGTCAAGAAAAAATGCATGCAGCGAACATCCAACCGCAAACTGGAAATGTGTGGGATTCTACATAGAGGCAGCTGCCAGGCAGGGTATCTTTACAAAGAGAGAATTTCAGAACAAAAGAACTCATTAACAATGCAGTACTGTGGTATCTGTCCTCAGCGACTGCTTTCAAACAGGCTGTCACAGAGACAAGGCCAGACAAATAGTACTTAAATATCTGGAGAATAGGCTGTGATAGGATGTGGGTCTGCAGAGGAAGAAAGAGATACCCACTTTCACCTTACCACTCCAAGCACCTTGCCTCTGTGACACAAGACCCTAAACTATCAGTACAGATAGCTGTGTTACACTTTTGTTTTGTTTCTTTGCTATGCTATGATCTATGGAGATTGTATGCCTGTGTGTGTGTGTGTGTGTGTGTGTGTGTGTGTGTGTGTGTGTGTGTGTGTTTGTTGGGGTGGGGGGGTTGCGTTCAGTTGCCTTTCAACTGCAATTTTGGCCTCTTAAGAAACATGATCGGGGGCCCAGTGTCTTACTGCATCAGGTCATGTATAAATTCCACATCCCCTCTGGGGTCCATTGTTCATTAAATCTAAATGGCTTCTGTTTTAGCTGATCTGGGTTCAGGGGTTGAAAGATCTACGCGATACTTTTTTTTTTTTGCAAAAGTGAAATTTATCTTATGTGGGTTAAAGCCTGGTGTAAAAACCGTAGAGTGAGAAGTGGGCCCCGCGCTGCCCCTCAGAAAGCCTGACTAATGCAACTGAAATGCAGCTTGCTCAAGCCCGCCACCGGCTGAACCCCCTCCGTGCTGATGGGCGAGGCTGGCTGCCCAAGTTTCGCCACACCGGCACATTTATCTCTCGCACATGGCGCTCATAATCTAAGCTGATATTTTGAAATCGAATAATTGGAAACATTCGACAGTGATTTTCTAATTTCCCCCTAGAGCTGTTTCGGAATCCACGAGGTGAAGTTTAATCCTATTGTATGAAGCTTGTTGTCAGGGTGTTACTTGGATTTCATTGCAGAAATAATGTTAAGTAAATAAGTTAAGAGGACATACAGCGCAGCTTGCTTTAGTTATTCAAGCGGTATTGTCAGCTGTTCTCAGTGAGCTTTGTCTCTCATATGTTAAATTACATTGCTCTTGGGAAATTTTACTGTCATTGTGAAGTCGACTTCAGAGTGGAGTTGAATGTTATGGTAGCACTCTAGATACGTTTTTTTTCTCCAGACAATGGTCCCTACAGCCCCTTTGGCAGGCCACTGCGCTGCTTGGCACCGCAGGAAGGATAGTAGGAGCTCCTCATCAACTTCTGATAGAGTAAAACTTGGCGTTGCGTCCATTCTGCCACTGAAGTTGTTCGGTCCGATGGGGCTTTAGGTACAGTAAGGATTTTAAGGAGTCATTTCTGTCACGGAGTACAAATGAAAGTCATTTTGGCGATTCCCCAGATGGATTTAAAAGCAGTGCCTGACGCTGCCACCCCTGTCCCCCGCCCCCAAACCTCCTCGTGAAGCGCCACCATGCGTGAATTCTGCTTCAGCGCCTCCCCTTTACAATTCCAACTCAAACGCAACTCATGTTGAATGTCGGGCATTATTGTGGTGCTGGGGTTTAGTGAACTCGTTCAACGTTCTGCTCAAATTCTGTCAGAATCTTAATTTTTTTTCCGACAAATCAGGGAGCATTATCTGATATCTGACCATAGAGGTAATATGGGAATGTCACGATTTTAACGCCCCCATCACAACGAACTGTTGCTCCATCTTCAGTGACGCAATTCGTTACGCTGAAACCTGGGAGTCTCACCTGAAACCCCAGCCAGAGAAGTGTGATCTTACCGCCGGTGCACCGAAGAGGCGGACACAAAGCGGTCGCAGTGGACTGCTAGAAACTCAAAGGAACAGCTCGTCTGTGTGATACAGGCTGTGGGTTTCAAATCTGACTCACAGGTCCGCATCCTGTGAAACGGCGTGAAAGGCAGCAGAGCTGTGAGTGTGAAGGAGAAACTTTTTGTTTGAGCTCGAAATAGACAACAGTCAGCGTGGCAACGCATTATCGCTGTCACCTTAAACCTTTTATTCTTTAATTTATCGGTGAGAGAGTCAACTCGGTAGCATCGAGAGTTTCTAACATGCTTTGATCCCCTAAAACCACATTGCGGAGACACTGTACAACGGAGGTAAGCGCGTTCCTTTACTTAGCCTATCGGCAGACTACTGCTGGAATGCTTTAGCTGTGGGTTGAGAGTTATTGAACAGAACTGTACATCAGTGGTAATTTTGTGTAATAAGTTATTTTATTTGACTAAGCGCAAGCGTAGGCTATGTGTTCAGTACCACCAAAGGTCTTGTGTGTGTGTGTGTGTGTATGGGGAAAAGTTGTTAACAATTCAGGATCAACAACTTGTAAGGCAGCAGCCTGGAGCTGTATGAATCGGTGATGTCGTGTGTATTGTCTATGCTATCAACACTGTCAGAGCCCTGAGGTTTTTCATTGTTTGTGCCGGTGCCCACACGGTGTATTGTGCATCTTGTTGTAAAACCGACTATATCAACACGTTAACTTAAAACATGCATGCATTATCACGGGTCGAATTTCCTGCATTTATTTTCCTTTACTGAAGTCGCACTGTTGGTGTGTCAGTGTCAAGTGTGCCAGTCATACGTGTGCAGTAGGCAACATGAGTCACCTTCCTCGAATTTTGTTTTGTATTTAAACCGGTGTAATATCGTGAAGCTCTGTGCGAGTTCCTGTTTGGGTAGAACTGCAGTTTCCATGGTCCATTGTGAGCTTTCCACCGAAATTGCGCGAAGAAATTGTTTCTAAAACAGGTGCCGATTGCAGGACTGTTTTTGGAAGGAAGATGTTTTTTTTTTTGCCCACAGTTACTCATCTTTTTAAAGTGAAAACAAAATTCCCCATCCGCTGCTGTAACCACTGGTATGCGCACCTGCTACATTGAATTTTCCACGGGAATTATCTCTGCTTTTCTGTAATATATTTGATAACTGTTAAAAATTTAAAGTGAATGAAGAAAAATTATGCATATTTAAGTCTAAAAACATGGCCAGGGTCATGGTGTATTTAAGAAGAATTGCAAATTTAAGCCACCCTGCCATGTAAAAATAAAACTGATAAAACAAAGTAAATTAATGACCAGAGAATAATCGGTTTCCACAGAAATTGTACGTGGCTCTGGTATATATTTTTTCTTGTATATAATTTTAATTATGAGTACCTTGTTCAGAAAACATCTTACCTGTTACCTGCATTTAGTTTTATTCATCAACGACAAAAACAACTTGCAAATGACAGGGTACAAGGTTCTTACTTGTTCAGTGAAAAGGATTTATACAAAATCAGAATTTAAGCTGGCTGAACAGAAAACTGAGCTTTATTATCACTTGTATTTTAGAGGTAGTGTTTGCATTCCATGTTTTGCTATCTCCGGTTGTGTGTTTCTGCTTCAAAACATGGAACATGCCGGAACTACTGTGAGAGAAGGTGATCTCCGCGATCTGCGATTAAGACGAATCTCTACATGTCTAAAATCTGATTAAGCATCAGCGTTTGGAGCCTCTCTGAACAACGGTCTGGAAAAACAGTCATAGAGATGACTCTTTGAGCCCTTTTCCACTCTTAATTTTACACTTTTCCGCTGTGAGTAAGTCCATCTTATTTGGACTTGAGGTCCTTAAACCCCAGGCCACTCAGTTGAGAATAAAAGCTTAGTTAAGTGATTGAAGGCGCTATTGAGACAGTGAGCTGCCTGGTCAAGACAACGTTAGTGGTTTCACTGCGTGTGGCGGTGACTCAACCGCGGTCCTTACTCAAGCGCGGCTCAGTGACAATGGTTCAAACAGAGCTGCTGAAACCTTGGTCTTTAAGACAGTGCTGTAATGTTCCGGCAAAGAACTAAAACCCAGTCCCACTGGGTGTCTGAATAGGGGTGACCGCATGTGTCACTGGGACGGTACAATGCTAAAGTGAAGTGACCCATTATGTTTTCCCCAGAAGAATTAGCCTCAGCCGGGCATGTGAGAAATATGCCACTGCACCCCTGGAGAAAAACCTTTCTTCTCTAATTGTTTGGTGTTGTTTCTGTATGTAAGAGTTTGCTGACTCGTGAGCTGTGATTAATGATGTCTTCCCTCCGTTCCCCTGGGTTTCCTCCCTCAGGGGCGCCATGGCTGTGTGCTCGCTGGGGGCCTTTCGCACCCTGCTCTTCCTGCTGGGGCTGTGGGCACATGCCAGGGCCGAGTGTGAGGACCCACTGGCCAGCTCCAAGCTGAACCTCTCAGTGACGTACGACCTCCCCAGCTTCGAGGCCAGCACCCCCATCCAGAACCTGGTGGCGTTTCGGGGGCACGTGTACGTGGGAGCGGTGAACCGGCTTTACTCTCTGACGACGGACTTGCAGAAACTCTCTGAGTACGAGACAGGGCCCGTACTGGAGCAGCCGCACTGTCCCCCATGCCAAAGCTGCGGCAGCAACGCCAACGCCTCCCTGAGCGCAGCCAAGAACAACACCAACATGGCGCTGCTGGTGGAGACCTACTACGACGACGAGCTGGTCAGCTGTGGCTCTGCCCACCGCGGTGTCTGTCACCGGCATCTTCTAGACGACAGCCAGCAGGACGCAGAGGTCACCTGCATGTACTCTCCCAAGACTAACAGCGGCCAAAATGGCTGCCCGGACTGCATGGCCGGCCCGTCAGGCACACGGGTGCTGAGCGTGGAGAACGGAGGGGTGGTGCGGTTCTTCGTGGGGAACACAGTGGACGCAGCATGGCCCGGGACCCCCCCGCAGCACACGTTCTCTGTGCGGCAGATGAAGGAGACGCAGGAGGGGTTCCGGTTCTTCTCGGAGCACTCGTATCTGGACCTGGTGCCGCCGCTGAGGGGAAGCTACCCAATCCGCTACGTGTACGCATTTGAGAGCGGCCCACACGTGTATTTCCTGACCGTGCAGCGGGAGGACGTGTCCTCGCAGGCCTACCACACCCGCATCGTCCGCGCCTGCGCCTCCGACCCCGACCTGCGGCGCTACGTGGAGATGCCCCTGGAGTGTATCCTGACCCCCAAGCGCCGGCGGCGCTCCTCCGACAAGATGGAGGTGTTCAACATTCTGCAGGCAGCGCACGTGGCGAAGGCCGGGAGGGTCCTGCGGGACGAGCTTGGCCTGCAGGAGGATGAGGAGGTGCTCTTCACCGCCTTCGCCCGCAGCCAGCAGGACTCCTCGAGCGCCATGCCCGGCTCCACCGTCTGCATCCTCCCGCTCAGGAACCTCAACTTCTTCTTCAGCGACTACATCAGCAAGTGCCAGACCAGACGCCTCCAGCACTTCGCTGGGTCTGGAGAGAAGAGCTGCTTCCACACGGTAAGAATGAGGTTCCTATGGCCGGTACAGTACACTCAACACTCAACCCTGTATTAAGAGAAAATGTACACTAAAAAATATGTAATTGTTTTCCTTTGCATTTGAGGATATGAATATATACCAATACACAGGTTGCATTAAGATAAGGGAGTGGTAAGATAAAGCACTTTTATCCAAAGGTACCATTCCACCTTGGACGCAAACCTGCAGAAATCTTGTGGCTAGGCCTGTTTCCTACAAATCCACAGTCCCAGCCCATACTGAAATATGCACCTAGAGCATCCTTATAATACAGCTTTAAAAGCAATGTTTTGGGGGTTTTCAGCTGCTGCAGTTGCTGAAGGTTCTGGTTGTTGGATGGGCCTTAATCCCTGGCGCAGGCCTGAGTGCGGGTTACAGCCAGCACTGAGTATTACAGCAGCAGTGCTACTCAAATGTCCTCGTCCCACCAGCGGACGAGTGGATTCAAGCCAGCAAGAATTAGTCACCAGGTTTTGGGTGATTGTATTAGGAAAGCACACAAGGCCCGCTTGTGTGTGTGTGGCTCAGCAGTGACCCGAGGGTAAGAGTCATTTTAAAAATGATGATGTTAGCATTTAATATCCCACTTGTAGATGCATGGGTCTTTCAGGCAGGTGTGTAGACCCAGGCTGAGCTTCAGCTCTCCCCCGCAGCAGCCCTGGTGTCGGCCATCATTCACCTGCCGATCTGCCTGTAAGCCCCTCTGTCTCTCCCCTGCTCCACCCATCCATCTGCATCGATTGGATAAATCTCTAAATCATCCGATCAATAGCGACATGAATTTAACTGCTGACGACCCCCAGGGGCCTGTCGATATCTTTAAATGCCATTAGTTCCTTGATTTAATTATCCTCCGTCCCTTTTTCTTTTTATGGGCTGGTCCCTGCGTCTCACTCGGGTCCGTGCTGCGCGTACACAGCGGTATGTGGATGTTAATAGACTTTAATAAACATTAATCTGGGAGATATGAGGACGCAGCCCTGTTGAGTCACACCTCTATGATCCTGCCCCTCGGCAGAAAACAAAATATGTGCTTTGCCCTCAGTGAGGCGATGGAGAGAGTCTGCTGAGAGGAGGGTCCCCGATGTCATTTTGGAAAGATGCCCCTCCCCCCCCCAGCTTCTACCCATGCATCTATAGCTGATCCCAACTTACACAAGGAAGGGAACAAACTACAGCCGGCCCACTTTATCCACAGGTATAGTGTTCCAGGACCCCCGCGGATGTGCAAAAACCGCGGACACTCAGGACACTAACATAAAATTATGTAATTTTACCCTATACATGTTCATAACTTGAAGCCCCACCTATATGTACTATTAAGAACTGCTAAAACCCACATAAGTCATACTGACAGCAGTATTCTAGCATATCCTGTGCAGGAAATACAAATGTTCTTTTTCAAGAATATTCTGGATTTTTTAAAAAAATATTTTCGAACCACGGTTGGTCAAAACCAAAGATGCCAAACCCTCGAATAAGATGGGCCGACTGTAAATACAAATGGCTTTTTTTTTTTTTTTGTAAAACTGTTCAACTCCCAACAATCATTAACTGGGTTTTGACAAAGTTAATCCAGGTAACGATGTGGAAGTAGATTGTGTTGTTTACTCCTCACACTCATCCACAGGAAACAGTGTGCTCCGCCTCCTCCTCCCGACCCTCCGGCTGGCCGCCCCCGTGGTGTTTTAAAACCACAGCCAGCGGGGGGAACGCTGACTCGGGTTTTTGTGAGAGCTGTAAAGATCCTGTCTTATTGTGATCTGTGAGCGGGAGCGTCTTATCGGCCCTTTAGCCCTGCAGTGTGGATGCAGAGATGAAAAGAATGACTGACGGCCTCTCTATTGCGCGGGTCCTCTCTCCTGCTTTTATGAAATGTGCTGGGATCATATTCAGCAGACGTTTTTATTGAGCTCTGAATGAGCTGATCATGTTCCACCATCAAAAAGCTCAATTTCACAGGAAGGGCCCGTGTTTCGGGCAGCTGCGCGGCCTCAAACAGACATTATTATTCCCGTCCATTTGCTGAGCGGACAGAATTCACATCGCTGTGGAAAGCGCCTGGCATTGTCTGGGCTCTGCGTAACATCACAAAGCACTTACAAATGTTTATCTTACACACACACACTCACACATGCTCACATGGTCACACAAATTTGCTCACACGAACAGACATACACACACGCACGCGCTCACACAAATGCGCTCACACTCACACACACACATTCATATGCTCACACAGTAACACGCACGCACATAACCTCTATGTTAATAAAAGAATATATATGTATATATATATATATATATATATACTGTCCGGGACAGTGAAAGCCAAAACTGCTTTGAACAGCACGGGACGGGCATCTAAAATAGAACATTTTGCCAAACGTAGGTGTCACTGAAAGCATGTATTTATCTGCACAGAAAGGAATGAGGATGATGAGTAATAATGAAGAGCTTAATTAATATTCATGAGCAGGAAGCAGCTCTGCATAATGAGTTTGCCATGGCGATGGTATGAGCTTTCCGACCGCTCAGTGGCCACCATCTTCAGACAGGAGGCCTGTGCTCACACGGAAACACGAGGAGAGCGTCTTTAATTCAGCTAAGACTTGTCTTAAAGTAAGAATTCATCTAGAGAGATCCGGAGGGATTCTCATTTCTCTCTGGAATACAGAAAAGGTTATAAGGGAGTCTTGCTTTATCCAGCCCTAAAGCAAAGGTTGATTTAGGAATGGGTGTCTCAGTGACAGAGCCACAGAGAGTGTCATACTGAGTGGATTGGATTAAATATAGTTTATTTGCTCTAGTAATGGCCATCGGGCTGTACTCATTAGAGTGAGACACAAGTCCCCCGGATTACTAATGAAAGCCAAATGAATTGTGCTCTTAATAGACTGAGTCTCAAAGGGGAGGGATCGCAGACTTCAAAGAGCCCCTTTAAGCTCTATTGATCCGCTGGGTCTTCTGTTGTCTAGCGATATGGGTTAATGAAGCAGGCAGAAATATAACCCCGCAAGGCAGCATAATTGCAAGTGTGGCTCAGATTGTGAAAACTTGGTGTGTTTTTTTACCAGCCTGCCTCTGCATCTTCCTGTAAGGGAACAGAAGAAAAACTTGTTTTCTTGAAAATAACAAACAGCCACATTTAAGGTCACAATTATCATTGAATTAAAATTGATTCCTAAAAAAAACTGCCTGGGCCCTGATTGGTTTTAAATTGAATCTGAAGCCTGATTGATTGTAGTGTGTAATATAATTCTGAGAGGGGTTTTTGATCGACACAGGTTTTAATTATACTCGTAGTACCATTTTAAATGAATATGCTTTGTACAGTGGTTAAAAAACTCCACTAAACAGCTTGAGAGCAGCACATAAAAAGTATTGATCGCACTACAGAATGGCCCCTTTCACTCTCTTTTATTGTCTTTATGACAGTGGATCTATGGTTTTACTGACTGACTCCAGCACAGTTTTGCAGGCCCTGCTTCAGAAGTCATGCAGGGTGCATCGCGTGTTGCAGCAAGTTTCTCCCGCCTACCCAACAGTTGCCATGCGGGGGGGGGGGGGGGGGGGGGGGGGGGGGGGGGGGCGCACAGGGTAATGTTGAAACTGACCTTTAACAGGAGAGGTGTAATTTCCTGCTTGAAAAGATGCCCAGAATCAGTGGATGGATCTAAACATGCAAAGAGGATGCCAGACATGCTTCGGGCCAGCTGTATAAAAGGGGGCTAAAAGAAACTATAACAAAGGACCTCTTACCTGGACAGCTTCACCTGGCCTAACTCGAGATAAGGTTTTGACTCTGAGGAAGACTTTGCAGATGTTCAAACGTCAGTCTCCCCTACTCATTTCCTAAGACTTCAGCTCTTCAGCTTTAGCCCCAGTGAAGTTGTCCAGTTAGGAAGACTTTTATTGTAATGGGTAGATCTCTCATGAAATAACAGCTGTACTTCTTCGGCCTCAATAATGTTTAATGTTTAAGTCATGGTAAACGGTGGCGGCTATCCATCGAGCGTTTGGAGTGTTCCCGTCGTGGTGAGTCATCTGGGAGCGCTGACCTTCAGCGCTTTGTTGTTGAACTGATTCGCCCCAACAAGCCTGTGGTGACACTGGGTAATAATGGTGTGTGTTTGAAGTCCGCTATGCCACTCCCGTGCCTGTGTGTGGAGCGAGGCAGTGATTTTGTTTTCCTTCACCTGCCCTTGGCTCCACCTCACGGATGTGCCAAGGCGAGGAGGAAGCATGGATGAGGAGCTCGGCTTCCCCCTCACGTGCAGGCAAACGTCACTGGGGCAGGGCGAATACAGAGCTGTGACATTACATCACTTCCTGTGGCAGATGTGCAACTGTAATGCCACTTCCTGTTGGAGGTCAAGCCCATTGCTTTCTGCTTGAATTCATCCATCAATCAAGAGCGGGCTATGTGTGGATCCATTACTTTTCGTGTGATTTGTGTCTATTGATTTTAATGTCTTTCTCCACAGTCATTACTTAAATATAGTTTTCAGATCACTCAATCTGGTCACATTCTCTGTACAGAAGTGGATAAATTAGCGGCTGGGCATACGTTTCCCCTGAAGGGAATGAACCCCACTACTGGTTTGAAAAGAGCATAATATTGTGTGAAATCTTACCTTAAACATGTTCTTTTCTTAAGTCATTAACTTAAATATTTGCTGTTTCTCTATCCTTTGCGGTGTTGTAATTTCAATTTTTAGTGTTTGCACCCACTCGGCCTCTTACAAAACCGTTCTGCTGTTGGCGAAAGTTTCAGTTCAGCCCTCAGTTTGCCTTCTCAGAGTCAATATTTGCCTGTAGCTACGGGGCACAGTTAGTGGAACAAGGTTCATGCAGGCTGAGAAAGTAGGCTCTTTTATATCTGAGAGACTGTAGAGGTGTCCTTTGAGCTGTATGTGAGAGGGTACTTGCTATAGGTGGGAACGCACAGCCTCTCTGTGTGAAGGAGGTGTCTTATTATTAAAGAGACCGTAGATCTGATCGTCTGCGCTGAGAGTCCAGCATAAGGGCGACTTATGTGTTGTGCTTTCTTTATTGCCTGTGAGTGCGCGTTCATTCACACACAGCAAAGTTTTCTCACAGCTGCTGGCTAGTGACTCCACTGTCCTCCCCGCCTGCAGCTGAGCGTCTGTGGAGTCTGTGCTCTGTGTAGTCGATGGGTTTGCAGCACGCAGATAAAAGCACAGCAATAACTGATAACGTCTGCGCTTGCAATCTGTCTCCCATGAGAGCGAAACGGCCGCCCTTAATCGCTCTTTAATTGAGGCTGTCAGACAGCTCATAGCCACAGTTCCTCTTTCTGAATGCAGTGTCAGGTAGGAGCTGTTTACTCCCATAAAGACTACAATGAGTTTGTGCAGGTCACAGACACAGAGCTTCTTCATGAGTCTTACTCCCAAGGGTAACACACATGGATGTTATACAATGAGGGGATTCCACTGTTCTCAAACTGACGTTCCTCCACAGTGATTTCCATTTACTGGCACTGAGGTGATGTGCAAAGCCCCTCCCTGTGCGTGCAGGCATGCAGTGAACCCCCCCCCCCCCCCACCACCTCCCCCCCCCCCCCCCCCCCCCCTCACCCCCCCCCCCCCCCCCCTCATTTCCTTAACTGAAAGCCCTCAGGAGATTGAACAGCTCAGGTGAATATACAGTGGTCGCAAAGCTCGCTGGGGCGGCCGGCGTTTCGGTCCAGTCGGTCGGTCGCAAAGCGGCGTTAGCGGAGCTGCAAGGACTCATTGACCCGTTCGCCTTCATCTCCCCGGCGTTCACCTGTTACACGACTCCAGTCCTTGGATCGTGAGCGGAGCTCGGTGGTGGCTGGGCCGCTGTTGCCTGGACACAGGTGGCCAGGCGTGACCTGACACTGGACCTCTTAGTGTGTCATCCCAGATCACATAGAGGGACCGCTAACAGAAGTGAGTCAGCTCTGATGTAATGGAGGAGCAGAAAGGAACCGTTCTTCATCAGTGTCCCGGGCTCTGATTCTCTAACCCTCATTTGTGTTTAACGGTAACTGGGCCTCCTAGAACACTAGGCTCCAAACCCAATTAAAAGCTTTGAGAGGGATTGTCGTGGTGCTTTGACGGTACCGATTCTCAATTAGAGATTCCCAGCTGAGGCACAGCCCGGGCTGCTCTTCCGGGAACCGTGCATGAGACACAAACACCCAGGCTGGGACTGCCCAGGACACCTCCCAACTGACCTGAGATCAGCTCCATTCAGAGGGTTAATTAAAGTTTGTTTGTGCAACATGAATAGAAGCATGAACAAGTGGCACTTTGTTTATGTAATAAACAGGGTATAAAAATGTTGTTACTGTTCAATAGAGGGACTATGAAAACATGAGCAAGGATGCAGAATGTGTATCCAAAACAAATCTGTATCCTGCCCTGAGTGAATTATCATTTAAAAAATAATAAACACACTAACCAGCTTCACCGCGGAGCATATTGATTTCAAAAGTATGATTCATATGCATTCATGCGCAGCACATCTCAATGTTTTGTGTTATTTTGTAAAAAAGTTTGGAGATGTAGACCATTAGTGACACATTATATATAATCAGATGTAAATATGAACAAACACCCTTTGTCTCAGTCGAAGCAGACAGATTTAATGTATTGTTCTAGCATAATCTCGGGAGACTTGTGACATGAGAAAGCACAGACTGTGAGAAGAGACTCATTTCCAGAGTTTTTGTGGGTTATGGTTGAGCACTGAGGTGTGAAAAGGCAGCACAATAAAGCATTGTTCTACTGCAGGCCAGCTTGTGGGGCAAATGCCATATTGGTGATTGACTGTTTTTTAGTTTCTTCCTTTTTTATGGTATACATGTAACATTTTATAACATGTACCTGCCATCAATGCAAGACTGCCACCTGCTTACTTCCATGATTCCCTTCACTTTGTCTCATCACTTCTGCTATATTGAGAGTTTTTTTCCTCCTTTGCCACACCCCCCCCCCCCCCCCCCACCCCCGCTCGTTCCCCTGTCACCTGTACCTGATTTATTTCCCTGGTGTCCTCGTCCTCTGACCCCAAAAGGCAGGTTTTGCGCCAGGGTTTTGTTGTCATTTAAAACTGTATTGTTTTCAGTTATGTAGCAAAAGTGAAGGTGTGAATTATTTTACCTCAGCCTTGTTCATGAGTACAATCCCAACAGCCATTAAGGATACGTGACATCATTGTGACATGGTTAAATTTAACAATCCCAACAGCCATTAAGGATACGTGACATCATTGTGACATGGTTAAATTTAACAATCCCAACAGCCATTAAGGATACGTGACATCATTGTGACATGGTTAAATTTAACAGTCCCAACAGCCATTAAGGATACGTGACATCATTGTGACATGGTTAAACTTAAACAGAAAACTGAGTTTTGAAACAACCTTTTTTTCTCCAAATAGCCATTTTCTCTGTAGTGAACTACTGTATGTAGTTAATATAGTTACAAATTCACACACTGGAAGTTTGGAAGTTTGAAGGTATAACGCTAAACTGGGACACTACCTTTTAATGCTACATGATTAAAACCTCCTAAACACTTTACCCACATTACAGTGACTGTCCCTGGCGCTTATGGCCCAGCTGTGCACACAGTCCTATATCACTCCCCTGTTCCTCCCACACTAACTGCCCCTGGGACTGACTGGCCATTGTTTCAGCTCCAGAGGTTTTATATGTGTGAACATCCCCAGCTTAAACCCTCAGCTGCACACTGACCTCCTGTTTGCGCACGGCTCTGCTGAGCAACCTGTGCTCTGACCCGGCCTGTGTTTTGACCCAGCATATGTTCTGACCCAGCCTGTGTTCTGACCCAGCATGTTTTCTGACCTGGCCTGTGTTTTGACCCAGCATATGTTCTGACCCAGCATGTGTTCTGACCCGGTTTATATTCTGACCCAGCCTGTGTTCTGACCCAGCATGTTTTCTGACCTGGCCTGTGTTTTGACCCAGCATATGTTCTGACCCAGCATTTGTTCTGACCCGGCTTGTGTTCTGACACCTTCTGTGTTCTGACCCAGCATGTGTTTTAACCCAGCATTTGTTCTGACCCAGCCTGCTTCACACAGCAGAGCCCCTCCAGCCAGGCCCTGTTTGCGCTGTGCCAGGGACTGTTGACCCTCCTCTGATAAGCTTAGGTTATATGTCATAACACAAGCCCTGTGCATATTTACTGCAGTACGTTATCGTATTACCTTCACTGAGTCCTGTAATGGCATCCAAGACCTTAATGGCGTAGCACCCTCATTACGTTTTACAACTCTGCGCCCTGCACCTGTGTGCGCAGTCTCTGCTGGGGTTGGGTAGCAGGGAAAATATATCTTCACTGGGAAAATAATATACCTTATTGCCATAATCACTTCATATCAATATCAAATAGCCCAGATACAAAAAGCAGAACTTTGATAAACACAACATGCTGCTGTTTGCATATTGATCTGTGTTTTCTCACTAGCAGTGGTGAGGTTTGGACATTAGACCACAAACACAAACATGAGGTCTCAGTTAAGGGTGAATCTGTAGTAATCGGTGGAGATGACTGAACTGTGTGGGAATGGGGCGCACTCACAGACACACGCATAGCCCTGGCACTAGCCTGTGGAAAATTAGTTTTGCATCTTTACAAGCTTTATGGCACTCGGGATCTTATATTTTTCCCAATACCCAGCCTGGCCGATTCCAGTTACATATGGAGTTAATTACATTTTATGTTTGAGACTAAAGGTGAGCAGTGCATCATGGGAAGACCCCAGTTGGCCTGGGCAGGGCTGATGCGCGCTCAATCGATGCCGCTGTAGCGAAGGAGGCTAAGCTCTCGCTGCCATCCTCTCCGTGAATGATCTACAGCTCAGGTTTGTCCGTTTCTGTGATGTAAATAACGGCTATGGCCCCTGGCAAAACTTTGAGCGACATGGAGCAGGATACTGGGTGGGGAGGTGCAGTAAATAACTGCCCCCCACCCACCATAGGCAGGAAGTCTAAATCTAAACTAGTTCTGCTTATAATCAGGCAATGTGTTCATTACATTAATCACCTGGTTTTCTCAGTGGAATCAACAGCTCTCAAGCCTAAGCGGTACTCTCTCCAAAAGGGGGTACTCTCTCCAAAAGGGGGGTACTCTCTCCAAAAGGGGGTACTCTCTCCAAAAGGGGGGTACTCTCTCCAAAAGGGGGAACTCTCTCCAAAAGGGGGTACTCTCTCCAAAAGGGGGGTACTCTCTCCAAAAGGGGTTACTCGCTCCAAAAGGGGGTACTCTCTCCAAAAGGGGGGTACTCTCTCCAAAAGGGGGTACTCTCTCCAAAAGGGGTTACTCGCTCCAAAAGGGGGTACTCTCTCCAAAAGGGGGTACTCTCTCCAAAAGGGGGTACTCTCTCCAAAAGGGGGGTACTCTCTCCAAAAGGGGTTACTCGCTCCAAAAGGGGGTACTCTCTCCAAAAGGGGGTACTCTCTCCAAAAAGGGGTTACTCTCTCCAAAAGGGGGTACTCTCTCCAAAAGGGGGGTACTCTCTCCAAAAGGGGGTACTCGCTCCAAAAGGGGGTACTCTCTCTAGATTCCCTAGGTATGCTGTCTGTTCTGATTGGTGCCGTTTGTAAAAGTCATATTAATATCAGGTTTTACACTTTTGTGTCTAAGGTCTGCACCTCGGGTCCATTTTTTGGGTCTTAGTCTTTGATCTGTGCTGGGCGTGTGCGCTCACTGACTGATGCTGGTTGTGTAAGATACAGGTGGCTGATTTCCATGTTCGTCATGGAGACTTTCCCTCATAGAGAGATCAAAGGGAAACTGTTGCAAGCCTGAAATGTGAACAACAAAATCTGCAAATAAATGCTTTTGATGGGGGGGGGGGGGGGTCAGCTTTTTGGTAATGGATGGTTTGAGCAGACTGAGGTAGCGGTGTACATGGAGAAGAGAGATCCTTACCCAGGTAACCTCATCAGGACTACCCCCAAAATAAGGGAACCAGGAGCCATCAGACACCATATGTGCATATATATGAGTATATGTGTGTGTGTGTGTGTGTGTGTGTGCGCGTAGGTGAGTGCATGTAGAACAGGGTAGGTCTTGACTTTGTTTCCCATATATCTAAAGATATCTGAAATGGAAACACTAAAAGTGTGTGTGCGGGCGCATGTGTGTGTGTGCATGTGATTGTGTGAATGTTTGTGTCTATCAAACACATGCATATGAATGCTGTTCTGGCTCGGTTTCTCCCTTTGTGTGGGCCTTTTCCTCTCTCTCATGTACCCTCTGTAGCTGCATCCTGCCAGAGCCTCCCCCCCAAGGGCCCCCAGCGTGCCAGCGTGCTGTTCCCCCACCAGCTGCACGGTTAGCACCCTCTGACTGCGGGTATTGTCAGCCTGCCCCACTCACCCCGCAGCAATAACCCCCTGGCTCCGTGATCACCCACGGTCTGCTAATGTGCCCCCCAATTCCCCACCCCCCTTCAGGATTTGGGTTTCAGGGTGACGTGCTGTCCGCGGGCCAGGTGGCCACCCCTCTCACCTCCGCCACTGCGGACAGGGCCGCCCAGAGGTCAAAGGTCATGTTATATTAGGCTCAGTCCGAGGGACCCTCATAAGTGTTTAGCCCCTCTGCTCAACCTGCCAGTAATTTAGGCATGAACGCTGGGGTGGCCGAGATGACGCTGTAGATTGAGGGTCGGGAGACAGGGTTTTCCGGAAAGTCTGCGGGGTGCTGGGGGGTCCTCAGAAAGGGCATGAAGATGTGCCAGATTCCGGCGATGCGCAGGGGCATGCTGTCTCTTACAGACGCCGTTGTGCTGCTGTTCCGAAGTCACGAGCGTAAAACACAATGCCGTAAGATAAGATCTCCCAGCTGCCTCCTGTTCTCTGTGTACTGAAACCGAAAACCCGATCGGCACCCGAGCGGTGTGCAGGTACAGAGGCAGAGAGAACTCCACTCAGAGGCCTGGGGCTTCCAGAAAAGTCTGATAACCCCAGCTAATACACCCCTCGGCACAGAAAGCCCGCCGCTGCCATGGCAACGCCGTGGATTCCGAGACCGGCCGACTCCATGTCAGACTGAGTTCAAGATCCAAAAAAATCCAGGATAACACAGACCCGGGTTCAAACCAAGCCTGTCAAAACAATACAAGAATGTCCCATCGCTGCTCATGATCTCAGATTTACCCTTTAAAAACCCTGAGAAAACGTTGCAGGCCAGCAGAGATGCTTTTTTTTAACTCCTTTGAAATGTCGGTTTGTTCTGCTTTATTACAAAGGCTCAGAGAACACACAAAAATAAAAAAATAAAAGAAATAATCCCAGCTTATGTTTTTCTCTCTCCAGGATTCATCTTTCATATTCTCAGTTGGTGATATTTATCTAACTATCTCACAGAATTCTACAGGGGCTCAAAAATCACTGCTGTAGTTTTGATCTTTGATACTCTTTTTATTCAGTACATTGAAAGGGCAGTCTGCATCAAACTGGTCATTGTGCTTCAAACTCATACAAGCTGACAACATGTAAATCATTTGAGCTGGGTTTGGGATATTTTTTCCTGCCTGTAAATCGGTGAGCGCTGCTTTTGTCTGAATTGTGATGGTGAAGTCGTGCGTGGTCTTGCTCCTTCATAGCTCTTGTGTAAGTCCTGATTTTGGGAAGCATGAAAACTTGGGGCGCAGGGTGTGACAGAGGGGTAACTCTGTGCTGCATGGCCCCCAGTACGCCCTGCGCCCCATGCTTGTGGTGCTGCCTGTTTTCTGCCGTGCTGGGACAGCAGTGGAAGGAGAGGGCAGTGGGGCACTTGTGTGATTCATTGTGCCCTCCATTGTTCTGCAGGGCTTCAAAGATTCCCTTTGAATTTGACTTAAAGTGACGCTGTTGTGTTTTTTTTTTTAGTCTCATGCTGTTGCTCAGTCACAACTTTGCAGTGAGTGACAGATCACATTCTGTGCCCCCTGTTACCCCTTGAATGAAGAAAACCGCTGGAGCGGAGAATTATGCGTTATGTCCAAAGACCCCCTTCGCTGTTAGCCCCCATTTCTCTCTGCCTGAACACGATAGGCCGCTTCTCTTTTGGTGTCGGGTCAAATTCTGTGTGTCCAGTTGTGAGTTGTTGTGTCTAGGTGCTGGGGCCCCCCCAGCTGAAACGATACACCAGTAACGGCGTATCTCTGACCACTTTTAATCATTAACTGCCTGTGCACTCTACAGAGTCGTTTAGTCATGGCCTCAAAGCCAGGATCTTGTTTCATTAATTATTGATGACTTTTTCTTGCTCCGAGCTAAAGTTTGTGAACCAAGAAAAACTTGACCAAACAGCCTTAGCAGGTGACCTCTGAGTGCTTCAGCTGCGCGAGGGCCCAGGAAAGCTGGACGGGAAAAGTGCGGAGAGCAGCAAGAATTCGGCCTCTGTTTCCCAGGCATTCCTGCCGCTGTGATCGCAGCGGAGAATAATCCGTGAGGATGTGGCACGCTATCGCAGGGCGGCCGCACAACCGAGCCCTCTGTTATCCTCCGTTCAGCCCAGCCAAACGCTCAGGGACAGAGCCAGATGTAATAGGATATCGGGCCTCAGATATTTTCTTGGGCCTGGCTTTCTCCTCCAGGCCAGTCTCCCATTACGCACATTAACCACGGGGCCTTCAGCGCCTGGAAAAAGCCCCTTTTGTCTGTCCGAGCTCCGGCCGCCCTGAACAGGGCATTAAAAGCTGTGAGTCTGAGATGTCAGGGAGATGTCGAGCTAATCCTGCTGATGGAAGCAGGCTGCTCTCTGATTGGCACTGATGGAAGCAGGCTGCTCTCTGATTGGCACTGATGGAAGCAGGCTGCTCTCTGATTGGCGCCGATGGAAGCAGGCTGCTCTCTGATTGGCACTGATGGAAGCAGGCTGCTCTCTGATTGGCGCCGATGGAAGCAGGCTGCTCTCTGTTTGGCACTGATGGAAGCAGGCTGCTCTCTGATTGGCACTGATGGAAGCAGGCTGCTCTCTGATTGGCGCCGATGGAAGCAGGCTGCTCTCTGATTGGCACTGATGGAAGCAGGCTGCTCTCTGATTGGTTTGCTTTTCTGTTCCAGAGCTCCACAGATGACTCCTCCACCTGTGGGAAGCACGGGCTAGGCTACCAGCTGGAGGTGACCACCACTGTCCGGCGCCTCGACTACTTCGACGGCCAGTTCCGCAGCGTCCTGCTCACGTCCATCGCTGCCTTTCCCATGGAGGACGACACCGTGGCTAGCCTGGGGACCGCCGACGGCAGAGTCATCCAGGTACCAAACAGGGGTCAGAGGTCACAGAGACCACAGTTGCTGAGGCACTGTGATGTCACCAGGTTTCACTCCTGTAACCTCACCACCTTGCCCCGAGCTGTGATTGTTTAAGCATGCCATAAAACCACTCTCCATACGCCGCTAAGCATAGACTAATCACCACCCAGATTCAGTAAACAAATCTCAGCTTAAAGTCAGCCAGGAGGCATGTTTTCCCTTGCCTTTCCAAGGCTCTGTGCCATTTCTGGCCATTCATCACAGTCAAATGAACAGTTGCTTGCTACACTTTGATTTAGTTATCTCAAACTTCATATGTATATCCCTTTTCCCTCCAAAAAGAAAAAAAAATTCTGCCCTCTGTTGGGGCACTTGGCAGTTTCCCTTTTTTATTGTGTATGTAAATGGGCAGGATGTTCGTACGTGACCAGAGAAACTGCGAGCACAGTACTGGTGGCCGCAGGTGCCTGGGCAGGTTTGAAACTGCCATGTCTTCCTGTTTGCTCAAAAACCCACTCATACACACCTCTCCCAGGTCTCTCAACATGTACAGCAGAAACTGCATGCTGTGACAAAAACTGCTTAATGAAAGTTTTAACCCTGACTGCACTGCAAAACGTTTATATAAACAATCAGCCATCCTTAGCTGCCGGTGTATTCATGTAAAAATGTTTTTTCTGAGGCTGACTAATAAGCACAAGATGGATTTTTTATCATGCCTTTCAAATGTGGGCTAGCACTGAACATTCTTGTTTTATAAATACTATTATAAAAGGGTAAAAGCGTAGCGCAGAAACACGCAACAGCTGCGCGGAAACGGATTTACAGGCGAATGGCGAGTTAATGGCGAGCGCGGGGCATCGATGACAGCGTCCTCACGCAGCGCGTTTTGCTGCAGCCGCAGCTGTCGCCGTTTCTCGCCCATTGTCTCGGAAACCGGCTATGGGAACGAGCTCGCGGTCACAGCTGTTTCAGAAGTGCGGCGGAGGTCCTCGCGAGAGGAACGCGGCGTAGCCTTGAGAGCTCGCGTGAGAATCGGGTCGGCAGGCCCCCGTCCACCACAGCTCGGATTTGTTTACCTTTTGTTCCGCTAAAAAAAATGCTTTTAGCCAGGGAGAGCGATTGTGAAAGGCCCCCAGTGGCCTTCACACTCAGGAAGTGTTCCTCTGTAGAAAACGCTTTGTCAGTCCCAGTGTGGGGGAATTATACCTCGTGGCATTTGTGAACGGTTTCCCCTCATTCATAGTCAATAAGATGTAGTTCACACAATCATTGCCTCATCTTAGAAACATATTATTGTTCCTATGGGCTTTTGCCCCTAGTCTAAACCATTTTTCCCAGACCCAAATAAATTTCAAATTCTCAGGTCTGAAATCCAGTCAAATGGACAGTTTCTGCATAGCTGTTTGACACATTTGGTTTGTTTGTATCAGTGATCAATGAAGAAATTATAGCAATATTATTGGTATAGTTTTTGGACAAGTGATGGTTAATGTCTGTTCGTATTACAGGCTATGGTAAACTCTTCAGGCCTGTGGTTGGTTTTGGCAGTGCGGTTTGTGAAGCTGCAGATGTGGAGATTTTCTTTGATAAAATGTCTGTTTCCTGAGCCTCTTGCATTGTGAAAGGATCCGTTGGGGAGAAGTGGCGGAATCCGCCATTGCAGGAGCTCATTTCCAGACTGTCTGACACAAAAAGCATTCCCCCAACGTGTCTGCAAATGCAGTATCCATGTCACAACAATATGACAGCGCTTTTGACAGAACATGAGGTAACAGACAGCAACACCGCTGTGGGTGATCTGCCTCCAGTCTTCCGGTCCTCCGGTCCTCCGGCTCAGGGCCTGCAGGAGTATTCTAGTTTAACTCCATGCCCTTCCATATCCATTTGTGCCCTGAGCCCGGGTTGCAATAGGATTGAATGTTCTGGAATTTCCACCAGTCTCTCTGCTGTATCTGGAGATGGCAGAGGGGTGTATTCAGGCCCCATGGGCCCCTTTTGGGTTTTGTTAGGAGGATTGTCTCCGTGGAGGTATGCGGGCATTCCTTTTATTCAGCGGTGTGGGGGGGGGGGGGGGGGTGACTCACCATAACGTCCGCTGTAAGGAGCTGCCGTGTTTCTGCTGTCAGTGAGCTCGGCGCCCTGCCTGTCCTCTCGGTATCGGTATGGAGAACACAATGACGCCTGACATCCACGCGATTCGCGCTGCTGTGCGGGGAGGAGAACACGGCTCGAAAGAGGCTACCAGAGACGCACAGCTGTGCGGCGGGTTTCACAGCCGTTCAACCTTTAGCAGGGACGTAACCGTAGCGTAACGACAGATGATAAACGTAGCCTGGGGTGCTGGGAGGGCGTGCAACTCTCAGACACCTCCTGACATGTTGAATACGTGATGCACTTTGTGCTCCACCCGCCCTGCGGCCATGGCTTTTGTTTTCCCGCTCACTTCTCAGCCGCCAGCCGTGGCGCTTCTGAAGACATTCTGTAATCTTTTACCTACATTATCCCTCTCCCATTTATTACAGTATCCATAACAGGGCGGGCCTGTCTCGTACAATACATGTCAAAAGCCTTAGCTCTTTGATTCAAAACAAAGCGTGCATGGGGGGAGTGGGGGGGGGGGGGGTGGCTGAAAGTATAATCTCATGAAATCCACCTCAGAATGTGTCTACAGTGCCACATAAACTAAAACACGCCTCAAGGATTCATGACCTAATTTAGTGTGATGTGAGTTTTTGTTCTGCCCTGATCCCTTGCTGTGTTTCTAATGAGATGGTCTGCTTTGGAAAGCAGTGGCTGTGCTGATCTGCGCTGTCGAGGCATGTAGACAGCACTGCTTCGCCACCTGTACTTTCCTCTGCTCCGTCTGAACTCTCACACATTTACAGACGGGGAGCGAGGCGTGGAACGCCAGATCCGCGCTGTAAACAAACACGTCCCCCCTCTCGCCCTGCTGTCCTCAGGTGGTGTTTTCTCGCTCCAGACAAAGGGCGGCCCATGTGAACTTCCGACTGGACCAGCGTACGGTGTCCCCCGAGGTGCTCGTCTT
Source organism: Albula glossodonta (assembly GCA_019788955.1). Classification (NCBI taxonomy): domain Eukaryota; kingdom Metazoa; phylum Chordata; class Actinopteri; order Albuliformes; family Albulidae; genus Albula; species Albula glossodonta. Next base: position 142,809 of record JAFBMS010000107.1, on the reverse strand, counting down.
GCCCGGCCCAGGGCCGAAGGCCTCCGTATTGTTGGTGACAGGAAACAAGGTGAATGACTTGGACGGACTCTACAGAATGTTTCACATAGTTTCTTTTTCTGACGCTCTTCCCAAAAGTGAGCCAGTCTGGCGCGAAAGGGAGGTGCCGTTCTCAGACCCTGGCAGAGATTAGATCAAAGACGTTCGCTCTCCTGAGGTCACGGCCTGTTTGATTAAATTTGACTCTGTTCCCTTTTTCATAAAACTACGGTTCGATGCCAGGAAGAAAAAAATGAACATGAAATAACCTACTGCATGTTATGTGACTGACTCCCATTTACCTGTCCAGATGGCATCAAGAATTGCTTACATAATAATAATTTTATATTGAAAGTATTTATTGAAAACACTCGAGGACTGATGTGGTACGCAGCTGTCTGAATTCAGAGGCTGGTCTGGTTTTGAAAAAGATCTTCATGGAGGGGGGGGGAGGAAGAGACTAAGAGAGGGAGTGATAGGGGTGAGAAGGAGGAGCACACGCAGAGCTGAGCGTGGCCGAATTCCCGCTGATTTTATGGAAAAAGCAGAAGGTGTTGATCATGATGACTTTGTTGGGTTTCTGAGAGCAGGCCAAGGCATTAGTAACCCGGTGACCAGAGGAAGAGTGAGCTACAACGTCTTAATACCCCCTTCCCTCTGTCTTTGTTATTATCCAGAGTTTCTCTCTCTCTCCCTTGCTCTCTCTCTCTCTGTCTCTCTCTGTCTCTCTCTCTTTATCTAGTACTCTATTAGACTACTCAGTTGCTCATTGTTGCCAAGGTATTTTAGAACATAAACATGAAAGAAAATCTCTCCACCCCTTAGATCAAAAGAGGAAAGTATTTGTAGGTAAAAGTATATTAATACAAATCAAAAACACAGACAAGAAGACCAATTTAATAATCTATTTTAGAAGCTTAATAAACAACAGAAGGTCTGCGTACTGTTACTGCAGCTGGCATGTGCCCTTGCGTTGTGTTTGTGTGCATGATGTCGGTGAGCGTGTTGGAGCTCATTGGGTCCTGACTGGTTTGTTGGCTGTGCTCAGATCTCTAAGGTTCCGCTGATGGGCCCTGGCTGTGGGCAGCTGTGGTCCTGCAGTGCCTGTCTCCTGGCCCCGGCCTTCATGAGCTGTGGCTGGTGTCAGGACCGCTGCTCCCGGTCCGTCCAATGCCCCACCTCACACTGGACCCAGGATACCTGCCCTCCCACCATCACCACGGTAACCACACCTCTCACCTGCCCATACCCCTGCACTGGACCCCCCCGCCCCCCGCCCCCCGAGTCAGAGCAGGGAAAACAGACCCTGCTATTCAGAGGTTTCAGATTTAAAGTCATTTGAACACAACTTAAGAAACCTACATATCTGTTCCTGTACTGTATTTATGGATATCAAAGTGTTTATGGGTATCCAAATATTCTCTAAGACACACATGCATTAGAAACACATAATTCATGAAGATATTTGTTAGTGGTGTGCTATTTTACCTTCAAAATTCTTGAGTCTTGTCTAGTTCCCTTTTGCTGTTGGTCGCTTTTGGCTTTGAGAGGTTATTCTAGCGGAAATCTTTTACAAGCAAGCCGAAAACAAAGTTAAACTTGTAAATCTGCTGTATTTCCTTTGGGTGTGAAAGGCCTGAAGGCACAGGGGAGGCAGTATGGGTTTAACTTTCTGGAAGCCATACGCTGTGATCAGACCCGTCTCAACAGGGGAGCTTTATTCGCTACAAACCACTGACTGAAGTTCCCAAAGGAGGCCTTCCGCCGCTGGCAGCAGCCTTTGTTTCTTCAGAAAGTCCTCCTTTTCTCCCTAAATTATACAGATTCCACAAACATGCTGGGGGGGCATTGTATGACGTACTTTAATGGAAGGGTTGTTTTATGTTTTTACTGGTGCACCCCTTGCTGTTAGATTGTCCATAGTGACAGCATCAGCTGCCAGGGAAACGGTGTGGGAATGCATTGCATTATCGTTAACGTCAGTGAAGCACACAACGTGAGTCAGACCCGCGCTTCAAAACGGCGTGCTGTTTAGCGAGGCCGTAAAACCGGCCCTGAAAATGCTTTACTCTAATGCGGTAGTTTGTGTCTCCTCACTGCCTAGATTTCCCCCGCTAACGCCCCCGTGGGAGGGGAGACCAAGCTCACCATCTGTGGGAGGGATTTCGGCTTCAACAAAAGCGAGAGGTTCGATGCAGAGCTGGTTAGGATCGACGTCGGCGGAAACCTGTGCAAACTCAACAAGCAGGAGAGCAGTGGAAACCGGTAAGATGTCCTCACGTTTAATGTTTTGCCTTCCCTGGACACCAGAATCTCATACCATCTCATACACCGGAGTCACCCCCCCTCCCCTTTACCCAGCGGGACTGCTGACTCCGCTTAACGTGGCATTGGGAGAAAATTGCAGTGTTGAAACTTTCAGCCATCTAATCCAAATCACGATGCCCTGGATGGCTGTTTACTTAAGAGCCTTCATGTTGGAGCATTCTCATGTTCACAGTTTGGCCATTGTGGAGACGCGCTAAACGCTGTCCCGCTAATCAGCCGCCTCCGTAAGCATGCCGTGCCGCGGCACGATTAGATTAGCCCTGGCGCTCGAGATGTTTGCTCCTGCAGAGCACAATGCCCACCCTGTACATCGCAGCCTTTTTGATGCCCCTCTCTCTCTCCCTCCCTCTCTCTCTCTCTCCCTCCCTCATTCCCTCTCTCTCCCTCTCTCTCTCTCTGTCTCCCTGCAGGTTGGTCTGCACGCCAGCTGTAGTGAGGACGCCGCTCAAAAATCAAACCATCAGCGTATACAGTGGCAAGGAGCTGGCGCAAAAACAGGGATTCTCACTGGTGGTAGGACATAAAGAAGCTTTGCCACTGGCCGTAATTTAATAGCAGTATGTATGCTCCAGCTGTACATGTGGCAGGGCTGTGGACCTGAGCAAGATGATCTGAACTGTGTAAATGCATGGTGCATAGGAAGCCCATGGCCTGGTGGCTGAGATGCTTCAAGTCTAATTTGTGGTCCCTGAGCTCAGTTTTTGTATAATCTGTGTAGACATCTGCTGACAGTGTTAATGTTTTGGCAAATGCTTCTAAATCGTAAAAATAAGTTGTTGTTTTCCCGCCCCTCGTTTCCCTGTAGAATACCGTTATCAGCAAGATCTTCCCCGAGTTCGGGCCGAAGTCGGGAGGTACACTGCTGACTGTCTCAGGTGACTTTCTGGATAGCGGGGTCCAGAGACGCGTCACCGTTGGAAACGCAGCGTGTGAGCTGCAGAGGTGAGAAATTCGACAGAGCTCTCAGAGAGCAGGGCCAGCGCGTGCCAGAGGGAGCACTTAATTAACTCCCAGCAGACAACAAGTTACTCTTAATGGAATCAAACGGTTGTGTGAATCAGAGTGGTTTGAAGTGGAGAATTTTCAGAACAAGGCTTCAAGTCTTTGTGGTGCATGAAAATGTGTCTGAGAAAAACATACCACACCAATTTTCTTTTGGAGTGAACCTTGAAATAAGAGGGTCATGGGACCGTGCGTGTTGTTGCCTGCTTTCTGTGTGCAGTGTGGGAGTCTTAAACACTCTCTGCTCTCTGTGTGCAGTGTGTCCCGCAGTACGCTGGTGTGTAAAACCCCGCCCCAGTCCTCTCCAACCCAACAGCCGGTGAAGGTGGAGATCGACTCAGCCGTCCTCATGGCGCCCATCTCCTTCATGTACAACGAGGACCCTCATATCTCCACATTCCAGCCATCCCGCTCCTTCATCAGGTGGGTTCACAATTACCCACAATTCCACACACACTCTCCACATCCCATCCTAACTTTATCTGTGGCTCTGCACCCCTGTGTACCCCCCCCCCACACTCACAGTGTATTTCCCCAGACCTTCCCTGTTTATCCTCCGTTCCTGCCCTTATCCCCCCCCCACCCCCATATGGCAGAAACCGTAACCCTAGCCCCTCATTCACACTCACCACCGGCTGCAGAGAAAGGGGCCGGTAGGAAGCGATGAAGGATGAGGCAGTCAGTGAGTGGAGCTGTGAGTGAAAGAGAAAGTGCTCCTTTAGCGATGGGGGGGAGGGGGGGAAGGTTTTCCACTCGCTCCTCCACAAAGGCAAGAACCGTGTCGGAGCGTCCGCAGCAGAGGCCCCTAACAGCATGTTTCTCCATTTGCCCCCCGCAGCGGAGGAAGCACGGTATCCGCGCACGGCGTCTTCCTGCACTTGGCGCACCAGCCGCAGATGCTCATCACCACGCAGCACGGCGGGAAGGTCCTCCAGGTGGTGAGTGAGGCGGTCAGAGATCTGCCCGCGCAGAATGCCTTCCGCTCCCTGTCATGCTTGTGCTATAGCCATTAGGCCCCCGAAAGAGGAAGAGAGAACAGCCAGACGCGCAAAAAAAGCAGGGAAATGTGAAATCCACACTGCTCTCTCCATTTAGTCATCGTTCTTAAAGAGCAGCGGAGGGGGTGTTTGTTTCTCCTGTGTGGGACGTTTTATGTGTACAGGAGCGCTAACAGTGCCATGGGGTCACAGTCTATCAACTTTATGCTTTGCTCGACAAAAGGCATTTCAGTATGTTTTAAAACCATAAATACTGCATCTCCTGTTTCAGGGATCTTTATGAAATGCAAATCCTTTTCATAGAAAAATGTTGGAACTGCTTTGTACGGACGTACTTTCGGGTTCGCATGGGATGGTGGGTCGAGCAGCCATCTGGAGTTTTCTACCTGTTCAAACAAAACAAATCACATGACTCCTACTTCCTGAGTGATCCGGGCGTGTTTTGGGAAAGCCTTGTGGCGTTCTGGGTTTTGGAGACGTTAACTCAGACCGTGCCAAACACAAACACATGACAAGCACACAGCAAACCCGGGGCAAAGTGAAATGGGCACAGGTTAAACTCATCTGGCCAATCAGCTTTCAGATATGCCTCACCCACAATCCCACTCAGCATCTCATAAACAAGCATTAAGTTTTGGCACAGGCTGCCTGACTGACAGTTAGATATCTGAGGGCAGATTTGATTGGCTGGAGCACTTTCCAACTATGAACAGTCGCTTCCTATTGGACACCCACCAGCATAACACTGCGATTAGTAAGAGGCGGTTGCAGATCATTTGTTTATTAGCAAAGCAAATTCCATTTGGGAGGTCTTATGCCACAACAGAGACACTAGCCATAGTTATTAGCCAAGAGAGGCTACTATGATCTTCAAAGACCCTGACTGTATGTCTCCCTGTTACCGTGGCCCCATAAAATCACAATGTACTTTCCTGTTATCGTAGCCCTTGCAGTCCAAAGCAGCACTTCTCCCCGTTAATGTGGTCGTTGCAGAACCATATTCGCTGGCCGTGGCCCTTTACGTTACGCAGGTACTGGCTGTGTCAGGATGACAAGGTGGAAGATTATTTAAATATAATAAACTCACTTGCAAAAGTCTTAAATCCCAAATCCTAGATGGTGCAGTGCAGCTGTGCTGTATAAAAGGTTACTATCCTGAGTATCTTAGGTCAATTTGTGTTGCTGCAGGCATGAATAGTGTTAAAATGTAGTCATCCCATCTACTGAGAACCTCAATATTGATGATAAACTGTCTTGAGGAAATGGTCGTGAGTCAAACAAAGCTGGTCTCCTAAGACTGTGTCTGAGGCAGCCAAGTAAGTCTCTGTCAGTCACTTCAGAGGAGAGAATAATGACAAACCCTGAATTTCCTTTTTAAAATAAGATCACCATGCACACATGGATTTAAACTTAAACTTCTTTTCTCATGGTGCTGGGATAAAAATCCCCCAAAAAATATTCCAAATAAATTCAGTGCTCCCACACACGCTGTCTCTGCTTTAAAGTGCTCCTTTTATTTGGAACGTTTTTAAGTCTCTTCACGTTTCCTTTTTGACAGGAAATTGACACTCATCTTCAGACGGCAGAATGCTGTGAGATAACATTACGAATGATTTTACCGAAGGATGACATTCCTAATAACCTAATACAGCATGTCCTTATGCATGGCAGCTGTCGCTACTTAAATTCTTTATAGTAAACAGTTTGGGCTGCTTTCCCAGGACAGACATAAGTGATTTAGAGGGGCAGTGATGAAGGCCGTCTCTGTCCTGCACACTGACAGCTCCAGGTCTCCGTATATCTGTCCTGTAACTGGAGCGAATCGCTCAACCCCCCCCCCCACCCCACCCAACCAGAGCAGGTCTGCTTATCAATGCTGAGGTCTGTTCCCTAGCAGTGAGGAATCCGCGGATTAGAGATCGGGTTTCACTTTCGCAGGGCAGCCTCGGAGGAGCTTGGAAAGGCAGCATTGTCCTGCCTCCCTTAGCTCTGTGAAGCGCCTCACTCTGCTCTGTCACCAGGTGGCCCCTTTGGTAGGCCCACCGCCGGGCGGAGCGTGTGTCCGTAGAGGTGTGGAGGGAGAAAGAGGTCGCAGGGCGTGGTCACAGAGGCTAAGGCTACGGTCACCCAGGCTAAGGTCATGGCCTTAGTCATAGGGTTTGATTGCAGGCCATGGTCATTAGGAGAGGACACAGCGTACAGCGGACCTACAGTGGAGCGTGTGCCTGCAGAGGTGTAGAGGGAGATGGGGTCAGAGGTCACAGAGTGTGGTCACAGAGGCTAAGGCTACGGTCACCCAGGCTAAGGTCATGGCCTTAGTCATAGGGTTTGATTGCAGGCCATGGTCATGAGGAGAGGACACAGCATACAGCAGACCTACAGTGAAGCATGTGTCTGCAGAGGTGTAGAGGGAGACGTGGTCAGAGGTCACAGGGTGTGTAGCTGCCCATGTGGCACAGTTACAGGGTTTGCTTACAGGCCATCTGGGATAGTGATGGGAGAGTGAGGATCCCATGGGAAACAGAGCTACCTTATGCATTTCATCACTGTCTGTGTTAGTCAAACAGAGCTTCAGTTGAAGTCAAGTATAATTAATCAATAGCAAGTAGAGCCTTTGGAAGCTTAACCCGCCCAACCAGAAATGAACTCATCTGCTTCTCCCTGCAGAATATGAACCTTGTTGTAGAACTTTGCAGAATTCTGAAATTGTATACTGTTGCTTTCCTGCCATAGTCTAGATCTACTACGCTACCCAGAGAATGTTAGATGCTGTTACCAAGCTAAGGTGGCTATTTCATGTATATTTTGTCTGTCCAACCTCCTGAGCTTCGTTAACCAAATGCTTAAGTTAGTGTAAAATGCAACCTCAACACGCTACACGATAATGGCTGGGGTCAAGTATTTATGGCTTTTCAGGAAACAACCGCAAGCACCATTTAAACCAAACAAGAAAGCGTTCATGATGGCCTGCGTATCTCTCTCTCAGATCTTGGGAAATTCGGAGACCTCCAGCAATTAGTTTCTCAGCCACATGAGAGTGGCTGTATATTCCACGCCTCAGTGCTCACGGCTGGCACAGTCTGGGATCAGGAAACTTGTAAAAGCCTGTGCGAATTCCTCCTGATTCCCGAGGCCTGATCTCAGATCAGGGTGAAACAAGACCGTCCCCTGGGAAAGCTCCGCGATGTTTCCACGATGGTTCTGACCGTGCGGACCTCATGCTGGCACTGGTGCGTGTCTGATCCCGGACTCGGGAAGGAAGTCACGCAGGGTTCAAAGCCCCACGAAACCCACATGCCCTCCAAATGGACCACCTGTTTTTAGGGATACATAAATCGGTTCGTTCCGGGTCAAATCAGCCCAAATGCAGGAAAGCCATTCCTTCTGTCTGTCATGTGCTGCCCTGACAAAGCTGTTTCCTCCAGTAATGCCCTCATGTGTCTAACTGTGAAATAGAGAACTTTCTACATTCTTACAATTAGAATGTATTGTTTAGTTTATACATAGTAATATAATCACACAGAGTAATACACCATACGTTTTTGGAGAAATCATTCATCCATAACAAGCAAGGCCAGAATGTTTTTTTTTTTTAAATTAAGCATAGACTCCCTATGCCAATATCAGTCCTTCTATGAAATGATATTTAGAAGGCTCAGTGATGCGGTGTTAAGTCCAGGAAGGAGTTCCTCCTCAAATATGGGCTTGGCAAGCGAGCTCGGGGCAGAACCGCGTCATGCCTTATCTCCAAAGGAAACGTGTTGACAGGTCCTTCTGAATTTTATTAAGAGGAAGTGAATGACAGACATAGTGCTTTGGGCTCCTCCTGGGGTAATAGCAGAGCTGGAAGACCAGAGCAGGAGATCCTGGTAGGACACTTAACACAAAATTTAAACATAACTTAGGGTTACCTGTGGTGCTTGTGTTGAAGTGACGAACGAGCGTTATGGGAATACAAATCATAAAATGTAACTGTGTTTTCTGCCAGACTTTACAACACTGAAAATGGCCGTAAGGTCTTCTTTAGCACACCTATAGGCCTAGTCATGACTGTGGCCTGCTAGTGTTTTGGAGTTTATGTGTTTCTGAATGCCTGGTGCTGCATCCACTCTCCCTGGCCTTTCTGTCTTTCTGGGTCATCTGAGCAGAGGGGCATTATCTCAGAGGCCGAGTGAATAAATAAACTACATGAATGACCCCGACTGTGCTACAGTACTACAGATATAAGCGGCCACTGTCTTTGGCTGCCTGCCCAGTCCCCAGTCCATTTGATAGAGGCCTTTTGCCGCTGTCTTTTTTGGAGCTGTGAGAAATCGGCAGACTTGATAAACACTTACACTTTCTGACCTAGATTGCCCTTCTCAGGTCAAACTTTGGAATTTAGAACAAAGGGGACTGTCTTGTCCTCTGACTTGTTGCGAGGCCTCATGCTGTGTCCTCTGTGTCTTTGCTGTAATGTAAGTACATTACACTTGGGGATAATTTTTTTGACGCTTATTTTGTCGACTGAATTTTGTATTTCAGTATGGTTCATGAGAGCATTCCCTTTTTTCCACAGTTCTTTCTGCACGAGTCCCATGCCATTGCGTTCCTTGTTACTCCGGTGATATATATGAAGCAGGGACAGCCTCCGACTTGAACCAGTGGGGAGGCTGAGCTCAGGATTAGCGGTTGTTGAGGGTTTGGTTTGACTGCAGCTCTCTGGTGTGTGCTGTCTTTAGATCCTTGCTCTGGACCTAGGGTAGCTGACTGTCACATCGCGTAGTCTCTGTCTTTGCTGGACTGTGTCTCATTCTGTTCTCACTGCTGCACTCTATAATCATTTCAAGTTGGGTAAAAAAAGATTAGTAGGATGATTGAGGTACTTGGAAATATTTTTGGACTGCCCCAATCCTCCCGTTTCCCCTACAAAACTCTGATGAACTGCGGGTCAGTGTCCAAAGTTTTAGCTACACACCATCACAACAATGCCAAGTCTGTCATTAAAAAGTTCTCAAAAACATCTTAGGTGAGTTATTGTAATAACTAAGAATTGCACTGAAATTTTTAAGACACGTTTGGCACGGTCCTGGCCTCTTGCGTTCACGAGCAGGAAAGAAAGATGTCAGCCCATAGCGTTTGATGCTTAGATACTTGAGTCTTCACTATTAGCGTGATGGAATGTTTTGAGCGTAGGATACAGCAGTGCAGTGAAAAAACTGTACAGTAGCAGGCGAAACCGGGCCTGACCAAGGCTGTTTGCAGACGGAATACTCCCTCAGACATGTCAGCACAGCTTTGAGCACAGTCAGTAGTCTTCAGTATTTGGAATATTTATCTGTGCAAACATCACAAAGTCAATCCCCTTTGTGTCAGGCTTAACTCAGCCATGGTCTGCCCCCTCCCGCCCAGCGTAGAGGAGGGCGTGTTCTGCGGCTCTCCAGCTAAAGGATTAAAGAGTGCTTTTATTGCTCTCTCTATGTGTCCAGACCTGCATGCAAGGCAAGGACAACCAAGTGATCCTCTGCACCACCCCCTCCCTGAAGGACCTGAACCTCCACCCGCCCGTCCTCACCACCATCTCCTTCGTCCTGGATGGCATTGCGTACGGCCAGTTCCAGCTGATCTATGTGGAGGACCCCAGGTTCGAGGAGTTCCAGAAGCCCACTGTCACCTCCAAGGGCAACAAGAATGTTGTGGAGATCCAGGTTAGTTGTCCCTCTCTTCCTCTTCCACATATTTTTTCAGGGGCTTTTTCAGGCTCAGTTTGGAGAAGAGGAAACAGGAAACAATATCCAACCAAAACAGGAAAGGAGTCTGTTTCCCTGGCCTCTGTGCGCAGTACCTCAAGTGCTCTCCATTCATCACTGTTTCACTCCCCATTTCAGAACCCTTAGCCTGTTAGCGGCAGGTCATATGTATTTCTACTCTGCGGGGTAAAAAAGGACGCCATCATAATGGCGGAGAGGGGATCAGTTTTACGG
>JAFBMS010000107.1:67500-127500 GCA_019788955.1 Albula glossodonta | reverse complement strand
ATTTATGCACACAAACACACCCCCACACATACTCAAAACATACGCGCACATACATGCTCACCCATGTATTTATGCACACAAACACACCCCCACACATACTCAAAACATACGCGCACATACATGCTCACCCAAGTATTTATGCACACAAACACTCACTCACACATACTCAAAACATACGCACACATACATGCTCACCCAAGTATTTATGCACACAAACACGCCCCCACACATACTCAAAACATACACGCACATGCATGCTCACCCAAGTATTTATGCACACAAACACGCCCCCACACATACTCAAAACATACACGCACATGCATGCTCACCCAAGTATTTATGCACACAAACACGCACACACACATACTCAAAACATACGCACACATGCATGCTCACCCACGTATTTATGCACACAAATATGCACACACATGCACACTTACCCACATAATCATGCACACCCGCACTCAACCGTGCGTTCACACACGCACATACAAAAGGTAAAGATAAAGTTTTTTCCCTCGCCCATAAGATCTGTGGCACACATGTGGAGAAATAAGACCTTTAAGGAGCCGTTCGGCTCCAAGCTGAAATGGGCCGTGCCTGAGAGTGAGGTTTCATGAGCCTGAGAGCCTGTGGGACAGAGTGTTTGTGAATGGGTGTGTGTGTTAAATGGGTGTGTGTGTTCCTGTACTGTATTATAGTGCACCCCTCCCCCCCCCCCCACCTCCCCCCGAGCTGTGCATTGGCTGTCAGATGGCTGAATAATTCTTCGGGTGTAAGATGATTTGTTCCCGTCTTCAGTTGCGGGGCCTATTGTTGGGCCATGTTCCGCTGGGGGGGGGGGGGGCGACTCCATGGCCATGCGGGAGAATGTGATAGGGGGGAGCCAGAGAGATTACTCCGGCTGTCATTATTCCAGCGGACATGTGAACCCCCCTCCATAGCCCCCTCCTGCGCCCCATGGCCCCCCTCCCCCGAAATCCTCCACCCTAACCCCAGCCAGCTAAACATATAATTAAATAATTAAATAAGGGCAGTGTTTCTCAGACCTCTGACTGGCATGTGTATCGACCTGTTGAAGAGGGTCAGCTTCTCCCATGAGCCTCCAGTGTTTGTGCTCCAGAGACACAGGGGGCAGTCCTGCAGTGAAATAAAACATTTAGAGGCTTTGTGTCAGCTGGGTGCATAACCTTCATCTCATTTCTAAAACATTTCACTTTACTTTGTAGTGTCAGTGAGTTTGAGGTGCTCAAAACTAATTAAAGGGTAAAATGCTGGTACGTCTTGGTTCAGAGTTTGGCCAGAGGCCACAATTGTTTCTTTAAACACCTTGCTGGATTTGCAACTATCCTATACTTGTTGTTTTTTTACATGCCATAAAGTAGGAATGGTTTATGATTTTATATATTGTATGTTTTTATATAATGTTCCATGTTACACAGCCCTTTTGTGGTTTATGAACATTCCATGTGAAAACAGAACAATGTCCATATGATGGTTTGGGTTTTACAGGAACTCAATAAATATAAAAATCCGTTATGAATCTTGACATATATATATATATGACTTTCATATTTCAAAGCATTATTCACCAGCAATCTATTAAAGTGGACATATTGGTTCTAGTCAGGGCTGTTACAATAAACTGAAACCTTTGGTTTATACATGATATAAACTCAATGATAAATTTAGAACCTCCGGAGAAATGTGTCACATTTAGATTTTGCAAGATTCGAATGTGCGTAAATGTACAAACGTGATATTAATCACGCAGTTATGAAAAATACTTTTACAAAAATTTAACCTTAATTGTTTCTTTTATAAGATAAGCTGTTGAATGGAATTTATTGTTCAGTAACAGAAAGTTTTGGAGTGGGACCGTAAGGACTCTTTGAGTTATGGCCCATTGTGAGCTGCGGCTGTGCTGCTCTATGGATAAGTTGTTCTGTGATGCTTGTCGTTAGTTTGATGTAGCACCTCTAGCTGCCGCTGCAGAAGTGAGACCACTTTGAACTGTACTTTCTGAGAACAATGGGGTTCAGCGTATCCCTAAATTTCAGGAAAATCACAAACACAATAGACATTTTTGTCCCATTTTTCACATTATTTCCCATATTTATTACTGACTAAAGAAATCCCCCAAATGAACAGAGAAAACGTATTGGTGTTTCACAGGACTGCATGGTTCCGTTGCATCGGATCCACTTGCGCTGTTGCATTTGGAGATACATGATCCAAAAAATTGCAGCTATCTCCTTGTCTCTTTGGTCACTGACAGATGTGAAGGGTGCTTGTATTTTTGGATTCTATGATTGATCTCTCGTTTCCTGTCATACTTTAGAGGTGCTTAGAGTACTATGGGAGATTAGAGATACTCAGAGTACTGTGGGATACAATAGAGATACTCAGAGTGCTGTGGGATACTATAGAGATACTCAGAGTGCTGTGGGATACGATAGAGATACTCAGAGTACTGTGGGATACTATAGAGATACTCAGAGTGCTGTGGGATACTATAGAGATACTCAGAGTGCTGTGGGATACGATAGAGATACTCAGAGTACTGTGGGATACTATAGAGATACTCAGAGTGCTGTGGGATACTATAGAGATACTCAGAGTGCTGTGGGATACGAGAGAGATACTCAGAGTACTGTGGGATACTATAGAGATACTCAGAGTGCTGTGGGATACTATAGAGATACTCAGAGTGCTGTGGGATACGATAGAGATACTCAGAGTGCTGTGGGATACTATAGAGATACTCAGAGTGCTGTGGGATACTATAGAGATACTCAGAGTGCTGTGGGATACGATAGAGATACTCAGAGTGCTGTGGGATACGATAGAGATACTCAGAGTACTGTGGGATACTATAGAGATACTCAGAGTGCTGTGGGATACTATAGAGATACTCAGAGTGCTGTGGGATACGAGAGAGATACTCAGAGTACTGTGGGATACTATAGAGATACTCAGAGTGCTGTGGGATACTATAGAGATACTCAGAGTGCTGTGGGATACTATAGAGATACTCAGAGTGCTGTGGGAGCTCTGTGTCGGTCCCTGTGCTGACCCTTTCTCTCTGTGATCCAGGTCATTTCGGCTGCGTTTACCATGGAACCCTCCTGGACCAGGATGATGTGAAGCTGCACTGCGCCGTCAAGTCCCTCAACCGTGAGTACAGGATCGAGACCCGCACCTAACTCACAAAACACGCCAATAAGATCAGCGTTTGAGTAGCCTAAGCTTCTAATGAGCTCTACACTTTGGAGATGGTGGTGTGATGGATGGGTTTTTTAAGGGACGTTGCATTATGATATGCCATAACTGTGTGAGGTGTGATTTTGAGCTGACAGATTTATGGCTTCATGATGGTTTGTGAAGTTAAAAGGCAATAAGCTATTCTCCCCAGCCCTTTCTTTCATTCAGTTTGTTGTGAGTTAGAGTATTACAGGAGAACTTCAGAAATGCTTTATAGTTTGCGTCTTCCAGTCACGCTCTTGAGGGGGTTTGAAAATTGACACAGACTGATTAGTCCGCCTCTGGCTTCTTCTCCTCAGAGTTATAGTAAAGGTTCCATCAGGGTTCCTCCGTTTCAATAAATGTGATTCTTTTCCAAATCCACTTACAGAGAAATGAGGAGAGAAGCCCTCCGACACACAGAAATGCTGATGTGTGACTCAGTAATGGAAATATATCGTGTTGGTCAAAATATCATGAGTCTGAAATAGCTTACATCTCAGGGCAGCGTCCCATTGAACTGTCTGAGAAAGAGAGTCTGTTCTCTTACGCACATTTAGTCTGATCAACTGTGATGGTCTGAGCTCCGGGATTTTAGAGAGAGAATCACAAAGTTTGTCCTACCCTTTGATAATACCTGTGTTTTGCTGAATTTTTAATGTGTAGTGTGGAGTACTATGTATATCCTTTATTGCCCCCATTAGTCCACTGAGTGTTGGTTGTGAATATATGTAAATATATAGGATGGCGCTCGGCTTTTCTGTGAAACTTATGCAGATGATTACCAAAATCATTCCAAGCTTCCCATATATTTTTCCAGATATATTGTTGCAAAAATACAGTTTTCAAGATGTGAAGAGATATATTTAAATCGTAAGAATACGGTAAAGCGCTCCTGCAGATCCGCGGCCGTTCACTCGATATGTCTGCCCGGTTACAGGGCACCTGTCTGTGATGCTGCAGGCCAACCACATGGTGTGGTTCTGTTAAAATTACACTTCCAGATGTAGTGTGGAATGAATTGTATTGGCTAAGAAGTCTGTGATGTCATCTGTAATGTATTCAAAATGAAGCTCGCAGATCAGAATTTTGATCATATATTTGACTTAGTCATGAAATGATGGAAAAGCCGACTATGAGGGCAAAATGTTTTTTCTTGTGAAGAAGTTGGCTGTGAGTTGCTGTTCTGGTGAGAAAGGGCTTGAGACAGCCTCAGGGTTACAGCGCCTCTGTAACCAGACACCTCTACAGCGCCTGGTGGCTCTCACCTGAAAGAACTGCTGTGGATACCTAATACCTCTTTGAAACAGGCAGATGTATGGCTTTCCATTTGAACCTGCAGCACAGTATATCATGAAAATGTAGTTTGGGTGAATTGAATTGTTTGACTTATTTGTTCACGCTGTAAACGAGGAGAACTGAACTGATGCCAATCATTCAGGGCAGTTTTTTGTTGCTGCTGAGTGTTGCTTGTTTGGCCATGGATGTTTCTGTGTCAGCTGTAACAGAGGGGCGTGTTTGCCTCTCCCGGGCTCTGTTAGGGATCACGGACATGGAGGAGGTAGAGCAGTTCCTGAGGGAGGGGATAATAATGAAGGACTTCAGCCACCCTAACGTGCTGTCCCTGCTGGGCATCTGCCTGCCCCCCCAGGGCTCCCCCCTGGTGGTGCTGCCCTACATGAAGCACGGCGACCTGCGCAACTTCATCAGGGACGAGACACACGTACGTTCTGCGCAGCGCCACGTCCTTCCCCCCCGGCCCCTAACCACCTTTCAGACCACGCCTGTGGCCCCCACACCATCCCCACAATCCCCAACGACATCTATATCACCCCCCCCCCATACGCCCACAGCCTCTATTTCACGCTCATTACTGTTCTCTCTTTGGTCCTCATATCATATTATATTCATAAACCCACAGTGCCCCCCGTCTCCCCTTTCATTACTGGAGCATGTTTGGTGCTTCTGGAAGACCAGCCTGTATACCATCAGCGTTCTGTCTAATTCTGTTCCTATATTAATTTTGAATTATTTATATATTAATGCACTCTTATAATTTTAATAATGCGGTCATTGTAGTGATATTATACTGTATATATGTGGTGTCTGGTGTTTTATATCTGTATTTGCAGTAAAGTGATTGACTCTGGGTGTTTCCACAGAACCCAACAGTGAAAGACCTGATGGGATTTGGGCTCCAAGTGGCGCGGGGAATGGAGTACCTCGCCAGCAAGAAGTTTGTCCACAGAGACCTGGCAGCCAGAAACTGCATGTAAGCAATGGCATTCCAGCTTCCCCAGCGCTTTGACAGCTGTGTTAATGGCTAAATCCTACGTTTGCAGAGAAAGAAGAGCACTGGCTCACCAGTGCACATATTTGGGGGGCCATTTTGTGTTTTTGTGGGGTGTTAAGGCAGAGTGTTCACTCAGCTGGGATTCACAGCTTTGAGGATTTGGGAAGCCCAAGCACTTTGGTCACACCTCGGAGTACGTGGCGGAGGGAGCCAAGAGCCTTTCACAGTGAAATGATTTATTTGCTTGGCTTGTCCTTAGAGTAGTACGCATTATTAATTTACACAGCTGGATATTTACTGAGGCTTTCAGGTTAAGCACCTTCCTCAGACAAAACAGCAAGACTCCCAGCTGAGAAACCTACCTGATCCCCCTCTGGTTACCAGAGCAGCCCCTTCACTGCTGACCCATTACACACTATGGCAACGACGCGACTGGAGCTGTCAGGTTGCTCTCAAGCTCAAGCTGCTTTTGACCAATCAAAAATGTGCTCTCCATATCAAAATTTAATGTGTGGTTCAAACTGCAACCTGCCAAGTCTTCCTTATCAGTGAAAAATCTCAAAAACATGTTCCAATTTCTGTAATTGAGTTAATGTGTGTTTATGAAAAGAGTGGAAGACCGAGGCTAGGCTCATTTGAGTGCTATTCAGTGGTCAGCCGCACTCATACTCCCAGGGAGCTCCAGGGGCGGCTACAGATCTCTTGTGACATGTAGATTTGGCAGAAGGCAGATCCCATGGTACATTTTGTGTAGTGTAAAGAGAAACAAATGCACATTCCAAGAGAGACCTCCATTCCAGGACTGGAAGGAGCATGAGAGATATCCGCTGCACTGTTCCTGTATCTCAGCAGCAAGTTTGTTATGTAAAGAAAAATCTTTCCTGCCATTCGAGTTTCTAGATTTCATGCAGTAAGATATTGCATTACAGCTTACAGCTGTCACCACCGACATTCATAGATGGAATACTAATTTATCATTTGTCTCTTTATATGTTCTGCCATTCTGATTTGAGCAGAGATTAATCTACAGATAGCAGAGAGATTTATCTCTTAAAAGTAGCCCATGCGGTTTAATAGATAATTGATACTATAAAATTAAACTCTGTCTTGTAGTCAGTGAAATTCTCTCAACAATAGATTTTTCATGCTTTTTAATGAAACAAAATAAATGAAAGCGTTCCTGGCGTTATTACAGGCCACGTCCCACCCCTCCTCCGTGCATGCACACATGCAGCCAGTGTTTAACGGAGTGTGTTGCCATTAGCAGTGCGTCTGCAGCACACAGGGCCACAGTGTGAAGAGAAATGCGATGTTGGAATGCAGCTGGTGCCAGGGCTGGATCGGATGAATGGCAGATTCCAATGCAGTGTTTTCATAACCAAGATGCCCCAAACGCAGGGCTGGACTTAGCGCAGAATTCCATCACGACTGCACTAAAACAAAAGTGTTCTCCGTGTTGTGAAGCTGTTGTTTTAGCAGTGAATTTAGAGTGAATTAGTGTCAGACGTAATGACTCTCTCTCCCCTCCCATCCCCACCCCCCCCCCCCCCCCCCCCCCCTCGTCCCATAGGCTGGATGAGAGCTACACAGTGAAGGTGGCCGATTTCGGGCTGGCACGGGACGTTTATGATAAGGAGTACTACAGCGTCCACAACAAGAGTGGCGTCAAGCTGCCGGTCAAGTGGATGGCTCTGGAGAGCCTGCAGACACACAAGTTCACATCCAAATCGGACGTGGTAATGGTCCTTCCGTGCAATTCGAGCTTTCTAAGCTTTCAGAGATTTAGAGAATGTGAATGGGGCGGCCAGTATGTGTTTCAGGGACTTACTGACGTACATAAATCACATTATCTGTTTTTACGGCGAGAGAAAGGTCTCCTGACGCATAGCAACACCCATAAAGTGTTTCGCGAAGCCTCACTTTGTTCATACCCGCGAAGCTTTCTGCTTAAATGTGCTTTTTACTGCGTGTCAGTGCTGATGTAATTAACTTTAGAATGTCAGTTCTAGATACGCAATGGATAACTCATGTTCCCTTTCAGCTGGCACAAAGATATTGAGCATTGCTTTTATTTGAAAAGACACACTGGTGAACCTAACAAGACAAGCTGCTCTTGTGTTATTGGCTTATTGTCTTTTACTGTCTCAGATTTGATTAGTTATGTTTAGGGCAGTATTGACTGTCTGCTCTTTGAGTATTAACAAAGTTATAGTTATTCTGTCATAATTCAATACTGACAGAGGACTTCCCTGTTGTCCCTTGCCGTGACAATGTCTCATTTATATTAATGATGCAGTCTTCAAGGGTTATTGAAATTTTTAGCAAACAAAAAGAGCAAAAATGCAGACATCAGTTCAGACATAGCGCTTAAGACTGTGGACTGGTTTTTCATTTTATCACTGGTACAATTATCCATACCTTATCACCCTACTGACCTCATTATCAACAGATACAGTGCGGTTACTGTGAGAAATGCTCTGCTGTGTGATGTTTAGTACGGTGCTCTTTTTCGGTTGACAAACAGATGTTTCGCTGCTCGGTGCAGGTGTGCCTGTTTTGTGCAGTGCATGAGAGCAGAGGGGTTTAGGGGGAAAGCTGAGATGGCAGAAGTTAATGAAAGGGTTCACACAGCCTCACACAGCTGCCTCCAGACCGAGCTGTGCCGCTGAAGGAGACAGCGTCGCGACTCCCCACTCTTTTCTCCCACTGCTCAGTCATTCCTGTTCATTCACTCATTCATATCTCATTTCCAGCTGCCCGACTGCCTTCACACCACCTCAAAACCCTGAGCTTAACAGGATTACTGTCTGCACATTCCTGCTTTCCACCCTACACTTCCTATCCATACAGATATCTGAAATTAAGTCATTCATCGGTTAAATTTATGGGCCCCAAAATATTTCTTATATGACTAAAAAAGTTACTGTTTAAAAAGGTTTCTTAAATCCTTATGCTGTCCTGAGTTGCTGACACACACTCACACACACACACACACACACACACACACACACCTGTTGCAGAGCTTAATGTTTTGATGGTATGTGCTCTCTCTCGGTCTCCATTCAGTGGTCTTTTGGTGTGTTGCTATGGGAGCTGATGACCCGGGGAGCCCCGCCCTACTCTGATGTCAACTCATTCGACATCACTGTGTTCCTGCTTCAGGGTCGCAGGCTGCTACAGCCAGAGTTCTGTCCAGATTCACTGTGAGTACCACAGATACACACACACACACACACACACACACACACAAATACACACACACTCACACACTCACTTTCACAAACACACAAATACACACACACACTCTCACACACACACAAATATACACATACTCTCTCACACACACACTCAGGCTGCATGGTGGCATTTACAGAGAGCCCTACCTTCTCTAGCTTGTGTGGGAGTGAGTTGGAGGACTGAGATTGCATAGCCCTTCAGCCCACAGATACAAAGTACTGCAGGATAGCAGCCCTGTATCCCACACCATGTGCACAATTAGCAGGTCTGTATCCCACACCATGCGTACAGTTAGCAGCCCTGTGTGATTATGCAGGATAGCTGCTCAGTGAATCATCTGTGAAAGACTTCTAGAAGATATATATCTCACAATGACACCAGGAAGGAGCCGTCTTGGGTAATTCACTGGCATTCCAAAATGGTGGAGTCATATATCTTCAAAGGCATTTTGCCTGAAAGGTATAAATTCAGCCCCTCTGAATAAACAATGGTATAATGAGAGGTATGCCCACCCCCAGGTTCCTCTTTGAGTGCCCCATGGCATGATGGGATATCTCAGAACACATGCAATATCTACCAGTGACCTAACTCAGAGGAACCTGTGGACACTAGACTCACTCTTATTGCAGTTTCACAAATTAAGCTATGTTTTTGCTTGAATGGCAAACACAGGCTAAATGTGCCTAGCTTATATTACCATCAATTTTGGGTTTAAAATTTGGATCTGTCCTGCTGGATAATACCTGAAGCACTTAAGGTTCTATATATTTATCAAGGATCCACCAGGGACCTGAACCTGCAAACCCTCTCATGTCAAACTGTGTTACTGTGCCACTATTCCATGCAGTCATCACTTACTTATTAACATCACTGTGTTTTAAATGTTTCTGCACAGGTACAATGTCATGATAGAATGCTGGCACCCCAAACCAGAGAGACGCCCGACCTTCAGTGAGCTGGTGGCGCGGATCTCTGCCATTTTCTCCAGTTTTAGTGGAGAACACTACATCCTGCTGAATACCACCTACGTCAACATCGACAAGGTGACGCCCTACCCCTCTCTCATCTCCTCCCAGAGCAACCTGGACAGGGACTGCTGCACCTGAGCACCGAGGATCATGGGATACGTGCCGAGTTGCTGCATGGGATGGTGCAGGGTTGCGTTGCGAGAGGACTGCTTTACATTTAGCCACAGACACTGGACTGAGCGTGGTAATATCCTGGAGACTCGGGGCAAAATAACTGACATTAATGGACCTGAAGGGAAATAATCTCCCTGCTGACCTTTGACCTCCAGAGGGGTGTGATACAGTGGTCCTCTCTTTCAGAGGGCATTGGCCATGATCCAGGCACAGCCACTGTAGGCCTGATGCTCGTAGCTCTGACCGGTTTGCTGTCACTCACTTTTCTATGCCCCGCCCACTAGCCTTGGCAGGGCCGCCTCACAGAGTGATGGGAGCCCTGCCTCAGTCTCTCAGGTGTGTCTGAATCAGTCACCTGTCCTTCGGGGAGACTTGGCGCTCGCAGGACTGTCACCTTGTGCTCTGGATCAAGCAGACTGCTTTTGCACCCCTCGCACTGAGCGATGCTCTGCATGTCAGCACAGACCAATGTAGGAAGCAGTCTTTTCATTTTTATGCCTTTTGTTTGTGATAACATCACTGAAGCTAAAATATACCACTGGTAGAAAAATAAAAACTATTTCTTTGTGGGCAGAACAAGAACACACAGCCTGGCCAGCACTACACTGGATATTTAATGTGTGTAATTATCTCTGAAGCTCCTCTGATCTGCTCTTAATGTCTTGTAAATACGGTGTGCATCACCCCTGTGGAATGCACAGATGTTAACGCAGAATCTTGCATAGTGTTTCTTTGCTTTTGGTGTTGTTTTGGGCCCACTGCCATAATGGCTGAAGCAGTGATGACCACAAGGATAGAGTATATGTAAACACATTACAAGTTAGCTGTATTATATTTTTTTAAAAAGTGATTTATATTTAAAACAGTCTGAGAGTCCTGTGTCCAATGAAATACGTAGAACATTTGTAGGCCATGGTACCACACCTGTGCTAAGGCTTTGTTTTCATGCACCATGGCTCATGTGTAAGGCTTAAGGACTGCGTTCTCATGTTTCACCTTTTGTGTCCCTGTCCTGAATTGCAGTGGGGAATTATGGGTACAGTTTTAGCAAAACATGTAATAGCCACCTTGAGATTTTCTTCAGTCTCCTGCATCTGAATGACTGGCATTATTCCGTTGTAAATCAATCGCCGTGCCCATGATTTTGACAGCCGGTATGTATATTTCTCTGTGTCTCTCTGTGCTGAAGATGATCTGTGAATGATGGTACGTGTTGTTGTTATGTCATCAGTATGGCTTGATGTATTAAAGCTATAATTACAATGAGGTTCTGTCACGGTTTCCTCGCTGAATGGGGGGGAGGTGCGCTACGTCTGGCTGCTTCTGGAAGAGCCCTTCCTCCAACCTGAAAATGTTATTCTCCTCCTGGTTTCTAGTCTTCTTATCATGTAATTTGTATTTGTTTCAACCCCAAGCCTCTATCTCATTATGTCTAATTTGTACTCTCTCTAGGGTATCTGCAAAGGGAAGTTACGGTCTTAAACAGTAGTTCCCAGAAATATGACTTTCTGCTCCTTTTTGTCAACTTCAGGTTAAAGGCACAGTGTTTGTATTGGCTCCAATGGTCACCTTCAACTGGAGCCCTGCCCACTCAAGTTTCTGATTGGTCAGCAGAGACAACTGACCATTGGTCTAACAGCTAAACCCAACCTGGAAATTTTGGCAGACTTATTTCACAGTGCAATGTGAACTTAGTCAGGCTCACAGTACCATAGGGGTATGAGCCGGACAACCGAGGCTATTGTCTCGGTTGTCCGGCTCGTACCGCACCCTTCAACTGAAACCTGCAATGAACCTGTATGGCATGCTGTTATCTAAGGGTTAGTCAGCATCCCTGTGTGTGTGTGTGTGTGTGTGTGTGTGTGTGTGTGTGTGTGTGTGTGTGTGTGTGGATCTTTGTTTAGTAGTCACCAGAATGAGTCAGTACTACAGGAATGCATTACTACCTTGTTTAAGGAGCCCCTTGCCTCGTCTCTACCTGCAGTTTTAGAGACTGTATTAGTCAACTCCATTTATTGACTGTAGGGGAGCAGGAATCAACAGGAAAGACAGAAACTGAGTTTCACATCTGCTCAGGTCAGTTCTGCCCTACCTGGATTTGTCTTTTTTGTTTCTCATAATTCCATAGACCACAAACAGTTTGTCCGTTTTACTTTCGTCATTGTAGTTTTCTCAGGATTCATTCATGACACCAGATTTATGCTTTACAAAATAAAAAAAAAAACAAAGGAATAGTTTTGGATTTATTCATAACTGAGAGCCACTACCATGCTTATGGTGCCCTAGCTTCCAGAACCCTCCCACTTCACCAGACCATACAGGAACTTGTAAATCACTGATATCAATGTATCATTAGCTCCCCCTACTGGAAACATGTGCAACACACGATACTATACCTTATTTCCCCTTTGTTTGAGAACAGATCCATGCCTTAAGGTCCTAAACTCAAATGAGTTTCTATAGAAACTAAGCCCACTCGCTCCACCCTGTTCTTTAGAAAAGCAGGTGCAGAAATTAGGCAGCCCTCACATGGTCCGTCCAATCAGGCTTTCTTATCTCATTTTTAACCGTACTCTCACATTTTTTTTCATAGCACAGATTTAGAGTTTAGTGTGAACCGCTAATTCTTTCAAACATTTATCTGTTAAATTAAAAGGCCATGGACACTCACTTTAGAACCATTTTTATAGCGCTTATGGGTAAATTCACATGGCCTGACGTAAAGTCCTTTTCACACTTTTAGTACGTTCAGTAGGCATTCTTGAAGATGGCAAAATTACAGCTCAGATGGCTGGCTGATCTAATTTACTAAATGAAGTGTAAAATAAATAACTGCGCTCGAAGCTGAGAATCAGAGTAACATGAGAAAGAAGCTCCACAAACACCAAGTGTAGGGAATGTATCACATGCCACCACTTACTCGCAAGACTAAAATAGTAGCACTATTTCACCATGGGAAATAGAATAGAAGTTAGTTACCATTACAACAATTAACTGGTGTTAGTGAAGCCACACCTTCCCAACATCAGAGAACCGTCCTACACACTTCTGTGTAGCCCATATTTGTATCTGATTAGAGAATATGACTTTACTTATGAATATGATTTTACTAAGATATTTCTATAGGTGAGGTACTTCTAGATTTCCTACTTGGAAGGTAAATGCAGTACTTCATCTCCTTCAGTCTCACATATAATTCCCTCCAATACACTCTCATTAATGCTTTTTACCATGAAGAGATTGCTATTCATGTCTGCAGTCATGGCTCCTGGAGAAGTCTGTGTCCGCATGCATCCTTGCAGAACTCAACAGCTGTTCACCTCAGCAACCCTGAAACTCAAAGTCTCCCGACCCGGAATGTCCAGGGAGTTGCTCAGAGATCGGGCAGACGGAGGAGAAGCTCAGGTAATTATGAAAATATGAGCTGTGGGCTGATAACGGGCCCAGAGGAGCCAACAACACCTCAGCACCAGCACCAGCTCCAGCGCTGCCAGTCCATTCCAGCGCTATCAGAGCCAGCGGGGGTGTGAACGCTGTAATTCTGTGGAGGCCAGTAGCACTCAGAAGAAAAATAAACTCATTCCCGCTTTCTTTTGAACAGCTGCCCAGAAAGAAACTGTCAACAGCAACGGAGGGGAGGAGTGTGAGAGGATGCGCTCTGTCTACTGCGCTGCTATTGTCTGGTGTCCCTGCAGCATTCATTCAATCTCCTCTAATAACAATGAGTGATAAGCAGCTTTGCTTGATGTTGCTCATCCTAAGGTTCAGTTTCTCCCCATTCCTCATGTGATGGGTAAATTAGCGGGAGCTGGGATTTTAGTATTTATTCAGACAAAGCGTAAAGGCCATCGGAGCGCCCTTCATTGTGGCTGCCGGTTTAGGATGACTCTGGAAACAGGAAATCCTTCTCAATGCACAGTCTGAGTCATGGAATCCGAGGAGCGGAACTTTGGCCCAACGATAAAGAAAACTGTATTGTTAACATCAATGGAGTCGCACAAGCGGCTACTTTTGGTTTGTACTTTCAACAGCATTTTTCATCACCAGTCATTTAAAGATCAAATAGGCATTATATTTGTGTATAGCTGCCCTGTTATATTCCCTTCCCTGTTTTTATTTATGCCCAGTGTTTGAGAGGCCATTCACAATTTTACTGTTGCTGCAACATCATTCAATTCAGACTGTGGGGCATTGTGAGAGTAAAACAATTTTGTTTGTCTTAATGCACAAAAAATATGAACCAGCAAGCTTGTGGTGACTTCCAGTTTCTGACTGGCAGAATTCCTATATGTGCATCTGACACCACACAGCAATCAAATGAAGGTTTTCATTAATACACAATCCATCTTCTAGTTGTGATGGTTCCAGCTGTGTAGGATGCTGATGGTTAAACTGGTAGATCTGGCATAAAGCCATATCTGGGCTCACGGACGCATGACATAAAGAAGACATCTGTAGTCTTGAGATACATTTTATAGATGAGACATTGGTCTGTTCTGTATCTGTAATTCATGTGAAATCCCATTCAGAATAGGAAAACAATAATTGACCTAAAGAATCAGAAATAAACACAAAACCTAATGACTTCTGGCATTAAGGCGTCTGGAGGCAGTATCGACATCAAGCCTCTGTGTATGAAAAAACTCCTGTACAATGTTGCAATGTGATATGTATTGTTCTCCCGTCTGTTTCATATTTCACTGGAAACGACATAACTTACTGAAGCGAATGCACGAAGCACAAGAATATCGATGTTATGATTCATTCACAGTAAGACTCAAAGGAGTTTACACGACGTGTTACAGAATATAACAGGTAATTTAGTGACATCTAGTGGCAAAAATGAGAACTAGGTTTTAATCTAGAAATAACGAAGAATTAGCCAGTGATTATGGGACCCGCAAATTCCACGCTGTGATCATCATGTTCTTCTCAAGGGTGCAGTAGTACAAGTTGTACTCGCTATACCAAATGTACAAATAGGAATCAATAATATCCACCATGTTCCCTTGGTACCACAACGAATTTGTGATGCATGTTCATCTTTTATTGAGTTTTCAGAGAACGTACAATAATGTATGCGGTCTAACAACAGTTATTGTAAAATATCAGTGATTGCACTTCTACAATAAAAATGTAATAAATAACGCATAATGTTATAATTAGGTTTTTATAGGATTTATTGTGAAAACAGATGTGATGAATTCGACAACACTCTTTCAAAAATAAAAAGTAAAATATTGCATCATTATCAGAAATAAAAGATTTATCCAGTGAACTGCAATGACAAAGTGCATAACATAATGATACGAATAGGAGAAAATAAATATGAAAACAATCATTCGCATATGCAAATTCAAATGTATCACAAGTTTCATTTTAGATAAACATTTCAAATTCATAGTTTTTACATTTTTCGTTGATCTGTGACACAATCTACAAGTGTGAGACTTTGCTTAGTAATTACATTTTTGCACCATGTTGTCTCCATTCCATATGATGTGTGTGTGGGGGGGAGTTCTCTTGCATGATTGGTTCTAACTTTAAATAGACGTCATGTGGACCAATCACACGCCATGTGTCTGTATGTTCATTTCTTGTGCGCGCCCCGAATGTGGGAATACTCCCTTTGGTGACGTCAGACTCAGTTAACGCGAACTGCTAAGCCGGAAGGAAAGATGGCGGATCACGAGGAGCAGTTATCTGATGATGAGAAGGTATGAGATCCGTATTATCTTTTGTTGATTGAAATGTTTGGATGGAAACGTAAGTTCAGTTCAGGTGGGAGTGAATTTAGCCTTCAGATCTGCAGAATTGATGAGAAGGCACTTCGAGCAATTGCTGAGTGCTAGCAGAGGCCGTGCCTCGGCAACACAAGACTATTATTTTTAGCACAACAGTGCTGCTCAACTTCCGTTTCTGTCTGTGCGAATCTCCACCGGAGACTCCTTGTACGGTCCTATCGCAAAAATAGGAACCTCGCAACCTATAGACAACCGGCGTTAATTAACTGTTAGCTACAATTGTAGATATTGTTGACACCTTAATATCACGCAACTTGAGAGTTTCCCTGACTGTTAAGGGTGGAAAGTGTCCAAGATACAGTGCTTAATCACACAGGATGTGTACATTAAGCCAGCGGGCTTTCTGTGTTGCTGTTAGCCAGCCAGTCAGAAAGCTAGCTAGCAAGCTAACATTGTACACGCCCTGCTGCCGTTGGCGCTGCGTTTTCATAGCCAGCTAATGCTAACTGTCTATCTCGCCGGCTTTGACACTGTTAAAAGGCAAAAGCGTAGCTAATGTTGCAAGACGTAGTTCAAACAGCGACCATGAAATCAGTCATTCTCCAGGATTGCTGTGAGAAGTTTGTCGGTTGATTTCTATATGCCATGGTAAAAGTAGCACACCATAGGCCAAATTTCGAAGGGATATGTGCTCTTGGACCTGAAGGCGTAGACTGGCTGGAGTAAATTAGGTAGACCTAGCCCAACCACAGAGGAACGCAGTGAGCAATATTGTAGGGCGGCGGAACGGCTGTAGGTATAACAGCCACGATTTAACAATTTTACTTCAGATGTTTTTGTTTGCATTCATGACACTTACGACCGGGGTGTAGTTATTTATCATCTTTCACGCCCTAAACACATACACAAACCCACTATCTGAAGGATTTAACCGCCAGATATACGGTACCATTAATGTTTGTGCTGCTTCAAAACTGCAATATGTATTGAATGTAAATCAGGTGACCCTCAGAATTAATGCACAAACTTAGACTGGCCTGCCATGGGTTGTGATTTCTGCCACTCATTAAAGGAGCAGGTAGGCGACTTCAGCTGCCTCAGCAGCAGTGCGGACTGAAATCGGCCTAGTTCAAAACTTCTTGCATATAATGGTTTCCTATGCTTGCACTGCCATGGTCATAGCACTCATCAAATGTGTGTGTTTTTTTGTTTCATATGGCCAGACTTCCCTCAGTCAGCCAGATCAGCGTCAGCCAGACTTTGCAGAAGGAACTGACTCTTGCAGGCAGCGCAGGGCACTGCAGACGGCTCTGCAACAGGGCATAGTACAGTGGCATTCATAATCCTGTAACGGTAAAGTCAGAAGTATGTTTGGATTAATGTGTCTGCTCAAATTTGCATTCTTCATGTAGCATGTTTTCAGGAAAGACAGTGCTTTTTAGCCGTGGTTTGATGTGGGATTTTCCTCCCACATCACATGAAAGGGTTGCAGGAGTGATGGAAGCCTCTGCCTTAGGTCTCTGTGAGACTCGTCTGTGTCTGTGCGGTGAATGACAGAGAGGAGCTGTTATCACGCTCCCCCTCCCCTTCACACACACATGGGGCTCTGAGCTGCCTGCGCCCTCATTACTGTCAGAACCATCCCCAAACAGAACAAGGGGCCGGGAACCACACCCACCCTCTCTCCCCGCCTGGTCTTGACAAGGTACATCAGACAGCGGTAGCGGATGGATTAGCAGAATTAATGAGCTTTGCCCACCATGCTCTATATGTCCCAGCTCAAACACTCGGCACTAGTTTACACTTAATCCAGCCTCACGGTACCTGCTGCAGCCGAGCGCTGTTCAGATAAAGGCCTGTGGTAAATGTACACTAAATAACACAATCATGTTCTTCCACTTAGGCAGTTGTACAGTAAAAATAAAATGTACACTATTGCATTATTATGCGATGATATACAAGCCTGCATGAACTCAAATGTGGACACATGCTCAAATGGGAAATATTGTCTTGAACGTGGACAGGATCCAGTTGTTGGCGGTATGGAAGTGGGATTTTGTATTGTTGAGTAACTGTAGTGGTTCCAGTTAACTCTTTTGCCAAAGGCTGCAGTTGCACTGCCAGTCTAAGGATCTGAACCCCAGAACTGCTGGCTATCAGTTACTAATTTCTAAAACCCACTGCCTGTGTTTAACTGTTGCCTGTTATGGATTGAGAGTAGAAATACAAATTAGCCGTGTATTTCTAAGATAAGTGTTTGAAAAGAATGCAAGGCCTTAAGACAGAGAAAACCATGGCAGGTATTTTTAGTCTTGCCGTAACCTGTCAGGCCGTGTGTTAGCAATCGGGCGTAGCTTGTGGAATTTCAGCGCTGAAAGTAGAGCTTGGTGTTTGAGCAGGATAAGCACCTGAGGCACCTGAGACTGCGCTGAGCAGTTCGTACACCTGGCCGTGTGTACATGTGTGGATGCTCCGCCGACTGACGGAAGAGGCTGAAATGTCAGAATGCTCAATATTGCCTGATCAAGCCTGTGCTAGCCTCTCAAACACTATCACTTATTGTATTGATATGAGGGCTCTGTGATGGGGAGACGGCCCACAATCCTCTGCTCTCCAGCAGCATGCTGGGAAGCTTCTCAGTCTGGCAGGGTCAAAGCCCCCGTGGGGAGTGTCTCCGGCGGGGATGTGCTGGGATTTGGAGTTATCTTTTTAATCTGATATTGTCTAATCGTCCTGCAGAATGAAAATGTACTGAAATCCACTTCACAGCCATGTGTGCTGGAGATGAACACGAGGGGACACGTAACTTGGAAGGAATTAAGAAATTTACGAGCCAAAATGCCCCCCTCTGCCTGCACACACTGAGACAGTCACAAATTTCTTATTTCCTTCCAAATTATTTCTTGAGCAGGCAGATTGGTGTTATTGGGTCCCAAAAAGAAACCCTATCCATGCTGTTATGGATGCACAGTTCAGGGCATTTGTTTTTTTTTTTTTTTTTTTTTTTTTTTAAACTGACCATTTTTATGTGTAAATGCCAAGCTCTGAATGTTTTGATCACTCCCAGTGTAGTTAACCAGGACCCAATCAAATTCTGATAGCAATGCTGGTTTAGTGGTTGCTGATAACAGTAGCAGACTCATGGTGTCTTTGTGTATCTGCATCGTGGAGAGCACTCCCTGACCTGGGGGGAGCTGCAGAAGGGGTCTTATCCTGTGCTCACCTGAGCTGTCCCATGCATGTGTGCAGGCTGTGGGCCTGAAGCGCTCAGCCATGTTCCTGTGTGAAGTGTGTGTGAAAGCAGCTTGCGTCAGGTTTTCCAGCACAGTACTTATTTGTGCTTCACACACAGAGGGCGCCTTTCACTGTTAGATCTGCCCTGGTGAGGGGGTCCACGCTTTGCCCTGCAGAGTGAGGTGGATGGTCCCTAAGTCAGCCAAACTAGGATGCAGCAACCAGCTGGTGTCTAGTCAGGGTTTTAGACTGACTCTGGGAAAGCTGCGTTTGAGTAGGGGTTTTATGGTGTACATGCGAAATATAAGGTCTGATTTAAAAAAAAAAAAAAAAACTGATGTTTTCAGAACTCATTACAGAATGTATATATATGTAAATGTATATTGTTCAACTTTACACTGGTGTCTTTTGTTTTGTTTTCATCTTGCCACATATAGCCTGTAAGGTTTTCACTGTCCTCTGCAGAGGGGATATTTTGTGTGCACGCGCTCCCTGGGTGCAGAGTGGACCCTACGCCACTGTCTGAGCTGAGTGAGCACGCGCTCCCTGGGTGCAGAGTGGACACTACCCCACTGCCTGAGCTGAGTGTCCACTTGGCACCCAGGGAGCGTGTGCACACTCAGCTCAGACAGTGGCGTAGGGTCCACTCTGCACCCAGGTAGTGCGTGCACACTCAGCTCAGGTAGTGGCGTAGTGTCCACTCTGCACCCAGGGAGCGCGTGCACACCCAGCTCAGACAGTGGCGTAGGGTCCACTCTGCACCCAGGGAGTGCGTGCACACTCAACTCAGGTAGTGGCGTAGGGTCCTGTCTGCACCCAGGGAGCGCGTGCACACTCACACACTCAAACAGGTCAGACAGTGGCATAGGGTCCACTCTGCACCCAGGGAGTGTGTGCACACTCAGCTCAGAGGGGCGGGGGGGGGGGAGGCAATTATACGGCGGAGCCATTGCTAACGTTGCGGGATAAAATGTGTCGTGTATCTGCCACTGCAAGCCGACAGGCCTCTCGCACAAAACCGCAAGCTTGTCATCGACTTTTGTTAATCTCCTATCAGCTTAACAAAGTAATAAGGTCCTCTTTGCTTTACTGACAGCAGTGCCAGCAGAGTCACATGGCAGACCGTCACTCCCCTCCGCAATGGCCCCCATATGGGAGGTGCTGCTGCTGTCTGCAGGGTGTGCGTTTCTGGTCAACTCCAACCATGTTTCTCTCCAGAGTACTTTCTCTTGGGGAATGTGTCTCAGTGGAGACCTGTATCCGGGTCTGTGAAACCGGGCGTAACCTGTTCCCAGGCCCACCTTGTGTGACTGCTCTGTGGGTCGACAGATAGGCTGGAGGGGCAGAGAAGAACAATCACTCTCACCCTCTCTCTCTCTCTCTCACACACACACACACACACACACACACACACACACACATACATACACACACATGGCACAGCAGTCTGGCCACACAGCTGGTCAGTGGAAGTGCCACTCCCACACACACACATACACACACTCACAAACAAATAATCTCTCTCTCTCTTTCTCTCACATACAGACACCCACACACACTCGCAGGCACACTCACTCACTCTGTCGCTCACTCACACACACACACACACACACACACACACACACACACTCGCAGGCACACTCACTCACTCTGTCGCTCACTCACACACACACACACACTCGCAGGCACACTCACTCACTCTGTTGCTCACTCCCACACACACACACACACACAGGGCAGTGTGGTAGCAGTGCAGTGCGCGGGTGTGCAGGGAGCTGCTGGAGCCCCA
Organism: Albula glossodonta; assembly: GCA_019788955.1. Taxonomy (NCBI): domain Eukaryota; kingdom Metazoa; phylum Chordata; class Actinopteri; order Albuliformes; family Albulidae; genus Albula; species Albula glossodonta. The sequence continues at coordinate 106,818 of JAFBMS010000107.1, read as the reverse complement.
GGCCCTGTCTGACCGTAGCCCCACTGCGCAGCTCCAGCCCGCCAGCCCGCCAGCCCGCCGTCTGGCCCTCCCCTTCAGGCCACACACACAACCCTTCCGCGCGTTTTCATGTCATTTTCATGCCCATATATGGCCGGGAGTGCTGGAGCGAGGCAGGCCGGGGCGGAAGATCGGTAGTTTCGCATGTGGCCACAAACAGGAAGAGCTGGTGAGTTTCACAGCTGCGCGTTGGGCAGCAGCGGGCCTGAGTCTCATTGCCAGCGCGACGGAGCCGGGCACAGACAGAGATGCAGTCTCACAATGAGGGGCGCCTCTTTACAGGGTAGAGTTTTCAAAGTTGAGACTTTTTTTTTTTTCCCCCGAGGGGGTCGTAAGGAGACCCCAGTCATCTTCAGTGTGATATCACACTCTGGGACTCTATTATACTTGTGCAGGCAATCCATATTTATGTTTTCCCTGCATGAAACAGAAAGTGCATTAACTTAGTGCAGAGAGGAAGTGATTGGTGCTGCGTCGCTGATGTGATGCTGACTGAAGGTGTAGACGTGTCAGCGTAATGACCGGATCCTGCAGGGTTTGGAGAGGCCCCTATTAACCCCCATCTCTCTGTTTCAGGTGCGCATCGCGGCCAACTTCATAATCCATGCACCTCCAGGAGAATTCAATGAGGTTTTTAATGGTGAGTAGCCATGGGTCACATGACCCACCCCACTCTGATGTAGCTGTAACCCACCGCCAGGTCACTGGGCAATCGATGAGCCATAGGGGTCAGGGGGGGTCGGTCACAAGGTCAGACTCAGTGCTTATTTCCGTGTAATTTGTGCAGGCAGGACTCTGGTTTAAAGTTTCAGCCCCACAGAGGAGTAAATGCCGAAGCATGCAGTGCCCATATCAGACACTCCGAGCAGATGGATTTCTCTACAGTGACTCACAGTGGACAAAAAACTGGAGCTCTGATGAAAGTTGATCATCGCATCCCTGATTTTTTTTGGTGAGCCCGGCATTTTCTGTGGCGGCCGAGTTGGACTGCATGTCCCACAGGTCTGTAACCACAGAAACCACAGGACTCTGGACCGGGTCACTTGACTGCGATGATGTTCTCTTTCACGGCGGAACATTATGTCCCAGTCCCTTCAGCACTGTGAAATATGCCGTCACCAACCCCAACCCCCCCCCCCCCCAAAAAAAAAAAAACACAAAATGTAAAAAAAAAAAAAAAAAAACATTTTCTATTCGTTTTTGGCAGGCTGTGAGCCGTGAGTTGTGCATAAGTCCATGCTGCTCAACAGACATACTCTGTACAGCAGTCTACAGAGGCTCTCAATTCGCAGAGGAAAGCATAACAGAATGGATTGGCTTTTTTGTTGAAGGGCTTCAGCTGCTGTTTGAGTATATCCCACCCCCCCCCCCCCACATGTGCCACAGAGGGGGGGGGCTTGGGAGGGGTACTCTGGGGGACCCCCAGAGGGGTGTGCTATAATCTCTCCGCTATAATTACTGTCCCCTGTGTCCCTTCTCCCTTATCTCAGTCACACAGATTCCCCTTCTCAGCCCGTCTTCTGCCGCTTGAATTTCCCTTTGATTTGGCTCCCCTCAGTTCAGCCTGGGGGGAGATTGTGCCAGAGATGCTTCATTCATATCCGAGTCCCCCGAGTGAGCGTGTCCCCCTAGTGAGCGTGTCCCCCTAGTGAGCGAGTCCCCCGGGTGAGCGAGTCCCCCGGGTGAGCGAGTCCCCCGGGTGAGCGAGTCCCCCGGGTGAGCGAGTCCCCCGGGTGAGCGAGTCCCCCTAGTGAGCGAGTCCCCCGGGTGAGCGAGTCCCTGCGTGAGCGAGTCCCTGCGTGAGCGAGTCCCTGGGTGAGCGAGTCCCTGGGTGAGCGAGTCCCTGGGTGAGCGAGTCCCTGCGTGAGGGAGTCCCTGCGTGAGGGAGTCCCTGGGTGAGCGAGTCCCCCTAGTGAGCGAGTCCCTGGGTGAGCGAGTCCCCCGGGTGAGGGAGTCCCCCGGGTGAGCGAGTCCCCCGGGTGAGCGAGTCCCCCTAGTGAGCGAGTCCCCCGGGTGAGCGAGTCCCCCGGGTGAGCGAGTCCCTGAGTGAGCGAGTCCCTGAGTGAGCGAGTCCCTGCGTGAGCGAGTCCCCCTAGTGAGCGAGTCCCTGGGTGAGGGAGTCCCTGGGTGAGGGAGTCCCTGGGTGAGCGAGTCCCTGCGTGAGGGAGTCCCTGGGTGAGCGAGTCCCCCTAGTGAGCGAGTCCCCCGGGTGAGGGAGTCCCTGGGTGAGCGAGTCCCCCGGGTGAGGGAGTCCCTGCGTGAGCGAGTCCCCCATGTGAGAGAGTCCCCCGGGTGAGAGAGTCCCCCGGGTGAGAGAGTCCCCCGGGTGAGAGAGTCCCCCGGGTGAGAGAGTCCCCCGGGTGAGCGAGTCCCTGAGTGAGCGAGTCCCCCTAGTGAGCGACTCCCTGGGTGAGGGAGTCCCTGGGTGAGCGAGTCCCCCTAGTGAGCGAGTCCCTGGGTGAGGGAGTCCCTGGGTGAGCGAGTCCCTGGGTGAGCGAGTCCCTGGGTGAGCGAGTCCCTGAGTGAGCGAGTCCCTGAGTGAGCGAGTCCCCCGGGTGAGCGAGTCCCTGAGTGAGCGAGTCCCCCTAGTGAGCGACTCCCTGGGTGAGGGAGTCCCTGGGTGAGCGAGTCCCTCTAGTAAGGGAGTCCCTGGGTGAGGGAGTCCCTGGGTGAGCGAGTCCCTGGGTGAGCGAGTCCCCCTAGTGAGCGAGTCCCTGGGTGAGCGAGTCCCTGGGTGAGCGAGTCCCTGGGTGAGCGAGTCCCCCTAGTGAGCGAGTCCCCCTAGTGAGCGAGTCCCTGGGTGAGCGAGTCCCTGGGTGAGCGAGTCCCTGGGTGAGCGAGTCCCTGAGTGAGCGAGTGCCTGAGTGAGCGAGTCCCTGAGTCAATCCCTGCTCCTCTTCTCTGTTTCAGATGTGCGGCTGCTGCTTAACAATGACAGTCTCCTGAGGGAGGGAGCTGCTCAGTAAGTCACACTCACACACACACAGCCTTTGAGCTTACACACACACACGCACACACATACTCACACCCTTTGAGCTTACACACACACACTCATTCACACACACACACACACACACACACAGCCTTTGAGCTTCCTCTTCACTCTGTGCTTCAGCAGTGCACATGTTTCATATTTCTTATTATTTGTAATAAATTTGTGCTGTAATTTACCATTCATTAAAGGAAATGGAATAACCAACAAAAAAAAATTAAAACCAGAAGTAACTTTTTTCAGTGTGCTTTGAGCATCATGCTACCAAGCTGAATCCATGGACTCACAGTTAAAGTCACCGAATAATGGCCAATTGATTATTCTGACAGCAAATTCATTCATGCAGGCGTCGTAAACTCCTGTCTTAGGCTGGCTTTTGTCCCATTTTTGTAGCTTCCTTTCAGCCAGCAGCCAGTTTAAGCCAGGGGACAGGTGTATGCTCTCTTCACCCAGCTAGTTAGCTTCATTCATAATGCAGTAACAGTTCAATTATCATGTTTTCATTAAAAAGAGATCCTAAAATCCAATCATTAACTTTTTTTTTTTTCTTCATTTCTTAGTGCATTTGCACAATACAATTTGGACCAGTTTACTCCAGTAAAAATCGATGGGTACGAAGATCAGGTGAGTTTTACAGACGTTTAATCACTGTGATTTGAATAATGTTTCCCAAGTAAGCTGAAGATGGGACTGCTCTTAGATATGTCAAAATGTGAGACTCTGCCAGATTGTTAGTCTTTCAGCGTTTTTATGATGCATATTTGAATGAATTAACAAATCATAAAAATTCAACTATTAAAAGAGAATTACTGTGCTGGAATGATGAATTTGTAGTATTGATGAAATGCCCTTATGAGCATTGAATGAGATGGGAGATGAGAGCAGCAATGAAAAGATATATTTGCCAAGGACGGCTGTTAGTGCTGACCCTCCTGCCTGCCAACATCAGGTCTTAATCACGGAACATGGCGATCTGGGCAGCGGCAGAGTTCTGGACCCCAAAAACAAGATCTCCTTCAAGTTTGACCACCTGCGGAAGGAGGCGAGCGACCCGCGGCCCTGCGATGGCAACAGCACCATGGAGGGCTGGAGGAGCGCGGTGGACATGGCTGTGCGGGGCTACGTTAAAGAGCACTACCCCAATGGAGTCTGCACTGTGAGTGCCCCACACACACACGCACACGCACACGCTACCCCAATGGAGTCTGCACTGTGAGTGCCCCACACAGACATGCACTACCCCAATGGAGTCTGCACTGTGAGTGCCCCACACACACACGCACACGCTACCCCAATGGAGTCTGCACTGTGAGTGCCCCACACACACACACAGACACGCGCTACCCCAATGGAGTCTGCACTGTGAGTGCCCCACACACACACACACACACACAGACACGCGCTACCCCAATGGAGTCTGCGCTGTGAGTGCCCCACACACACACACACACACAGACACGCGCTACCCCAATGGAGTCTGCACTGTGAGTGCCCCACACACACACACACACACGCACACGCTACCCCAATGGAGTCTGCACTGTGAGTGCCCCACACACACACAGACACGCGCTACCCCAATGGAGTCTGCACTGTGAGTGCCCCACACACACACACACACACACACACACACAGACACGCGCTACCCTAATGGAGTCTGCACTGTGAGTGCCCCACACACACACACACACACACACACACAGACACGCGCTACCCCAATGGAGTCTGCACTGTGAGTGCCCCACACACACACACACACACACACAGACACGCACTACCCCAATGGAGTCTGCACTGTGAGTGCCCCACACACACACACACACACACACACACACACACACGCACTACCCCAATGGAGTCTGCACTGTGAGTGCCCCACACACACACACACACACATGCACACGCTACCCCAATGGAGTCTGCACTGTGAGCACCTACCCACGCCTTCCCAGCAGCCCCTGCAGCTGCGCTGAAAATGCAATCTTCTTGGATTAGCATATATGGGCTGCTAAAGCTCATCTATTGTCCTGAAAAATAAGTTCTGCTTCATTGTCAGCTGCAGCTATTTTTTTCTGTTGCTTTATTAGGTGAAGCTACACAGTTATGAATGGTGATTGAGGATGAGGACAGTGCTCCATAACCCAAAGCTGAATGTAATGGGGTCCTGTATTTATGCATGACCTTTTTTTGCTTACTTTCTAGATTTATGCTAAAACTATTGACGGGCATCAAACCATCATTGTGTGCATCGAGTGCCATCAGTTTCAACCAAAAAACTTCTGGTACGTACAGCTGAAACCAGGTACAGTACAGAACGTGGGTGTCATGGTACAGTACAGAACATACAATATACATGTTGCATTACATGCTTCCTTCGGGCTGAGTAAAACATATTGTAGCATTAAACATATTATTCTGTTTATTCATTTAACCAACTACAAACATGTACCTAAAGCACTTATGTGACCTTAAACAAAAATAGTACATTTTAGCTTGCTAGGCTGGTTTTATTAATTGGATGATCAGAAGCAATAGAGTAAGTATAAAATAGGTAAAAGATTTCAGGTGTAACAGGAATGGTCTGGGGTGATATCACTAGGTCAGAATGGCAGGAGTCCTGTTAAAATGTGTGGTTTTTCAGTGTGGCCTCTGCCATGACAGTGAGAGTTTTAAAACACAGAGTGTCAAGACTGACAGAAATGCCTTCAACTTTTCTGGAAGAGGTCTATAAAATGAATGTTCCGGAAGAGGAAGTTGCATTTTCCCCAGCCATTGTAATTGAAATGTCGCCCATGTTCTCTTTTTCTGCTCAAAGGAATGGCCGCTGGAGGTCAGAATGGAAGTTCACCATCAGCCAGTCTTCCACTCAGGTGGCTGGAATCATGAAGATCCAGGTATGGAATGCTATTGGACAGGAGATGCCCTCCCTGTGCAGCAGTGGATTATGGGTAGTGAATGCTTTGCGGGGCTTTGGAGATTGTGGCGGTGAATGGTCCCGTGAGGAGCTCAGCTCTGACTGTAATGTAATTAACAGCTCAAAGTAAGACCTGCGATCGGCTCAATCACTTTCACCGTGAGCGGCTCAGAGTGCCTCTCAGTGATCTCTCACGATGATCCCTGCACACTTAGCACAGAGGTGGGTGGCTGGTCTGAGATCAGGCTGACTGACCAGTGCAAATGCAAACCTGGCCATTCAGGTTAAGTGTTTTCCCACGGATTGGTTTAGCTGTTTACAGAGCTGAATATCAGGGCACATGCGGGTCTGGGGTATTTGTCCTCACTCTGAATGTGGATGTGATTTATTAAATTGAACATGCATGTTTTTTTCCACACTTCACTGTTTCCATGTGGCTTTGCTCAGTTGGAGCGCATTATTCGTTTAGTGATTTTAATTGACCTCAGCAGAGCCGCTGGCTCTATACAGCTTAACACGCCACAATGCCTGCATTATGGCTGCCATAAAGAGGTTTTAGAGGGTTGCACGAATTTGTGAGGTCAGTGAGTTATGAACCCCAGAAAAAAAAAATATTTTAAACCAACAGCTGCAGAGTGTGGGTGCTGGTTTTTGGAAATGTGCCCATGAAAAATGTGATTTCTGTCTGGATGAAACGGCGGGTGGTGAAGGTGTTCTGTTTGTGGTGGCAGGTTCACTACTATGAAGATGGAAACGTGCAGCTGGTGAGCCACAAGGAGGTGCAGGAGACCATGGCTTTATCTGTGAGTGTTACTCCCCTATAGCTGTTAACACTGCCCACTGTTTGAGTGTACTTGATGTAGTTGATCCAGTAAGCATTTCATGGTCAGTTTATCAAGTCTTGCTCTGTCGAGTTACTTGCAGACCGCTGCAGGGTTGTGGGCAGCATGTTTTGTAACCCCAGAGTTACAGATTGAGATGTCAGGAAGGGCACGCCTGTTATACCCTTGAGTGAGGTGGTTCACCTGAATTGCTTTACTAAATATCCAGCTGTATTAATGGATTGTGTGTGAGTCGCTTTGGATAAGAAAATCTGCTAAAAGTCTTAAAAGCAAATGTAAATATTGGTGGGCATGCTAAATGCTAATGATGCCATGTTTAAACTGCTGCTCCCTTTTCCCCACAGGGGGCTCTCTAAGTTAATTTTAGTTTATTTTCTCTGAGACTTTTTTTTTTTTTTTTTTTTTTTTAAATGAAAGGCTGTCAATCAGTACGGTGGTGCACAGTTTGCTTTGTGCAGTGCATTTTGGGTGCTGTGTAGATAGTGTAGTGTTCAGAGCACAACCTGAAAATTGTTGTTGTTTGTGTGTTTTTTTCTGGTCATGTGCTGTTTGGGTCAACAGTGAGACTTAACATATATCAGAACCAGCTCAGATATAACAGGCAGGGATTACTTAGGGCTGATATTTCACCTGTATTTCCTTGTGTTTCCTGCATTAGAATGAAGCGCAGACAGCAAAGGAATTCGTTAAAATCATGGAGGCAGCAGAGAACGACTACCAGGTATATTTCACATATGAAAACTCCATTTGAAAGGTTTCCCTTCACTGTCTTCAAGTCGATGAGCTGCCTTAAAATGCAGCATTAGAGGTTAAAGATGTTTGTTTACACTTGATGGCAAAACACGAAATGGAAGAGTTCATTCTGATGAACCTTGCGGATTTACTGTGCTGATTCTGAGTTAACTGTTAATAACTTAATATTTTAGAATGGCTACTGATTGTTATTTAGTGGAGTATCTTCCTTTCACCAGAGGCTGAGTGAGGGTGTCCACTAACAGGCTAGCTAAATTCATTTCCCTGCATCAGCACAGAGGAATTCAGGTGCCTTTTCCTGTGCTTTCCCTCTGCAGACCGCCATTAATGAAAACTACCAGACCATGTCAGACACCACATTCAAAGCCTTACGCCGCCAGCTCCCTGTGACCCGCACCAAAATCGACTGGAACAAGATCCTCAGCTACAAGATCGGGAAGGAGATGCAGAACGCCTAGGACCCCAACCCCCCACTCTGCATGTGACTGGGTTCCCTGTTTTGTTCCTGTGCAGATGACACCAGTTAAAGGGGTTCAGTCTCACAACTTTAAAACATCCCGTGCACATACGACGCCTGCTTTTATTTAAACATTTTATACAGATGCCATTAAAACCTCACTGTAACTTTGTTCTTGGGAGTATACATTGCTTGTGCACAACCTCTTTTGGGAAAAGGGTGGCTGTAATTTTAGGTACACGCCCCCACGCCCCCCACCCTGGCGCCCCCACCCCCCATATTCAGGACTTCAGTATTTTATGGTCTGTTAGGAAGAAACAAATCCAGACCTCTGAAATAATAAGATGCATTATTTTGAAGAACCCCCTGTCTAAATTGTAGTTTAGGACTTACTACTTCAAAAGAAGAAGAAAAAAAAGAAATTATTAGAGGAAATTTATTGTTGCAATGAGAGGATTTGGGTCTGTTTATATTTCTGTGTCATCTTCTGCGCAAGCAGGCTCCCTAATTTGCCAACATATTAACTTCCCTCTCATCATATTCTCCATCGTGTTTCCTTTGAGCGAATTCCCACGCAAACAGCACTGTGACGTGGCATGAACATACAAGCCTGCCAAGGGTAGATGAATTCAGTAATGCCAGGCGTAATTAACAAAACGTCCTTAACTGCTTCAAACAAAAATGTATTGTTACTTATTGTGCATAACGACTTAAAATGTTTGTGTTACATGCCCCCAAGTTCTTATTTTTATTAAAAAAAACAGACATTACTGTATTATAACGAGACGCATTGTAATATATACCTGTATTAAAAATCTTGTCTGTCGGTTTCGTGATTTATTTCCTATTGGAATGAACTGTAATACAATCTTAATTATGTTGCATTAAAATGACAGATTTTCTATTGAACTGAGTAGTAAACGTCTCCATTTATACTTTTTTGAGGGGTTTTTCACATGCAGACGGTAAGAACTTGACTTTGGGTCTACTGTTTCATTATATCCATTAGCATAACGAGGCTGATTTAGGCTAGTTGATTTCTTCAAATATAACACATTTTTTAAAAATGTGTAGCAAATACGTTATTCATATCAATAAGCTATATAATACTTGTCATCGATTGATATGCAACGGGTCTGGATACTCTGTCAGCCTTGTTGAGAAAATGAACCAAAAATCTATCGTGGTTTGTCAAATATTTTTCAAATGGGCACTGAACATTTCACTGTCTTGAAATATGGATCTTTGCTGAGACTACAGCTGGTAGTTTCCCTTTTTGTAAACGGAACCTTGCTATCTTGGGGCAATGGGAGGCATTTCGAAATGACCTCCTCTTTTGGAGGCGCACTCCGCGCTGGTGGACTGAGGGGCAGAAGCAGCGCGCGTGTGAGTGACATGAGTGTAATGCGCAGCGCGTGCTAGGGGCAGCAGAGAGCTCGCGCAGTGTCATGGCTGAAAAGCAGGCAGGCTTTAGGAACCCAGTGAAGTCGTGCATCGTCTGGTCGTGGAGCTACTTCTAGACTGCTTGTTTCCTTGTAATGTTGTTTGTGGTTTACATTCTACGCGTGCCATTTAAATTAAATGAAAATCTGACTGCAGGTAAGGACCAGGTAACTGTAAACGCACCCTGTAGCGTCTAACTTTCCTGCTAACGTGTTAGCTGGCTAGGTTGCTACTTCAGACACGTCTACAATTCGAGCGTTCGGAGTTTACCAGACTTTGATCAGCTATTTCTATATTCAGCCAAATTACAGTTTGAAAGAATTGATTCAGATATCAACGCGAATAAATACAAATTATTCATTTTGTGTTTGCTACGTAGCTCTTCAAGTTAACGTTGCTGTCCTAATTCTTTTTAACAGTTTCAAAATTGTGGTTGGGTTGCAGCTCTGAAAAGTGTCTGGGTCCTAAGGTCTGAAATGTTGATTTAGTGGCAGTGTGCCAGTGCACTATACTGGCTATCTTCGTCAATTGATTGACATTTCACTTTCCCCTTAACTGTTTCCAATACTGTTTTGTACTAGCATTTTGGTAGATGAAATATATATTTACAGGCGTGGGTGAGCTGCCGTATTGGAACTGTTCTCTGTGCACGCATGATCTGGGTTACTTAATATAGCCTAAATAAGGCGTTGCGCGTTCTCAGTTTCATCTGCACCTGTCTGGACAGGTGAGTGTGTACTGTTGTCCAATTGCCATGTTGAGGGTAACATGCCACACTGCTGGGAAACAGGTTAACTTAGTACAGCAGCGCTTGGTGTCACACCCACTTCACCAAAGCGCCTGAGTCGTTATTGTCACTGAGATCTGTAGTTGTGGGACAAGTCTGAGTTTGACCCAACCCAAGGGTGGTATATGTCCGTTTCGGGCATTATTCTGTGTGTGCCAGTGCAAGGAATTGGGTGCTCTTTAGTATCTCTTTTCTTATTTTAAAAAGAAAAGGCAGATGTCATAAACATAGAATATCTTGACTATTAGTTAAGAAAATTGTTTCAAACAATTCATTAGTATGCTTGTTTGATTAATTTTGTCATTGGCCTTTACATGAATGACAGTGGGGGAAAAAACATGGGGTCATTTGGTACCAGTTATAAACTTTTTGTTTCTCTCATTCAAAATGAAAAACACCACAAATAACTACATATTGAAAGCCTCCAGCCTGTTTATATTTTATAAGAAAATTCTCCTCTCGAATCATAAATTCACATTAACCTTTTCAAAAGGCCACCTGTCTGACTGTGCTGGTTTCTTGCCTTTCTCTTTCTTCTTTAGAAATTTACACATGAATTTGCAGTGAGGTAGAAGTGAGCCGTGTGCCACCCCGCCCTTGTAGCCAGGCAGCCCTGCCGCTCTCCCTTACCTGTTCAGGTCTGTGCTGCAGAGCATAGTGCAGTACATCTGGTACATCAGCGTTGTGAGCTGCCAGGCAGCTGTGCCATGTGAATAGGACTGGGTGGCGAACCATCGTGAGCCTTATGTTGTCAGCACCCTGCAGGTATCCGCTGAAACCTCCCTCCCTCTTCAGTGTGTGCCCAGGCTCATTTCACGCCTGGCTCAGATACTTCATCTGAAACACTTAAATGCCTTTGACAACAAAAAAAAAACCATGCGGATAACTTCACTGTCTTAAAGAAAACTAGATGCAATCAGCAGTGCTACTTACGGCATGCATTTCTGCTGGAAATGATCAGAGATCTGCAGTGGGGCTGTCACACTCTGCCGGAACCTAAAGAGTTAAAATACTCATCCATTTGTCTTTGGTCAGCCTCAGTCTGCAGCTTTGACTAAGACCTTTTTGGGCTGCACTAATAGCTACTCTGTAATTATGATTCATGTTAAAGCTCATTTGTATTTTAATAGAAAGAGATTGTTCCGCATTCAGACAGCTGCATGCCGTTGGTGCATATTGGGTTAATATTGTTTTGTGTGGATGCCCGAAAAGCAGCCTCTACGTGGAGCAAAGCTGATAAATGCAAGTATTGAAAAGAGAAGGCTGAAGAGGTGGGGTTTACTCTGTAGATTTATGTAAAACCTTGAGATGCTGCTGTGTGTGAATGCTCAAGTCCAGCCCAGCATTTGGTAAAATACAATACTGAATAAGAGACTTTGCATTGGGAATAGAACTAATTTAGAAAGCTGGGTCAATTTGGAAATTTGGAATTTGGAAAGCTGAGTCAAGTCTTTGAAACAAAGAGAAGTCTGAATACATATGTACTGCACCAGCACGGTTAACGTTTAGTATGTTTCACTGATGCACTCTGTATTTCCCTCTCATTTGAATAGCATGTTGTTTTTGAGTCAGACCTTGTGCTGTTTCTGGATAACTGTGTGGTGCAAAGACGGTGAGTTCAGAAGCTCCAGCCCACTCCAGGAAGTGCAAAGTGGATTGTAATTAGAGGGAGACACACACTCTCACACACACACACATACACACAGTTGAGAAGTATTGCTGGTAGGGTTTATAAAGCTCCACATAAAGTGTCAGTCTTGTTCCTTGGTCTTAAACCCGTTGGTTGTGCTGTCAGCTTTTCCCCAGCTCTCTCAGGATTCATTTTTTTTTTTTTTTTTTTTTTTAAACCTGCTCCTCCTTCCCATCTGAAACTCTGACATTAGCCTGATGGCTAGCTGTGTTGGGAGTGCAGAATGCTAATCCACCCCACACACTGGCCTAATACGCTGCCATGGGTTTTCCTCAGCTGTGGTTTGGGTTTTACAGTTTAAGGGCAGGCCAGACTAAATTGCTATTTGTCCATGTAAGGTCAGAATGCATATTTATATCATTGGCCAAGTTGACATTTTCAGGGTTATTTTGGTTCTGTCTGCGCTGCTGGCATTCTGCTGGAGAAAGCGCTCTGTCTATGCCCAGCAGGCCTGACAGAGATGGCGTGTTCAGAACCACTCTCACCGCATCACCTGGACAGCCACTCAAAGAGCGTTTCCGTCTCAGTGACCTCTCTGCCATTTCTGTGTCACTCAGATCGCTGCGATCTCCACCGGCCTCCCAGTCATGTGTCTGGCTGCTGGAAGGACCCTGTGAGGGACCGATGACACAAACATGAACTTTTTAGGGAAAGCATCAACATTTCCTTCAGACCAACTGAGGAAAAGATGTTCTCTCTGATAAATGGAAGACTTTCTCTCTTCTTTCACCTCCCTCTCTTTTTTTTTTTACTTGCACTCTCTCAGTTTCTACTGCTTCCTGACATTTGCCCTGAGACCTTCCCTCTCAGCCGGGTCATTACTCTGCGGACCATACCGTTAATGAAACTGATCCCCCTGCTGTGCTGTACATAGGCCGAAGTATTAGCCTTGGTTCACAGTGAGCACAGAACATTTTAAACCAGATGTTGGTCTGTTGTGTGGCCATTTGTTTACACTGATTCCATTATAATCTCCCAGTTATGTAGACCACTTCATCCTTACAGTGACTGTATTGTGACTTTCGGGCTTTATCAGGTGTGACCCATCACGGACTCTGCTTTAAACCTCACATACGCCTGACCTGCCTGTTTCTGATGGGACTGACACATGCTCATCAATCACTGATTCTGTTTTTGTTCTGTAGGGGGCAGTTTTGTTTTCCGAGGACACTAGAGGAAGACTAGGTCTGCCCCTCTCTCCTGCTCTGCTCAAATCCCAACAGGTAGGCTCCTCCCCGTGCTCTCTATTTACTGATCATTGTCATTACCATGATTACATCTCTGTGACTTGGGGTCATGTTTGTAACGCACACATCAAGGGTGCCTTCATCAGTGCCACGGCTTCTCTCTTCTGAGTAAGCTGGCCTGATGTGTCCCATATTGTAATTAGAGCTTTGTCCCAGTAGTAGTTGAACTGGCATGTCTTCACCACTCCTCCAAACTGACCTTCATCAGGGCCCACTTGGATGTGCAGGCGTTTTTGGCTTTGTTGTTTTCGCTCTCTTGCTGAGTCTGGCCCCCAGAGAGGGGTCTTTATTTAGAAGGTGCGTGACGGCACAGCAGAAACCTGAGCTGAGGGTGCTGACCCCTGTGCACTAAAACCTCTGCTGCGCTCCCTGCAGCTCAGCATGTGCACCCTTTAAATGTTTCCTCCCTGCCATGCGTACCCTTTAAATGTGTCCCCCCTCCATGTGCACCCTTTAAATGTTTCCTCCCTGCCATGCGTACCCTTTAAATTTGTCCCCCCTCCATGTGCACCCTTTAAATGTATCCCACTGTCATGTGCACCCTGTAAATGTGTCCCCCTGCCATGTGCACCCTTTAAATGTGTCCCACTGTCATGTGCACCCTTTAAATGTGCCCCCCCCCACCATGTGCACCCATGCCCTCCAAAACTTTGTTTCTTCTTTTTTTATTTATTGCTGTCCATCTGTCTCACCTGACAGAGAAAACGTTCCAGGTGGAGAATGTGCTTACACTGCATTGCCATCATTTAGCTGGTGCTTTTATCCAGAGCAATAAATTACAGGCGTGATCATGCCGCCTGGACTGGTGTGTCAGGGGTCCGGCTGAGGTCACAGGTGGTGTGCGGCCGGTGGGAGGAGCTTGACATGCTGATTTCCATGGCAACAGCCTGTGAGATATCGGCATGAGCCCATACAGAGGCCTGACTGGGCAGCTGTGGTTCCTATATTTCTCCTGGGACATCACCATAGTGACCTGAAGATGTCTAATCTGTTCATTGCAGTGGAGGAGACTTTTCTTCTCTTTGTTTTTGAAGTGCAATTCTGCTTTTACACCAGCAGATGGCAGCAGGCATGGTGACATGTTGTCTGACCCAGTTTACATTTGAGCAGCGTTTGAGCAGTGATCTCATGTAGGTATAGCCAGACCTTGCGCTGTTCCCCTTTGTCCGTAGCCTGTTCATCTTTTTTGCAATGAAAGCAAAATGGCTGACTATCAAAGGGCCGCTAAAGCATGAGCCAATCACCCGCCATCGTCTGTCAGGATTGCCTCGCCACGCCCCCGTAGCAGTCAGGATTGCCGGACATGTCTGTGCGCAGATGCCTAAAAGACCATAGATCCCACTGCCTACTGTGAGCCAGCCTAGGACACCCTGTAAAATAAAGCCTAAATCTAACACAACAAAGACAGAGAGAAGAAAACTCACACCCAGACCTGGCAAAGTGCCAGTGGATTCTGACTGCTTGTTAGAAATGAAAACAAGTCTTTGGAAATTGTCAATATTGTTTCTGTTGATACAGAAACTCCCTGTGAATTGATGGGTAATGATGAAATGCTATGAAAACTGCAGAACCAGCTAACCGATAAATGTGCGTTGGCCTTGTAAAGGTTGCACACAAAGAGCGTCACTCCATCATTCAGCCATAGAGAAAGCTGTTGTGGATATACTGGAAAACAAACTAAATGTCCAGAGACTGAATGTTCTGGTGTTCCGAAGTACAGTAGTAATTAGTAATTGGAAAATGGCGATGCAATTGAATGCATGTATAAAGTAAGTGATTATGGTAGAAGACAACCAATACAAACACAAACACTCCACTGCAGCAAAATAAGATAAAATAATTTGATGAACAAGAAAAAGATGCTCTGAAGTTGGAAAAAAAAAAATGAAATAAAACATAAGAATCACGATGCATTCTGGGCATTGTATGTGGCACCTGAGTCGTGCAGTTTAATTGGGTCTTGGGTTAAGGGCTGTATTGTAAAAACCAACCGTAATCTCATCATATTTCTAGCCAATATAATGTACCTATTTGCTGCTTGCTTTTAATCCACAAAAGACTCAGGGATGTTACTGTTTTTTTACTTGCCCCATAATGGTGATTGTTTGGGATGCTGAAGCTCATTGTGACTGGAGTCTCTCTTATCCCCCCCCCCCCCCCCCCCCCTGTCTTTAAAGCAGGATCTTTAAGGGAATTCTACAGTATTGATTTTTCCTGCATTGATTTTACACTCACCCACAGTGGTGTTTGTTTAAGTCAGAGGATTTTTTTAATGCATATTGTCATTATTTGGTGAGATGTACTGTCTCCAAAATCTCCAGCGTCATCCATATTGTGACGTTATGACATCATTAATGGAAATATGCAGGTAGCCCTGCCCGATATGAATAGAATGCAACATTCATCCAAATAAAGGTTAGAATACTGCTCATGCATAGATCAGTTTGTAAAGTATCGTAGGCGACACCATTACAGTTGCATCGCGGTTAAACTGGTGGTGCTGTGTGTTGTGGACGATCAGGGCTCTGTACATGACACACACGGTGTACTGCTGTTCCAGGAAAGGGCTGGACATGGGACCTGGCCTGGGGAAGTGTAAAGCTGTAATCTGTGGAAATGGGACTGGATCTGGCTCTGAAATTTTGACAGCTTGGGGGCTGCAGCTGTCTAATCCAGTAAAGGATTTGGACAAAGAAAGTGAAATATATTTTCATAACCTCAGATTTTTTAGAAAAGATGTAAAAAAACCTTGTGGGCCTACTTGTCTTTGGTTTGTTTTCTTGGCATGTTTGGCAGGGTGAAAATGCAAACATTTTCATGCCAGTTAAGCATGGTGTTCTGTTTGGCAATAGGCTACAGTTTTTGTTTTGGGTGAAAAAAACGGCCCCAGCATCCTTTGCATGAGTATGGATCATTCCCATTGGACGCTTCTCTGTACATTCACTCAGCCCATTTGCCCATGTGTGCACCCCACCCTTTCTGAGCTCGCTATTGGCTGTCAGAGGTGTGCATGCTCCACTGTCTCCATGCCACTGAGTCGTAACCTTAATTCATGTGTAAATGAAATAGATTTTTATTGTATACATGCCCTTAATTACAACCTTCCAGCGTAATCTTTTCAGTTATATGTGTGTGCTCTGTAAACAGCTTTTGGTCAGACTGTTGTTCATTGAAGAGTCATTTTAATGCTTCGTCCATTTCCTCTTTATACATAGGAAGCACCCATTTTCTGCTTATTTTCAGTTGCTTAGCAACCCCGAGGAGACGCTGGCCTTGGTGGTAATTGTCCTCATCAAAGTGAAACTGTCTCAAATAAGTAGCTTGTTCCCAAATTTGCATCGGTACACAGTAGTGTGTGTATGTGTACGTGTGTGTGTACGCGGGCACATGTGTACACGTGTGTGTGTGTGTGTGTGTGTGCGTGCACGAGTTTGTGTATGCGTGCATTTGTGCGTGCATGTGTGTGTGTTAAATTGACTGCTTTTCATAACCTAATCTCATTGGCTCTGCTCGGGGGACAGCTAGAACTGCCCTCAGTGTCATACATTGCCAAATTAAAGGTATTTATTTGCCCATTGTGTGTATTCCTGTTGTGTCATTTTGCTCCACTGTTCTCTTTATGGCCTCCACGTTAGAATAGACAAACTGAATTAGTGTGCATCCTGAAGGTGGAGTCACACTGCCTCAGTGTTCGCATCTCAATGTTGCCATTAGAGAATAGAGATTAGAGCCACAATGGACGTCTGTCACACCTGGCCTAATTCCTTCTCCTGCTGTTTCACTCTGCCCCAAGTGTAATTAATGTGGCTCTCAGGCAACTGCGGGAGATGAGTGGGAGGGGGGAGCGGTGAAGCCCCAGTGCTGAGGACAAAAGCACCGGAGCCATGTGCGGCTGGGACAAAGAACTGAGCTGGCCCTGCTCCTTCTCATCCAAACAACTGGCCTCCACTTTCAGCACTTTGCAATAAGCATTACCGTACTGCTGTTTATTTTTGCCATTTTTCCTGCTTGCTACTCGGCCTATCCTTTTAGCTTACATTCTGTGTGTTTCAATCTGCTGGATTCTTTTGCTGATAATTTTGTCTAAGTAAGTCGCAGACAAAATAAGATGATGGCTGAATTAATGTGAAGTGATTATTTTGAGTAATGGAGGTGAATTACATTGGTCTCTAATTCTCTCTCTAATTGTTTATTCAGTTTTGCATGACTGTATTTTGAACCTATTGAAACCAGTTAATGAATGAGTTGTGAATGGTCCTGATGGGCATAAATGCTTTCAGGGCGGTGTACGCTGTGGGTGGTGATTATTGTTAGTCCAGGTGTAGTCGTAAGCTGTCCCCAGCACAGTTCATATTCATTTCAATTTGCAGCGGGGCCTCCAGACATGCTGGCCTGGTGGGGGATGGGCAGTGTGTGCAGCTGTGTGTATGCATGTGTGTGTGTGCGTGTGTGTGCGCCCGAGTGTGTGCCTGTGCGCCCGTGTGTGTGCCCGTGTGTGTGCATGTGCCAGCGTGTGTGCATGTGTGCCCGTGTGCCTGCCTGCATGTGTGTGCATGTGCGCGTGTGTGTGTGCGTGTTAATGTGTACGTGCATGTGTATGTGTAATGTATGCAGGCACATGTGTGCTTTAGCCTGTGTGACCGCATGAGTGCTTTTTTGGCCACATTAGAAACCCCCCTTTGAATGGCCTGTTCCCACTCCACCTCCATGCCCCCCCCCCTCCCCCCCCCCCCCCCCCCCCTCCCCCCCCCCCCCCCCCCCCCCCCCCTGCTGCTGCGTAGAGCCTTTACGTCACTCACAGTTCCCATACTGTAGCCTGTGCTGCTGTGTGACTGGCCTGCCAGCGCTGGAGAACTACAGTATCTGATTACTGCATCACCAAGAGCCGCACGCTGCATCACCTAGAGAACAAGAGAGACAGAAAGGGGGGGAGAGAGAGAGAGAGAGAGAGTGCGCGACTGAGCAACCAAGAGGGAGAGAGAGAGCCACCATTTCCTGTCCTGTGGCCTGGATCGGCTCTCATACACGCTGTTCTTTGGAGGATTACAGTCATTTCTTGTGTCCGGCGTTTCTCTTGCTGCAGTGGAGGGCGCGTGCAGTGTATGAGAGGGACGCTAGCGGCCGTGGGAGTGGAGCGTCTGCCGCCGCTGGCCCGGGATGTATTGTGTGCTTTAATGACCCCTGCTGTGTTACTGCCTGCTCACCATCGCCTCTCTCTTTATCCCACCCTCTCTCCCTCTCTTGCTCTCCCTCTCTCCCTCTCTCGCTCTCCCTCTCTCCCTCTCTCCACAGCGCCGGGCCCAGCCATGTTCGGCACAGAATCCTCACGTAAGTACTACCAAAAAAAAAAAAAAAACACCACCCCTCGTTTTGTTGTGGATGTAAATGTTTCTGGTCATTGTGTCTCTGTGCTGCTCTCTCTCTCTCTCTGTCTCTGTGTCTCTGTGCTGTTATTGTCTGTGTTCTCCATATGACAGCCTGCTCTCTAGGCTCTTCCATTTTGCATAAAGGATCAGTGATACAGTAGTTCCCAGTAATGCAAAAGCCAGCGCGCACATCCTTTTATTCCCCCACCGCCAGCTCTTTCACATCGCTCTCTCTGTCTCAGTCTCCTGCCTGCCCTGCTTCTGTGTGTCTGTTTGTCCTATGCTGGTTGTCATGTATTTATTTATTTATTTATTCATTTTGATATTGATATTTTTGGCATGAACAGCGTAGCAATAGCAATGGACGCCATGGTTAGCGGTGGAGACGCGTTTACAGATGTAGCTTATCGGAGCGTCTGTCGGTGATGAGGAATAAACAGGCCGAACCGAGCGCCGGATAAAGGGGGGGGGGGCATTTACATGCAGGTGCTGGATGTGCTAGCATTAGCACTGAGGAGGAGGGGGGAAAAAAACACTTTTTTTTTTTATCTCTCTCCCACGCTCAACGTGATGGTTTGAGGGGGGAAAAAAAAAACCCCTAAAAGCGGAAGGCTGTCCTGAGCTGTTACACAACTGTCATCTCTCAGACACTCACTCAATTTGACAAAACCATACCCCGCATCTGCAGAGCTGCGCAGGGCCAAGCGTTCGCTCGCACGCTCTCTCCCCCCTGCGTCCGTCTCACAGACGGCAACATTCTGCAAGTGCAATTATCTGACTGAATTTGTGCAGCTGTGCTTCCTTTCAAATGCGATGTGGATCAAAGTCAGGCCTCTGAAAGGCGGTCAGAGCAGTGGAGAACTTTGATGAAATGGAGATGCTCGGATGGGGCTCAGGCTGAATTTCTGCTCTACAGCCGGCTCTCGAGTCACCTCAGCCACATAATGACACCAGCGTGTGTTCCATTCATTGTTGCTTCTTCTTAATTATGCGCTTTGTGGAGCAGAATCATGCAGAATGAGAGTGCTGTTATGGTGCATGCTGTACTGTAAGCAGAGGGAGGGGAGCCATTTCAGTTTGCAGATTCTGTGTGCGCGCGTGCGTGTGTGTGTGCGCATGTCTGAGTGGGTGAGTGTGCGTGTGTGTGCGTGCGTGCGCGCGTGCGTGCGTGTGTGTGTGTGTCCGTGTGAGTGTGTGTGTGCGTGCGTGTGTGAGTGAATGTCAGAAACTGAAAGCCACAATGGGGTCGAGCTGTGGTTGCTTGGCTGAGCAGGTGTGCGGATAACACTCAGGTGGGTCAGTCACGAGCCAGTGACCCACCACAGAGTCGGGGTGAGCGCTGCACGTTACCTCCTCAACAAACATGATCTACGTTCAGAAGCAGCGGATTTGCAAGTGCGTTTGACAGTGCACGTTCTTTTCAGTGTTGTTGCGTTTCAATTAAGCCTGCCTCGGTGCAGGGGCTGACTCGCGCACGAATCCATGAGAGATGTGCTTTTGATCCCTCGATGACGCGATTAAGCAGAGGAAGAGACTCCTTAATTAGTCAACAATCATGCCAGCAGGCCGAGAGACAAACGATCTCGCAGTGCTCACCTATGCCAGCTGCTGTTTGTCTACATGGGCTCCAGCTCTTTTTCGGCCTTTTACTCAGAGACGCGCAGTGAAATCTCTCTGCCACAGTTTGACTGTGGCGTGTGCTATCGGCGACATTGCTGTGCTGTAGCCCTTCTAAAAGTTAGTTTTGTATTTCTGTAAAAAACACCAGTCATGTCTGCAGATGGAGGATGGGCGCACACATTCTCATCTGAAATGACGACCCCACGCAAGCTCAACCTCCCTGAGCCCGGCAGTAGAAAATTAGTTTCTGTTCTCTGTTGCTGTGATGTGTGATGTATAGGGAGGCCCTCAGGTGTAGTGTATAGGGAGGGCCTCAGGTGTGATGTATAGGGAGGGCCTCAGGTGTAATGTATAGGGAGGGCCTCAGGTGTAATGTATAGGGAGAGCCCTCAGGTGTGATGTATAGGGAGGCCCTCAGGTGTAATGTATAGGGAGGCCCTCAGGTGTAATGTATAGGGAGGGCCCTCAGGTGTAATGTATAGGGAGGCCCTCAGGTGTAATGTATAGGGAGGCCCTCAGGTGTAATGTATAGGGAGGGCCTCAGGTGTGATGTATAGGGAGGGCCCTCAGGTGTAGTGTATAGGGAGGGCCTCAGGTGTGATGTATAGGGAGGGCCTCAGGTGTGATGTATAGGGAGGGCCTCAGGTGTGATGTATAGGGAGGGCCTCAGGTGTGATGTATAGGGAGGGCCTCAGGTGTGATGTATAGGGAGGGCCTCAGGTGTGATGTATAGGGAGGCCCTCAGGTGTAATGTATAGGGAGGCCCTCAGGTGTAATGTATAGGGAGGCCCTCAGGTGTAATGTATAGGGAGGCCCTCAGGTGTGATGTATAGGGAGGGCCTCAGGTGTGATGTATAGGGAGGGCCTCAGGTGTAATGTATAGGGAGGCCCTCAGGTGTAATGTATAGGGAGGCCCTCAGGTGTAATGTATAGGGAGGGCCCTCAGGTGTAATGTAAAGGGAGGCCCTCAGGTGTAATGTATAGGGAGGCCCTCAGGTGTAATGTATAGGGAGGCCCTCAGGTGTAATGTATAGGGAGGGCCTCAGGTGTGATGTATAGGGAGGGCCTCAGGTGTAGTGTATAGGGAGGCCCTCAGGTGTAATGTATAGGGAGGGCCTCAGGTGTGATGTATAGGGAGGGCCTCAGGTGTGATGTATAGGGAGGGCCTCAGGTGTGATGTATAGGGAGGCCCTCAGGTGTGATGTATAGGGAGGCCCTCAGGTGTGATGTATAGGGAGGGCCTCAGGTGTAATGTATAGGGAGGCCCTCAGGTGTAATGTATAGGGAGGCCCTCAGGTGTAATGTATAGGGAGGCCCTCAGGTGTAATGTATAGGGAGGCCCTCAGGTGTGATGTATAGGGAGGCCCTCAGGTGTGATGTATAGGGAGGGCCTCAGGTGTGATGTATAGGGAGGGCCTCAGGTGTGATGTATAGGGAGGGCCTCATGTGTGATGTATAGGGAGGCCCTCAGGTGTAATGTATAGGGAGGCCCTCAGGTGTAATGTATAGGGAGGGCCTCAGGTGTGATGTATAGGGAGGCCCTCAGGTGTGATGTATAGGGAGGGCCTCAGGTGTGATGTATAGGGAGGGCCTCAGGTGTAATGTATAGGGAGGCCCTCAGGTGTAATGTATAGGGAGGCCCTCAGGTGTGATGTATAGGGAGGGCCTCAGGTGTGATGTATAGGGAGGCCCTCAGGTGTGATGTATAGGGAGGCCCTCAGGTGTGATGTAAAGGTTTCCTGTGTGCCCAGGCTTCTGGCCTATGGAGCTCTTGTCGACAGGATTGTAACACTGCATGCTGTGTTTGAAAGTCTCTGGCTCTTTATTTCTGTAAAAGCTGGGGTACAAACTGCGCACAGAGGGGAAAGTGTGTGGTGTTTAAATAAACGGGCCAGGCGCAGAGCTGCAGTGCTGGTGTCTGATTCTTTTGCAGAGAAAATTTGAGTGGGAAAGAAAAAGGGGGCCAAAAATCTGGCAGTCCTTATGCTTGCTGAGCCCTCTGGATGCCCAGTTTGAGTGTGCCTGTGCCTGTGCCTGTGCCTGTGCCTGTCTGTGCCTGTGCGTGTCTCACAGCGCTGCCATCGAGCACCTTTTACATGCATATCCATTAATGCTGATTTCTCAGTTTGTGAAGCTTCAAGAAAATTGAAAGGTTACTGTTGATGATTTTTTTTTTTCACCCTGAAACTTTAGTCACTAAAACGAGCGTAAGGTTTTCTCCGTTGTGTCACTGGTCACCGGTTAAAGGCATGTGTGTGCTGCGCTCAAACCCGTGTATTTGGCCATTGAAATGCAGCAGGGCAGTTTAATCCTTAGTTATTCATTGGTACAGTCTGGCCACCGGATGAGGGGTCGGTACTGCATGCCTGCATTTTCAGCTTAGTTTTTATAGCTTTTCATAATTCATTGTTCACCGTGGCAGCCCTTATAATACTTTCTCCTTGATGCCTTTCACTATTTATGACATATTTATTGATTACTTTTTATTGATTACTTTTTTATGTACTTCTCACAGTCAGCATATATATATATATATATATATATATATTTTTTTTTAACCTTTGCCTCAACCCAGTCAAATATAGCTGGTGACCGAACTGAAGTCCATTTAGTCACTGGGCAGGGCTAATCATACACCAATTGTTAAATTGGTTGAAAACCAGGTCACTTTTAGCACATTTTCCATCTTATCTTGATTCGCTGTAATTTTGAGTAAGGAACTCAGTTCAAGTTTTATGTCTTGAACACTTTTGAGTTTAATTAATCTGAGTTAAGACCAGAGGTAAAGGATTGGAACAGTACATGAGTTAATTTACTGAACTTAATGACAAAGTGTATGAGTGAGTTTCAGTCGTAGTCCCTGGTGCATGTGCTCTGTGTGGGGTTGGAGGGTGGTTGGGGTGGGGCTGATCATGTCTATTGAAAAGGAACCCATCAGGCATTTTATGTTGCTGTAAATAATGCAACTAATTTCTCCTTCCATCATTAATTATGCATGTGCATGTACTGCGGCCCTGTCAGTTTGCCAGCACTTATGATGTCATAATCAGATGCTGGCTTGCTGTGCGTGTACTGTAATCCCTGCTCTGTCCTCACTCTCCCAGTGTGTTTTATGTAATCCATTCCAGACAGCCTGTGTGCTTGTTGTAATCACTGTGTTGAAATTTCCTCCAGAAGCAGCCTGTGTGCTTGTTGTAATCACTGTGTTGAAATTTCCTCCAGAAGCAGCCTGTGTGCTTGTTGTAATCACTGTGTTGAAATTTCCTCCAGAAGCAGCCTGTGTGCTTGTTGTAATCACTGTGTTGTAATCCAAACTCAGCCTGTGACTTGTTGTTATTGCTGTGTTGTCGGTGTAATCACACTGTTGTAGTCATAGCGCACTGTATTGTAATGCGTTTTCTGTAATCAGTATGCTTGTTGCACTCACTGTGAGTGTTGTGTGATCACTGTGTTGTAATTCCAGCACGTGCTATGTGCTTGGTGTGATTGCTGTGTGTTGGGTGTTGTAATCCCAGCACACTGTGTTGTAATGTGTTTGTTTTTATCACTGTGTTTGATGTCATCACTGTATGTTTTGTGTAATCACTGTGCTGTGCTGTAATCCCAGATCATTGTGATGTAATGTGCTCGGTGTAATCCCATTATGTATGGTGTAATTGTTGTATGTTTGGGGTAATCCCGGGTGTTTAGAATAATCTCAGTGTGTTGTGTGTAATCCCTAACTCCTGTGTGGTATCTTTGTTTTTGTCATGTAATCCTTTGTAGTTTTGGTTTAATCCCTGTAAATTTGGTGTAATCCTATCTTTTCTGTAATTGTGTGTTGTTCTGACTGTGATCAGTTTCCGTGGGACTTCCAGATGCTTGGTAGAGTAAAGAGCTGGAATCTCCTACAGAATGTACGACATGTTGAGAAGACTGAGGTAGTGACATTACATGCACAGATAATCTGCTGTGAAATCAGAAATTCCCAACACCACAGTTAAAATGTAGGGAGCATGTGAATGAGAATACATCCAAAACTGCTGGCATGTATTTGTTTGCAGATGAGATTGTTCCCTTGGAAAACGTTGTTTCACTGAGAATATGGCAGTGAAGGAAGAGGTCATTTAAGATTGTTAAAAAAAGAACATGTGTTGTTTCTGATGTAGAAGGAGATGCAATGCTTGGGTCTGGCAGTTGAATTAGATCTCGTGGGTTGTAGGTGCTCTCTAACCTTAAATATGGATATATAACCTTTGTGAATGTTTAAAAGGAAAGAGGCCTAAAGCCTCATTGGACATGCCTGTGTATATCCAGCATATGCCTCTATGTTGGATTGATGCCTTGTGGTTGTTTGTTTTCAGGTCTGTTTGAGTGCTTGATAACTGGCATGTATATAATTGTGAAATTTATACATTTCAGCTTCCTTTCTGCTGGGCTGATCGTTTGTATTTTCTGTTTTATGGGATTTATATAAATTGATTTTCTTAATGGATCTGCTAAAATTTCAACAAAACATTGAGTCTGTGGCCTGAATTGACAGGGACGTTGTGTCATGATGTGTTTGCTGGAAATGGCAGTTTGATAAATTCAGAGATGCTTTCCCTGACATTAACCAGCTGTCTCTGTTTCCATGGCGACGTACCCTCCGAGCTGCAGTCAGTACAGAGCTGGGTTTCTTTGGTAACTGCTGACTAGTGCTATTTTTGTCACATGGTTTGTCAAAAGGCAGTCATGTTTTAGGTTGTGTTATCGAAAGCCCTCCGTGTATGTGAAAGCTTTCATCTCTTTATCACAAGATAAGGGTAGTGTGATTCTTTAGGTTCCCTCTGCTTTCACAGATCAGTATCTCTTGAATGCAGATCATGTATTAATTTTGAATATAGTTATTTGTCTTTCTCTCCATTTTGGAATTCATTCTGAATCCAATACACAGCCTTTGGGACTTGGGGCTGTGCAGAAATGTATTTTCTCCTCTTCTCCTCCTCTGCACTTGTGCAACAAGCTGACAAAAATATATTTTCAAGAGCATTTCCAGAACAAGTGTTGCAACATTGACAGCAACATCCAGAGAGCACGAAAGTCAAGTTTTACCACCAAAGATTTTTATTTCAAAGAAGCAGATGGATACCATGTTACAACGTGTATTCATACTGAGCTGCATTTTTATAAATAGTATAACAGTTTACAAAATAGCATATATAGATTCATATTTAAATAACAAAGTATTTTTGCCAGCTGTGACGTTCTGTCTGCAGGCGGATGTGTTTAGGAATGAGCTAGAGGCCTCTCTGCTGTGGATCCCGGCCGTCTGTGCAGAGTCTCTTTCGCACAGTCACGTGTTAAAGTCTCAGTCAAACCCCTGAGAAATTAGCCCTGTAGTGAGGTAACTATTTATAGTTCCCTCAAAGATATTTACTGTCTGACACATGTAGTATGCACTATAAATGGGTATTCTGTGTTCAGTTTGTGATGTCACAGATTGAAGAGACTACCCTTCTGCATATAGTAACACTCTTTTGCATGTAGTAATACCCTTCTGCATATAGTAACACTCTTTTGCATGTAGTAATACCCTTCTGCATATAGTAACACTCTTCTACATGTTGTAATACTTCACAGAGCATTAACTTGCTTCTGGTTCACTTGTTTTATGGTGCACTGCAAGAATAAGTAAACAAAGAATTTTTAATTAAAAACATGCGATACATGGATTTTTTTTTCGTTTTATCAAAATTAAAATCCTCTGTCAACTAATGTATCTACAAACTATGAAGACGACTGAGGTGGATGTCACATTTTGTTATCTATACATTCACAATTTTTAAGTAAAGCAGTTATTGATATTACAATTAACAAAGCAATATCTGGGCTGTGGACAGTCAGGTTTGGATTTGTGTGGGTCTGCACCTGTATTCAGTAACATCTCTGTCAGACCCTATCAGTATGCTCATTGTGTATGCTGTGAGCTAATATTCACCCTTCATTCACGTTTAATAATTTGGGCATTGCCCAAGTTGCATGGATACCGTGACTCAGGTTGGGGTGACTATACTCTGTCCTGGGGTTCAGCTGTGTGCGCCTGTCAACTAACCTCTTGATTTCGGTGGTTGATAATGTGTTCCACCACATTGTTCATTTATTTTCTAAGGGTTTTTGCAGGGTTGTCTTGTTTCCATTTGCTCTGTCATCGGACTGCATGTTTCACTAATGTTAGTTTGTTTAGTTAGCAGTCAGGTGTCCAGCTGAAAGCCGGTGGGTCTGTTCTCATTTCACCTATAAGCCTGTGATCAATTGAAATATGATCAGTTTATACAGGAATCATTTGTAATATGGAACATTGCAGAAAATGAAAGCACTAAATTGTGGTTGGCCTGAAAAGCAGCATACACAGATACACGGTGGCTGGTGCTTCGTCTCTTGTCCTGATTGAACCTGCAGGGCCTGCTTTTGTTCATAAGTGTATTTTTTGGTTTGTGAATCAAATTCATGTCGTGTTTAATCATGCTGGGGTTAACCAGTATCAGTGGGGAAACTCTGGCAGTCCGAGACCTCTCAGGTGTGCTCTTTTGGGTCTGATCGCTTGTTTTGACCCTTTAAGAGCCATAGGTAATTACAGATGCAGGTGCCTCTGCTCACGCTCTCTGAGGCAGTGACATTCTGGGGTTTCTTGCACAGCAGGTGCTAAGACAGGGCAAGAGTAGAAATGTTTCCGTCATGTTTGGCTCATTGACAGGCCGCTTCTGTGTGTCACAGTGTAAACCCAGCAAAGGCAGAGTGTGGGTTCAGAGCCAGAGACTGCAGCACAGGTGAGCAGGCACAGGTGAAAGGTCATGCCTGTGTCATAGCGGTGCTGCCGCTTCAGCTGTTCTCCTCAGGTTCCTGGTTGTCATGCAGGCTGTAAAAGTAGCAGTATGGCTAACTTTTTTTTTTTTTTAAATTGCAATGCATTTAAACTACTTTTAAAGAAGAGTTGCACGATAGCCTTGGTAAACCTCCATCAGATAAATAGCAGCAACTGCTCAGTCAGCCTGTCTTTATCGACTGTGAAATGCACAGAGATGGAGAGTTTAGAACAGGTTCTAGGAAGTGATGTCATTGTGAGGGAACAGAGCCAATAGCGGCAGTGCTTGTTAGCATGCCTGATAGAGAACAGAGCCAATAGCGGCAGTGCTTGTTAGCATTCCCGATAGAACTAAGGTGCAGCAGGGTAGCATAATGGTAAGCGAGCTGGGCTTCCAACACAGGGGTGGAAGGTTTGGAGGGGTACCTTGAGCAAGATATGTAGCCTGAATTGCATTAGTTACATATCCAGCTGTATAAAAGGATAGCTGGCCATATCATTCTGAACACTGATGTGCTGTACTTGACTAAGGCATAATTCCTGTTGCAGAGGGGCTGTCAGTGAGCTTTAATGATGCAGTCAATGGGGGTTGGGGTTTTTAGCATGTATGTATTACAGCACATAAAAGCATTCCGAGGGAGCTGGTTAGCAGCGCGCTAATCACAAACCCCACCCCCACCCCCCCCCCCCCCCCCCCCACCCCCCAAGACTAAGAAATTACGACTAAAGGGGACAGTGGCATGTGCAGGGGGTCAGTCAGTTGGGAAAGAGAGGAAATCCCAGCTGTGGGATTGTGGGATAGGGATTAAAAAGCACACTTTGCTGACTGTAATTTATTACAGAAGAGAGGATTATAGCCCAGACCACTGCAGTGTACACAAATCTTCACTACTACCAAACAGTCAGGCTGCACAGCTGATTCCACTCTCACTCCCCATCTCCCTGCCTGTCATTGTCTGGCTGTTTATGACATCACAAACCCTCCAGCGCCACCCCCATCAGAGTGCTGTCCAATCAGGTCAGAGATGAGTTGTGAGTGAAGGATTGTGGGACGAGGAGAGCTGGGTGGGCTGTGAAGGTCACTTCGCTCGCATACGGGTGATAAAATCACGGGCACAGATCGCACCGCGCAGAGCAAGCACACAGACAGGACTGACTCTGCTAACCCAGTGGTGGCCTGAGGAACTGAGGGAGGTGGTGAAAAGAGGTGTTCTCCATTCTTTAATACACACTTTCATATCTAGTAAGAGGACAGGGATCCTGAGTCAGCTGCACCGTCTGCTAGATCAGTGAAGCCAGAGGCACTCCCTTGCCATACACATGTAAAAGTCCAACCCGCCAACCTCATCCGTCAATATATTCAAATAAAGAAGCATATTAAAAGTAAAAATAAATGCAGCAGATTATTTATCGCACATTATCGTTCAAAACAGTTTATAGGAAAGACAAAACTGCAGGCTCAGTCACTGGAATGCTTTGTGATTCTACATAATCAACTTTTTTTTTTTTTTTT
The DNA here is from genome assembly GCA_019788955.1 of Albula glossodonta. Taxonomy (NCBI): domain Eukaryota; kingdom Metazoa; phylum Chordata; class Actinopteri; order Albuliformes; family Albulidae; genus Albula; species Albula glossodonta. The sequence continues at coordinate 78,332 of JAFBMS010000107.1, read as the reverse complement.
TTTTTTTTTCCAAATTTTGAAAGGGAATGCTTTGAAGCTTATCATTTATTTCATTTCAGAAAAGCCATTCAGTCTGACTGTATGGAAGGAGAGAAAGCATGGTTCCACTTAAGAAAAGAATGTCACTTGTCTCACAGGCATGTCGGAGTAAGAGTAAAGGACGTGTTGATTTCATCTGTAGATTAAACCGTTAAACGTTCTCCTTTATTCACAAGATTAAAACATCTGTGTCTGGCTGCAAGGCTAGGTCACGCCCCAGTGTCTGCAGGGTGCTTTGCCCTCTGTTCTGCAGAGAGATTATGTGAAATGTTGATTCAGTTGCCATAGTGTGATGCTGGGTCAGGTAATACTGCTCTCAGTGGAGATGATGGGATGCAACCTGAAGAGAACCTTTGATAAAATAAAAATGGCATTCCTCTTTTCACAAATCCTTTGAATGGTAATATCTCAAAACGGCACTTTTGTCCTTTAGGATTTTACAGCGAGATGGCTGTAACGTTCGCTGTGTCCTCGCTAATTGAATGTGTGAATGAGTACTGAGAATGAGCCTCAGCGTACTGCTTTCAGGACAGGGTCACATTGGGGTTGCCATGGTTACCTGCCTCTTCATGCTTTGATGGACAGGCTCCGCCCTCTCTCTCTCTGTAGCGGGACGTAATTTGATTGGTGCGTTGATGCTCTGAGGTGCTTTGATGATGCCGCAGAGATTGGCCCAATATCTGGGGCTCCAGGGTCAGAAAGCAGGCCAGACTGATGTAGCTGCACAACCCAAGACGCAGAGGGTCAAAAGGTCACGCACACCATTGGAGAGGATAAATCACAGCCTCGGTTATCGAGTGGAAATACGCCTGCTACGGCTGGCCTGATTTAATGTGTTTGTGTGTGTGTGAGCCCCCATGCTCAGACAACACACACACACAGACGTACACGCGCACACAAATGCACACACAGACACTCACACACAGATAGGCCACTTCATCAATTTAAAATGTTGAGAAGCTGTGCCAGATTTCCTCCTCGTACGGATGTGAAACTGTCAGACTCTGACAGATCTCTTTGATTAGTTTTTTTCATTAAAATTAATTAAGAATAGGAATAAAGTGAAATCCGCAGCGCTGTCCCTTCCCTGGGGAGTCGATGTCAGGGAGTCCCCCTCTGCCTCCCAGAGGTCAGTATGGCTGTTCGGAATGAACAAATGAATTAATGAAGACATGAATAGCTTTGCATCCCTTATCTAGCATCGCCTGTGGAGCATTGAGCTGAAACCCCTCACCGTAGCACCATGGGCACCCTTACCTCCACTGTCATACAAAATATGCATCTTTATATTTGAATAAAGTCAGGCTTATGTTTGCATTTAATAATTCAGACCCGTGTGAGACTGAATATTCATCCAGACAGTTCTGGGTATGTTTGGTCCTGTACATGAAGTGTTGGAATACAGTCTCTAACTTAACCCTGTGACTCCCCCGTTCCTCATACAGAGGTCTGATCAAGCCTTCAGTCAGTAAAATACTAATTTAACCCTGTGACTCCCCCGTTCCTCATACAGAGGTCTGATCAAGCCTTCAGTCAGTAAAATAATCACATAGCCTTGCTAGATTAGCAATCCAAACAATCTGAATGGAAGTGCCGTAATGACTGAGCACTGAGTTTCATAGATGTTCCTGCAGGCGGCGGCGTTCAGATCATGTGTAATCCATGTGTCTCTGGTCTTTACAAACATGCCATTGCTGCAGGCCCACTGACCACTGCCGAGATGATGAGATTGACGCACATTTTAGCACTTTTTCTCATAAGTCACATATTTTGCAACAATTAGCGTAATTGATACAAAAGGTATGAATGTAGCTGGTACAAAAGTGAAATGCAGTACATTAGCGGTCTTTTATTATTCATCATTAAAACATTTTTAACAAAAGATTATTTATGTTGTTATAATAAGTTATTATAATAAATGGCGCGTATCCAGACAATATCAGTTAATGACCCATCTTGTGTAGTGTGCTGCATGTTCTGTGTTTAGTCTGTTAGCATTTAGCCTGTTGTGTTTGCAGTGCATTTCTGCATGCATCTTAATCACATTGACATGGAGTCGGGCTTTATAGCACTGTAGCCTGGTGAAATCAAAACATCCTTATGACGAGGTGATGTTAGGTTAACTTGTTTGTGTGTTTGGTTTGTGTATGCAATCAAGGGTGGAACAAAGTCAGATTCCAGGAACATTCAGTTCTTGGTGATGTTTTTTTTGAGCAGACCTTATTTCCATATTTTAGAGCTCAAATGAGCATAGATGTGTGTGTGTGTGCACGTGTGTGTCTGTATGTGAGAGAGAGAGCGAAAAAGATAAGCATGGCTGTTGCAGAGCCATGGTGAGTGAGTAGTTCTTCACCTTGAGCTGTCCTTCCTCTGCAGAATTTGATAGGAGCACATCATGAGATCTGACAAACTCCGCCTCTCAGTCCTGTCACCCCCCCCCCCCCCCCAGGTGTTTTGTGCAGGATGTGGTTTAATGGCAATACTAATAGATATAGCTTGTAGGTTCATTGACTGTATGCACAGCCACCCCAAAAAGTCATCCAGGCTGTCTTTAACACAGTGGCTGTCCAGGAGATGTCAATAACTTGTCAATTAATTTGTGTGTATTGGAGGTCTCCATTTGTAGATCAGAATGGGAAAGGACACTTTTTTTTGTTTTATTTTGTTTAAGCTGAGCGCATATGTCAAGCAGGAAGGCGTATTTTAATGGTAGCTTAGCTCTAACTGGTACATTTTTTCCCCACCTCGTTCCCTGAGAGTTTCCTTCAGCCAAAGACTGATGCTTATCATTTAATGGAAACGCTGTTAACTGACACCTCAGATTAATGTCAGGCCCATAAGTGGGTCAGGTAAGGGGTACGTGCCGCTGAGGTAAAGCACAGGAAGCAAGAAGTGTAGCATGTACAGAATATTCTATTTCAGTGTCTCTGTGCCTCCCTCTGTTTCTGTGTTTACCTCCCCCAGAGTGCTCTGCTTTGTCTTGCTTCTTCTGGAAAACATTTTATTTCTCCTAAATTGTGTTTTTTTTGTTTCTCAGGGTGTTGTTGGAGCAATGTTAATTTCCTGTTTGTGAGTGAGTGAGTGAGGGTAGGTCAGTGAGTGAGTGAGGGTAGGTCAGTGAGTGAGTGATTGAGGGTAGGTCAGTCAGTGGGTGAGGGTTGTAGTGGCAAATGGCATTGCAGGATTGCAAACAGAGATAAAGATGGTGAATATGCATGCAGTCTTAGAATGTACATGCAATATTAGAAGTGTGTATGACTGTGTCTGAGTTGTCCACCAGTGCTGAGTCATGATTTAAATCACTGGCTGTAGCCCATCAGCCTGCACTGGGCACAAAAGGGTGTGACTCTGTGACTATGTAAAACCAAAGCCAAGTTGTCTGGCCGTATTGCTGGTAGATGCCAGACACACTGATACAGAATAAGTATGTAAAGCATCCATTTTGCCCCTCAGATCATAATAAAATGCTTGAAGTGTAGACCTGCATCTTTCTCACTTTAATTTCTGTGTGGGTGTTTTTCAGTGGAGACCGATATGTGGTTAGATGCTGTCGATTCGGTTTGCGTTTCCATGGCTGATGTCGTCCCAGTGGGACTGAGAAGGCACTGAAACATTAGGAGATGCTCCTGTTCTAGAGGAAACTGAACTCAACTCTGGTGAGCGTATGTGAGTGGCCCAGGTACCACTATAGAGGGTCGCACCTGAGGCCCAGGTACCACTATAGAGGGTCGCACCTGAGGCCCAGGTACAGCTATAGAGGGTCATACCTGAGGCCCAGGTACAGCTATAGAGGGTCATACCTGAGGCCCAGGTACAGCTATAGAGGGTCACACCTGAGGCCCAGGTACAGCTATAGAGGGTCACACCTGAGGCCCAGGTACCGCTATAGAGGGTCATACCTGAGGCCCAGGTACAGCTATAGAGGGTCACACCTGAGGCCCAGGTACTACTATAGAGGGTCACACCTGAGGCCCAGGTACAGCTATAGAGGGTCACACCTGAGGCCCAGGTACAGCTATGGAGGGTCACACGTCAAGATAGAAGACAGCAGAATCGGACAGCCATAAAAACCACTGATAACAGACAATGTGGTGTACTGTGAAGCTTGAGACATTATGGTAATACTATATTACCGTCTCTGTTTCATCCATACCAATAACATTACTCAGTGAATTCATCAATACAAATGCCATCAATACTAATTAAGGGTAATGATATGGTAACCACAAATCATACTGTTAGCAAGAAGGAATGTAAATTCTGTTCTGTCCCACAAAATGGGTCTAAATCCAGAACCAATCAGAGCAAACCTTAAATTCTCCGAAACACACTTTGAATCCAGTGAAACGCAGGGTTTGTGCGTATGTTCTACGAACAGGATTGGGTGGGGGTGGCTTTTGGTTTGCTGTTAACTGGAGGGTGGGGGTTTTAGACGGGTGGCTGGTGTGATTGTGTTTTTAGGATGGAGCCGGTGTGTGTGCATTGTGAGGCCCCCACCCTCCTACTCCACCATTCCCCCGTCAATCAGTAAGTGCTGTGTCACACACAAAATAATCAAGAATGGTTATTGATCAGAATCTGGAAAAAACTTATTTTCCCAGACATTGGATTACATTCAGCAACCACCCTGGAAAATCACAGAGGGACAGCAACCTTAGTGAAAGGGCTGTAAATAATGGTTTTATGTGAAGGAGCAATAAGTGATTTTATTTTCACTGTAAACTCTTTTCTGTGTTTCTTAGTTACTTCCTGTATGCGTACAATTCTGTCACGCAGAGAAACCGTACTCCTTGTAATGTCCCGAACATTACATTGGACAGCAGAAATTGCACATGCTATACTATTGTATTGGGGTGCAGATTGCCTGCTTTGGCTGTGCCGTGCTGCCTGTGGGTTGAGAGTCCAGCATGGCTCTGTGCATCAGAGGGCACGCAGTAGGTCTCAGCATGGGCCTGTAGCGTTAACCGCTCTCCAGTGTGGGATGGTCGTCCACCAGGCTGCTGGAGTGCACCCAGCTGGCCTTGGCAGGCAGGTCTCAGAGTGTGTGTGAGTGGTTCTTTGTTCCCCTCTGTTCCCAGTCCTGAGGGAGGCCTATTTGTGCTGGGGTGGGAGCAGCTGCTGGCTGCCTGGTCCCCCCCCCCCCAACCCCGTGTGAGAGATTAACTGGGGGGGGGCGGTATCACACAGTCACCACAGGGTGGTGCAGAGAGGGGACCTGTAGGGGGCGCTCTTGTGCATGCAGGTGTGATAATCTTAATCTTTGTGATTTATTGTATTGTGTTCTTCTGTGTGTTGAAGGTGTTTTTGTGTACCTACAAATTGAGTTGAAACCATAATACTGTAATTAATTATTATAACCCCTCTCTCTCTCTCTCTCTCTCTCTCTCTCTCTAACAGTGAGCATGTTTCTGAACACTTTGACCCCCAAATTTTACGTGGCTCTTACGGGGACCTCATCATTGATATCGGGCCTCATCTTGGTAAGTGTGTCAGCAATTGATGGGTATAAACACGCACAGCTATTTCAGGCACCGGTGCTGGTGTGTGCTGTTTCTTGGCATCGCTAAGTTAAACGGGAGACCCCGGCTCAGATCACGTGTGGGGTCGGGTGCTGGAGCATATCATGGCGCGCCCCAATTTCCGTCCGTTGTGGTTTATTTGAAATCACACCCTTTATCAGAGGGGATGCATGTTTAGTTCTGATGGTGGTGCTACCGACCTCTAAAAAGGTTCCTGAAGTCAGACTGTGCTCCCAAAGTACATCCCCAGAGATAATAAGCAGATATGTTAAGTATATCCTATGTAAGCTGCACTAGATAAGGCCATTGATTGAGAAAGTAAGTAACAATGATGCGCAGCTGGTGAAAGTGCGTTGTTTGGTCCAATCCATATTGCATTCAGCCTCGATCTTCATGATCTCCCACCATCTGCTTTTGTTGCTCTTAGTTTTACCAGCTCCCCTTTCCCCTGGTATCTGAATGTCAAATTATATTAATCAGGGAGCAGCCAATATGGAAGGGCTGTATTCATAAGCAGTTGGAAAAACCTTGCAAATACCAGGAGCCAGGAAGAAAACAGATAAAATGCTGCTGTTCAAAATATTAAGAAACCAGTTAAAATTTTTCAGCTTTTTAAGAAAGTGAATGATTTTCTGACATTCTTCCTGTAGATATTCGAGTGGTGGTACTTCAGGAAGTATGGGACTTCCTTCATCGAGCAGGTGTCAGTGAGTCACTTGCGCCCCCTACTGGGCGGTGTAGATAGTACCTCTCCCAGCAACTCCACTACCAGCAATGGAGACACAGACTCCAATCGACAAAATGTGTCAGGTAAGAGTGTCACTCTGCTGTTCGTCGTTTTAACTTTATGTTTCGTTTAGTCACTTTTGGTCAGACAGGTTATGTCTAGGTCTTGTGTAAGTTAAGTCAGTGTTGCTCTATTGCTGTCAGGGTGACATGGTGAAAATATTGGTTGATCTACAGATTGGTAGATTAAATCATGTGCAGAGTGTGTTACTGACCCAGGCCTAGCTGTTCAGTAAGGATGCTACAGAACGACTCTATAGTGTATTGTCGTGCTATACCTGAGCTGTATGTGTGTGTGTCTCACCTTTAGAATGTAAAGTGTGGAGGAATCCGCTCAACCTGTTCCGAGGTGCAGAGTACAACCGGTGAGTGTCCCTGTAATTTTAGAGAAGAGTTTGTCCAGTCATGTGTCGCAGGTCTTAAGCACTCTGTGGTAGTTACAGTGTAAGTCAAGTCATTTAAATTTTAATCAAGGAATACCAAGTTCCACATAACATTATAATCAGAAGTACTTCATTGAGAGCTCAGCTGAAATGACAGTGCACCTTTACTACAATCGATGAGCATGACCACTCGCTGGACCTGTGTCTGTCAGGTATACGTGGGTAACGGGCCGAGAGCCGCTCACCTACTACGACATGAACCTGTCTGCCCAGGACCACCAGACCTTCTTCACCTGCGACTCCGACCACCTGCGGCCTGCCGATGCCAGTAAGAGATGTAAAGATTCAGAATGCTGGGAGGTTTGGAGATTCAGAATGCTGGGAGGTTTGGAGATTCAGAATGCTGGGAGGTTTGGAGATTCAGGGCCCTGGGAGGTTTGGAGATTCAGGGCCCTGGGAGGTTTGGAGATTCAGAATGCTGGGAGGTTTGGAGATTCAGAATGCTGGGAGGTTTGGAGATTCAGGGCCCTGGGAGGTTTGGAGATTCAGAATGCTGGGAGGTTTGGAGATTCAGAATGCTGGGAGGTTTGGAGATTCAGGGCCCTGGGAGATTCAGATTCAGGACCCTGGGAGATTCAGATTTGGGATGCTGGGATATTCAGAACTTCAGGATACTGGGAGGTTTACAATCAGAATGAATTCTGGGAGATCCAGATTCAGGACACTGGGAGATTTGTGTGTGTAGTGGTGTGACATAACTGAAGGCGTATGTGTTGTGTTGTGTGTAGCAGTGTGTGTAGTGGCCTGTCTCTCTCTGTGTTCACAGTAATGCAGAAGGCCTGGAGAGAGAGAAACCCTCAGGCCAGGATCTCTGCAGCTCATGAGGCCCTAGAGCTGGAGGAGTAAGTATGAGTGTGTGTGTGAGAGTGTGTGTGCGCGCGTGTGTGTGTGTGTGTGCGCGTGAGGGTGGGGGTGTGTGACAGGTGCGTGAGGTCATGATTAATCAGTGACTCTCCCATAGCTGCGCTACGGCCTACATCCTGCTGGCGGAGGAGGAGGTCACCACCATCGTAGAGGCAGAGAAGCTCTTCAAGCAGGCGCTGAAGGCCGGGGAGGGCTGCTACAGGCGCAGCCAGCAGCTCCAGCACCATGGCGCACAGTACGAAGCACAGCACAGTGAGTTCAGCTGCGTTGCGCCATGCAAATACACACACACACATACACATATACACACACACACAAACAAAATGAGAGAATATTTGTGTGAGAGTACAGGTGTGTGTTAGAGAGGAACATGAACACCTGTTTGGATGCCAATGCCGTTTCCTGTGTCTTTCAGGAAGGGACACAAATGTATTGGTTTACATTAAAAGAAGGCTGGCCATGTGCTCCAGGAAGCTGGGCAGAACGAGAGAGGCGGTGAAAATGATGAGAGATGTAAGTATGTGTGAGACTGAGGGCCTCCAGCAACACCCAGAAAAATGAGGCCAGAGCACTGACACCCTGCAGACTGAGCTCAGAGCACTGACTCCCTGCAGACTGAGCTCAGAGAACTGACTCCCTGCAGACTGAGCTCAGAGCACTGACACCCTGCAGACTGAGCTCAGACCACTGACACCCTGCAGACTGAGCTAAGAGCACTGACACCCAGAGCACTGACTCCCTGCAGACTGAGCTCAGAGCACTGACACCCTGCAGACTGAGCTCAGACCACTGACACCCTGCAGACTGAGCTAAGAGCACTGACACCCAGAGCACTGACTCCCTGCAGACTGAGCTCAGAGCACTGACACCCTGCAGACTGAGCTTGGAACACTGACACCCTGCAGACTGACCACAGAGCACTAACACCTAGAGCACAGACTCCCTGCAGACTGAGCTCAGAGCACTGACACCCTAAAGACAGAGCTCAGAGCGCTGACACTCTGCAGACTGAGCTCAGAGCACTGACACCCTAAAGACAGAGGTCAGAGCACTGACACCCTGCAGACTGACCACAGAGCACTGACACCCAGGATCACTGACACTCTGCGAACTGCGCACTGACGCTATGCAGACTGAGAAAAGAGCACTGATGCTATGCAGACTGAGCTCAGAGAGCACAAATGACTGAACCAATTCGATACCTTGTGATTCTGAGCATTTATTCTCAGTTTATAATAACTGTAGGTTTGGCATCACTTCCTGAACATACCTTGACAAAAAAAGTCAACCTCTATGTGATGGCTTTGGCTGTAAAGAGTCTCACATGCACAGTGTTGACTGTTCTAATTTAGTCATTTGAGCTGTAATCTTTTCTGGTTCGAAGTGTACTGTTCTTCAGCCAAAAACAAACAATTTTCTGAAACATTTTGTAAGCTGCAGTCGATTCTATGAATGATTTGACTTCGGAGCAGAAAATACTGCTCTCCAGTTCTCCGGGCGTCACTTCTCCCTTGAGACCTTTTTCATTTAAATGACTGTTTGTTCATAATGACTAATAATTCCTGCTGTTTCCAGAAAATCACATGACCTTCTCTGTTGACTTACCTTATCATCACATATTAGTAATTTGATGCGATTGTCATGTTATTGCTTAGATCTGCTCATATTGTAGGGTAGTAACATCCTGGTCTTTTCCTGTGCTGTTATCACTTTGTGGTTATTCGCTTGTGCTGATGCAATCTTTTTAAAGGTACATTATATTATATATTTTTTCATAACGCACACTCACTGTAAAGGTTGACATGTGAAGCCCTCCATTAATTCGTAACTGTTTAAATTGTTGCCTTCGTGATATTGAGCCTGGTAATTGGTGATTATAATTTTCTGCAGATTGTCTACTCTAAACAGTCTGTTATGACCCTGCCCTTTGTGTATTCAGTAGTGTTCAGTTTCATCCTACAGGGGCTCTGATGTGCATAGAGGTGGATATTGTCCCACATGAAGCTGAAATATAATGAATCATAAAGCTTGTGTGCAGCTGAGCTTACACACATACCTGTGCATCCTCATGGTTTATTAAGAGGTGTTTGGGTTATAAATTGTTTGCTGATTTTTAAGGTGAACAAAACGGTGCACCTTCTTGTTCATCAGGACCGGGGATGGTAACCTGTAGCCTTACCTGTAGAGTTACCTTTGTGCTCCTGACGTTCCTGTATGTATGACACGTCTGTTGGGAACCACACTGCCTTTCTCTTTGGCGTGTGCTGACGTTAAACTGATCTTGCACAAATGAATGAGACAAAGGTGGCTCAGTGGGAAAAGCCTTCTGCTGTGCTTTGAATTCAGCAGCTATTGGACACAGCAGCCAAAGTGAAGTGTGATGCAGAGGTGATATGCAGGAAATGATAAGTATATATGTGATTAAGAGGAAAGCTAAAGAGACTGGATCAGGCAGAGCCACACTGCCCCCTGTCTCTCAGCCTGGCTTTATTTGACTGCATCTCTGTATTTGATGTGCGTTACACTGTTGGCGACATAGGTGTACAGCCTCAGGTGTTTTTGTGTAAATTTAAGGTTTTTTGACACATCCATTGAAATGTGAATGTCCCAATTTCTTGTACTTTGCCCCATTTTACAGGCAGTTACTCCAAATCAATAATAATTGTTTGAGGTCAGATTAATTATAATCGCTCACTGAAGCACTTTCTGTTGTATCCCTTCATAAGAATGAACACACTTCTAAGAACCTGTATTTATGATTGAAGATCCAGACCTGAATTCAATAAACAGGTTGATGAAATCTTGTTAATTAGTGACTAAGCTCAGACAATAACCAGCTGCCAGGACTGAAACTGCAGACACTGCCCTCTAATGGGCTAACTGAAGAATGCTTCACTGTGTGAACACATTTTATATGAACAGCTTGTTTGCACATGGAACCTTATGGCTGTGCTTAGCTGTGGGGACAGGACGGGATTTGTGAGCTGTGATGCTGTGAACTTGAGCGCCGCCCTATTGGGTATTACATGTAACAACAGTTGTATGTTTTCCAGTTAATGAAGGAGTTCCCTCTTCTCAGTATGTTCAATATCCACGAGAACCTGCTGGAGGCGCTGTTGGAGCTGCAGGCCTACGCCGACGTGCAGGCGGTACTGGCCAAATACGACGGTAAGCCCTCCCT
>JAFBMS010000107.1:57500-62500 GCA_019788955.1 Albula glossodonta | reverse complement strand
CACTGTTAGAGGATGGTCCACTAGCACAGTGTCCCTCATGATAACCATTCACACTGTTAGGGGATCCTCCACTAGCACAGTGTCCCTCATGATAACCATTCACACTGTTAGGGGATCCTCCACTAGCACAGTGTCCCTCATGATAACCATTCACACTGTTAGGGGATCCTCCACTAGCACAGTGTCCCTCATGATAACCATTCACACTGTTAGAGGATGCTCCGCGAGCACAGTGTCCCTCATGATAACCATTCACACTGTTAGAGGATGGTCCACTAGCACAGTGTCCCTCATGATAACCATTCACACTGTTAGAGGATGCTCCGCGAGCACAGTGTCCCTCATGATAACCATTCACACTGTTAGGGGATCCTCTACTAGCACAGTGTCCCTCATGATAACCATTCACACTGTTAGTGGATCCTCCACTAGCACAGTGTCCCTCATGATAACCATTCACACTGTTAGAGGATGCTCCGCGAGCACAGTGTCCCTCATGATAACCATTCACACTGTTAGGGGATCCTCCACTAGCACAGTGTCCCTCATGATAACCATTCACACTGTTAGGGGATCCTCCACTAGCACAGTGTCCCTCATGATAACCATTCACACTGTTAGGGGATCCTCCACTAGCACAGTGTCCCTCATGATAACCATTCACACGGTTGGGGGATGTTCCACTATGCATTTTGTATGTCTGTATCCAACACTTTTCACATCTCACTTTAATTTGTCAGAGAGGAAAAGATTATGCTGACGGATATTGTTGTCTCCACATTTTGTCTCCTCTCTATAATAACTCTGCAAAATAAACATTCTCTCTTCTGGGGCACTTGAAGCAGGGAGTCCAGTGTCTCCTTCAGAGGTCTGACAATGATTTGCCAGCCAGAAGCACTGTTTTGGAATAATTGCGATGATTCTTGAAGAGATATAGGGTATTTTAGATGGGGATAAAACAGACTTGTGCTCGTTTTGGATTCAGTTGATTACAATAAATATGAATGAAAATGTCCTGCAGGCAGTTTTACTCACTCCCAAACACTGTAAGGTAAATGTGTCTCATTCCCACATGGGAAATGCAGGTCCCATAGAGTCCACTGTTCTGTGTTCCATCCCACAGTTCCACCTGCTATAACCATGCAGACTTTGAGTATGATTTCCTGGTAGTGTCCCATATAAAACCATTCACACTGTTAGTGAGCAACCACTGCTAGCAGTGTCCCTCATCACCATCTACAATATTTATCAGGAAATAACTGAAGCACATGTTCTGCCTCTCTATGCAGTTCCTCAGCACGCTGTTTGCACCTCTCAACTTCATTATGGAGAAGGTGGAGAGCGTCCTACCGTCCAGCCTGTGGCACCAACTCACACGCATCTGAGACTCTGATGGACTGCTGACACCCTTATGCCAAGGTCACAGAATCTTGTGGACTACAAAATGGGGCATGATGGGAGAAAGGGAAAATGGAATGACAGTTTGACCCTTGGGCTTTTTTTTTCTCATGTAAACCTGTTTTTTTTTGTTGTACAAAAAAAATTGATCATTTGCCTTCATAAAAAAAGCTGGAAGAAAAAAAATGGTCAACAAAAATAAAGACTTTTGTGTATTGCTGCAATGCCTTGGGTTTCCTGTTGGTGGCGTCCTTCCGGAGCTGCAGGTGGTCATTATAGGGTGTTGAGCCAATGCTTCTGCAGTAAGGTAACTGAAGAATTCATTCACCACAGTCTTGGAAAGGGAGTGAACACCCCACACTTGTTTTCAACCCTCACCCAGCTAACAGAAATCATTCCCATAACATCGGGAAAAATTGATGTCATAGTTTCAGTGATGTTTGATGTAATGTTATGTGAATGTTCCTCAAATATCCTTAGAATGTTACATTGTTCTGAACAAGTACTGTCAAGGTCACTAGATAACATTCCTGGTAAGAAATGTTCAAGGAACACAAAATTGACAAGATTTACGTCCTGGGAACATTTTCCCAAACGTCCTGTTAATTTGTGGTTTCACCCCTTAGTCTCATCCCTCTCACTTGTCTTTCGTATTTTCATATTAACCATTTTCTTGTCAATGAAAGTTATGAAATGGCCCTATGTCTTCTCTCACAGAATGTTCCATCACTTTACTTTCTCATTCCATGTTGAAAAGCTGTCTAATTGTTTACATAAACTATAAACTTTATTTTAAATTACATATAGAGTTTGTATTTACATACATGATACATAAGGTACTCTTTCCTGGGTACAAGAATGCTTAAATAAATACATTTGTGTCTTATGAATGAGATAGTGATGAGAAGGGTGAACATTTGGATATGTGAAAACCAAAGATCAGACAAGGAATTAGTTCTGGGTATTAGAAACAGTGGCGTTCTACAGCTGTGAACTGGTTGCTGAAAAAATGTCAAGTCTTATGAAGCTTAGGTCGTCCAGGGAGGTGGAGCACAAAACGGCTTTCTGCTTTCATCCTTTCTCAAGCAAGTTCGAAGCCCAATCACGTTGTCACTACCATATGAGCTGTTGTCCCCATTAATTAAATGCTTCCAGATGAAAGGTCACATCTGCCCCAGCCAGGTGGTTCCATCCTGTGCCTTGCAGGTGTGGACATCCACCACCTCGTGGCAGTCTCGGCAGCGTACGGCGCAGCACCAGTGGAACTTACACTCGCACTTGGTGGTGCGACTGACCCGGGAGGTGTCATAGCCCCGCCCACAGCACATGACCTCACAGCTGTCCACGCCCCGTGATGTCCTGTTGCAGACGCGTCCACCCGTGCCCACTGAACCTGCAGTAACGGACAGGTCAGTGTTGGGAGCAGATCTAAAAGGTCAGTGTATAAGTGTCTGAATCTTGTGCCCCTTTCCCACTGTAGAGCTGGACCCAAGCTGGCTCATTATATCCCCTTTCCCACTGTAGAGCTGGAACCAGGCTGGCTCATTATATCCCCTTTCCCACTGTAGAGCTGGAACCAGGCTGGCTCATTATACCCCCTTTCCCACTGTAGAGCTGGAACCAGGCTGGCTCATTATACTCCCTTTCCCACTGTAGAGCTGGAACCAGGCTGGCTCATTATATCCCCTTTCCCACTGTAGAGCTGGAACCAGGCTGGCTCATTATACCCCCTTTCCCACTGTAGAGCTGGAACCAGGCTGGCTCATTATACTCCCTTTCCCACTGTAGAGCTGGAACCAGGCTGGCTCATTATATCCCCTTTCCCACTGTAGAGCTGGAACCAGGCTGGCTCATTATACCCCCTTTCCCACTGTAGAGCTGGACCCAGGCTGGCTCATTATACCCCCTTTCCCACTGTAGAGCTGAACCAGGCTGGCTCATTATACCCCCTTTCCCACTGTAGAGCTGGACCCAGGCTGGCTCATTATACCCCCTTTCCCACTGTAGAGCTGGAACCAGGCTGGCTCATTATACCCCCTTTCCCACTGTAGAGCTGAACCAGGCTGTCTCATTGTACCATTTTCATTTAGTAGTGACTCTGGTTGTTCCCTTTTTGTGGTACAGACCCTTGTCAGTTAATATTGCCAGCATTACTGGCACTGGTCTACTTAGCAAGACAGCTGTGGGAAGAGCTGGCAAGCATGAGCTCTGCTTTCCAGGCAGTGCGGTGAGTAACCGTGCTGAGTAACAATCAGCCAGCGCTGGCTCTGGCTCTCTCAGTCCCTACATTTATTATATTTCATGCACAAGAGCCCTATTGAAATGATTACCCTGAACTGAATGCATACCATCACTGGGAAAATATGGAAATGTCCAATTGTGCCATTAAATGGATTAATCTAACAATCCTCTTGGAAGAAGGATTGTTAATTTGACAGCAAATACTGTTGTGATTATCACTGAGCCGTGAATATGGGGAGGCGTGTTGTTCCTGAAACGGTAGTCAAGTGTATGTTCTAGAAAGGCCTGGATTTCAGACATGACCAACCTCCCCAAATATTCCACCTTCAGAGAGAATGTGCGTAGGCTGGGGAACGCCAGGGCCCTCCGGGGGGTGGGGGGTGGGGATTTATTACTGTCTGAGGGGAGGATCAGATTTCAGCTTCCATAGGAGTGTCACGTGTTTAAAACGCGCAGTCACCCGAGCGCTGATGTCATCTCCTGGCCTCTCAGCTGCCCGACAGGTAGACGTTTGCAGCTTCTCCACCTCCATTCCACAGTCTTTCCCAGAACTTTCACTTAACTGCACCTGAGAGACATCTACACCTCTGCAATACTGCCACCTCATACGCTTGCCTTCCCTTCACTGCCCCAGCACATAGGGAAGAGGACATTTTGACCCATTCTTTAGGAGGTTTAAATGTGTTGCAAATTGTTACAGTATTTTTTTGTATTAAAGCGTAGTATGTGCCGTGTCCAAGTCTGATTCTAAATTCATTCATTGAAATTCGTTCAGGGGTAGGGGTACGGTCAGGGACAGGGTCAGACAGGTTAGGGTACAGGGGTACGGTCAGGGACGGGGTCAGACAGGTTAGGGTACAGGGGTACGGTCAGGGACGGGTACAGGGGTACGGTCAGGGACAGGGTCAGACAGGTTAGGGTACAGGGGTACGGTCAGGGACAGGGTCAGACAGGTTAGGGTACAGGGGTACGGTCAGGGACAGGGTCAGACAGGTTGGGGTACAGGGGTACGGTCAGGGGCAGGGTCAGACATGTTAGGGTACAGGGGAACGGTCAGGGACAGGGTCAGACAGGTTAGGGTACAGGGGTAGGGTCAGGGACAGGGTCAGACAGGTTAGGGTACAGGGGTACGGTCAGGGACAGGTTTAGACAGGTTAGGGTACAGGGGTACGGTCAGGGACAGGGTCAGACAGGTTAGGGTACAGGGTAACAGTCAGGGACAGGGTCAGACAGGTTAGGGTACAGGGGTACGGTCAGGGACAGGTACAGGGGAACGGTCAGGGACAGGGTCAGACAGGTTAGGGTACAGGGGTACAGTCAGGGACAGGGTCAGACAGGTTGGGGTACAGGGGTACGGTCAG